>OY759263.1:11088552-11281052 GCA_963662155.1 Lamellibrachia columna
GTCCAAAAAGTTGGTAGAGAATAATAAAGTAACGATTTTCTTCTAATAACAACTATTTGAGGTTTACTTACTCAGCGTTTTGGCTACCCTCGGTAACCTTCGTCGTCAGGAACTGAATTCTGGGAAAATTAGTTCCTTTTCTGCTCGCCAGTTGGCATGACATGCAAGCCATCCAATACGTGACTGAGTGGGTATCCCATTGTTTCGGTTCATGATTGGTATTGTCTTTCTGATCAATGTGATCTTTAATCCATCTCACGTTTATGTTGAATAGGCAAGCCTCAATAGTTGTGATCAGATCATTTTTTGTGGAATAAAATCGTTACTAATCGGTTAAAGAATATACTTTGCTTGTCTTAGGAATACAATGCAAAAGTCGACATGGCTAGCGGCCGGTTGTTTGGCTTTACTTTTCACTTTCGTCGTCTTCTCTGGCATGTCACAAAACTCGGCCAACATCAAGAACTGCGTAAGTATATCGCAACTATTTACTACGGGTGTTTGGGGAGGGTGTGTGAGGATGAGTGTGTTGAAGAGAAGTGGTGGGTGGTCGGGGGAGGTGGGTTGTTGGGAGGGGTGTCGAGTTGAAGGGTTTGGTAGGGAGGAGTGCGGTGTGCAGGGTATGTTAGGAAAGGGTATGGTGTGTTATGGAGGGGTGAGTTGTGGATGGTATGTGAGGAGGGGTGTGATGGGGATGGGAGTGTGATGTGGACGGATGTGGTGGGAGAGCGGGTGTGGGAGTGTATTATGGGAAAAGTGTGATGGGATAGGTGTGGTGTGGAAGGTATGTTGGAAGGGTATGTGGGGAGGGTTTGATGGAAGGGGTGTGTAAGGATGGGTGTTATGGGGAGGGGTGTTCGGAAGGTGTGTTAGGGGAGGGTGTATCAGGAGGGGTGTAATGGGGAGGGTTTGTGGAAAAGGGTGTGTAAAGTGTACGTGTTCATTTAGTTGTATAATAATACATTATTTGCAGACGATACAACCACTGTTAACGTAGACACGAAGAAGGCAACAAGTGGAGAAAACTACTTTTTATAATCATGCCAGCATTGTTAGTTAGCAGGTTTGAAGGTGAAGTTGACTTTGCGCAACTCAGTACACAAAGCCTTGTGCAATCTGCACAGGAAGGATGTGAACCCCTACATCGACGGCAACGTAAGACGTGAACCCCTACATCGACGGCAACGTAAGACGTGAACCCCTACATCGACGGCAACGTAAGACGTGAACCCCTACATCGACGGCAACGCAATACGACTAACGCCTGACGATATTTCTCTTATGGTTGCAGATTTCGCGAGTGTATGGTTCCAACCAGTTGCCAAGCACCACTCAGGTAAATACGCTGAAGTAGCTAGAGTTGTTGCCTGTGTTGCTGAAAAGACTGTCCCTCCCTTCGTCAGCGCAGCCATTGAAAGTGTATTACTTTGTGGAGCTGATGCCCCTCCCTCCCTCCCTCCCTCCCTCCCTCCCTCCCTCCCTCCCTCCCTCCCTCCCTCCCTCCCTCCCTCCCTCCCATGGTAAGCCAAACTGGAATTGTTTATAACATGAAGTCGACGTTTATTTTCTGTCGATATTTCCTAAAGGTCACTTCATTATTTGAAACTCAAATAATTATAACATTGCAATTCTAACAGCATAATTCATTCACAAATTCATCGGTTTTTGGAATATCCTCATTTTACGGCAAGCATCGTGCGACATAAAACACAATTGCCGAATGAAACTTCTCACTGGCCGCTTGAGCTGAATCTTAAGAAACCCTGATGGTGATCAGATGACAGTAGTTCCTTTGAGGTTACCAGGTTGTCACCATATTAACTATTTATTTCGGGTGCCTGTAACAAGTACTTTAATTAATACAATGAAGCTTAATCAATTGTGGATGGCGTAGAGTGATTTTCCGGTGCCAAAAAGCTAATAAATGCTACCATATTTTGTTATTTTAATTTTTTTCTTAAAAGAAGATGTTGTAAACTTTCAAAACAATCATCCGGTTGCATTGTGCAACAGTCAGCCACATGTAGTGATAGACTAGTGCCATTGTCTGTTGCAGTGGTCGCTGTCGTTTCGTTATCCTGCGCCTCAACCTTTCAACGTCAGTCCGAATTTGTTGACGTCACTGGAACTTCCGCCCAAGACATTCGCCGATCTTTCGATGAACGTTCTGCAGCAGTTTGTTCCCGTAACGGGCGGCAGTAGCGATCATTTCAACGAGTCCATTGATAGCGTCGCATCGATGCAAACGAACATGCCAGGAAAGACAATCATATACTACGATCTGGGCCTTACGACGGCCGAGATAGCCCATGTAAGGATGCACTGAGTTTTAGGATAGTCCCGAAAACAACAACAACAACAACAACAACAACAAAAACACGCACGCACGCACGCACGCACGCACGCACACACACACATACGCACAGTTTTCCGTGTCAATCATTATATGTCATGTATCTTGCAGGTTATATTAAACATGCCACTTTTATATGCCAAATGTGATATCAAACCATAACAAGTTTAACTCATAGTTATTTAAGTATATATGGTTCCTGTTCGCAATGCAATCCAGCGTCCAGTGAAGCATGACATTAATATATAGCGAAGAAGTCCTCTGTCGAAGACATCACTGTTGCAGCTGAAGACTTGGTGCAACGTTGAGTACCGTAAATTCAACATGACCGCCTACCCAACTTTCGTGAAGAACCTCGTTTTGTACGCCTGGAAGCCACTCATCATACAGGTATTGCATACGTTGTCTGCCTTTATTTGATTTATCTAGCGATGTTTCGCTAAGTTAGTCGTTACATGAAATCAACACAAAATTATACACTTGTTGGTAAAACAACATTAATAAGAACAGAAGACAATATATACGTTAAACGTTATTCAAGTAGCAGCCTCTAGCGGATACCTTCTGTTGTGGATTCGTTACAGAAAGTTAGTTCGGAGCGTGGTTTCAAGATAGCATTTATCAAATAATTGCGTCGAAGTATATATGAGTCACTGCCCTTTTAGACAATTAATTGGGCTTGTAGACGTCTGTTTTATGCTGATTTGTGAACAGTTGATTGTTACGCAAATATATGTCATGTTTTGCTATTTTGTTGTTTCAAGAAATATACCATGCTTTCTTTCAAAACTGTTACCATGCCCGTTAAAAGAAATTTTACAAAAAGTGCATTAGATAACACCACAACTATTTTGTTTTCTGTTTTGTGCAGTAATGTCGTAATTAGCCTAGTTAACCATTATTTTTTTAAACTTTTTATGTATATTTTTATTTAACTTATATGATATGAGGGGGTATGCTCAAAAACGTAGATTCATATGTGCCTTTTTTTGGTAAATTCAAGCACTTCGTGCAAGTCATCATTGAATTAATATATGCTAATTATTATTGTTTACACGTTTAAAGCAGTTCTAACACCAATCATTCGTATCAATGATAAGTACGGTTTGGATCCTAGCTCCAGCGTGTGCGACAAACTTAGGCGCCACACCGCGGAGTCTGAATAATCTAGGTTAAATGGCAAAAGACGGGTGCTACATGCGGTGTGCCCGTTGGATGACCTCGATGCGCGTGGACAAGGCATTCTTAGTTTAAGTACATAGGATGTACTCGGTGTCCTCAACCGCCCGCCCGCCCGCCCGCCCGCCCCGCCCGCCCGCCCGCCCGCCCGCCCGCCCGCCCGCCCGCCCGCCCGCCCGCCCGCCCGCCCGCCCGCCCGCCCGCCCGCCCGCCCGCCCGCCCGCCCGCCCGCCCGCCCGCCCGCCCGCCCGCCCGCCCGCCCGCCCGCCCGCCCGCCCGCCCGCCCGCCCGCCCGCCCGCCCGCCCGCCCGCCCGCCCGCCCGCCCGCCCGCCCGCCCGCCCGCCCGCCCGCCCGCCCGCCCGCCCGCCCGCCCGCCCGCCCGCCCGCCCGCCCGCCCGCCCGCCCGCCCGCCCGCCCGCCCGCCCGCCCGCCCGCCCGCCCGCCCGCCCGCCCGCCCGCCCGCCCGCCCGCCCGCCCGCCCGCCCGCCCGCCCGCCCGCCCGCGAGTGCACGAACGCACGCACGCTCGCACGCTCGCACAACGGCGGCGCTTGTGCATGTAGTTGGCATATTGTGTCTTTGCAGGAGGTGTTGCGACAGTATCCCGCCGTCTTCTGTACGTCGTTTCGTTGGATGACACCAAATATGACACAGCTGTACCAGCGAGCGATAGACAGCGACGGGTTCGTCCTGTTCGGTAGAACGATCCACTCGAACTACGCCGTCACACACCCGGGCATGTACGCCTACTTGCCCACGAACGTCGAAATGCAGAAAAGTGTAACGCAGCTCGGCGCCACTGGAGCATTCGTCGTCAACACCCGCTCCAACTTCGACGAGGTGCTGTGGTGGTACTATCTGTGCGCTCTCACGCAAGACTGCATCGCCTCCATGTCAAACCGATTTTGCAACTTTCCCAATGATCACTATAAAACGTTCGCCAAATGTCACCGCTTCGACCAGTCACTTGCAAACATTTTGCTGTCCAACAGGTGGCGCTACAACACTACCCGCTACTGTATGCCAGACAGCAATCTCTTTAAGTTTGAATACTGGGTGACATCAAATTATAAGATTAAGGTGTGCAACAAGCCATAGCCTAGGTCGACCGAGAATCGTGTGCATATTATTACGCCGAATGATAATCATCGATGAAATTTGTTTGGTGATTCGTCTCAATTCACATCAAGTCGGCGGTAGCAGTGCCTTACAAATCGGTGGCCAAAGCGGCATCGCTGACTAGCGACCAACGACTACGACAGCGTCACATGCTAACATTGCACTTAGTTATACATGTCACAGTAAATGCAAGTAGTTAACCAATAGACTGTGCCCGGAATGTTTGTCAGACGACGAAAAGCACGTCACACGTCGACAGGACGTTCCATCAATGCACGTGGTTTATGCTCCTTTTGATGTTTTAAAAGCTGCGACACGAATTATCACTACAGTGTAAAACAAGAGTCGTCAGTTAAGATTACGTGTCGTCTCGTAGTATATATAAATCCATTATACAATTTAAATAAAATGAATTGTTAGATGCCGAAAGGATTCGGGCGATTATTTTTACGTGCCGTGTCGTGGCGCCCAAGCCGATGACACCGTTCGACGTCTTTGTCGGACAAAGGCGGGCGCATCTCCATGGTTTCGTTGATCACCTGCCGCACCATGGCACGGGCCTCCTCGCCAGCGCCCGTGTCATGTATGCCCTGTATACGAACGTTAGCCCTACGGCTGTACTGTTCAGTGACGTTCACATTCACATCAAACTTGCCAACCCTGACCTGTTGTTCTTCGATAATTTTGTCTTTAGCATCAATGGTGTCATTCAGGCGACTTACTTCTGTCTTCGTCATGCTTATTTCATCAACTAGGGCGTGTGTGTATAGAGCAGACTTGATCTTTTCCACCACATCTTTTTCCAAAACTGTCAGAGTAAACATGGCAATGTACGCTATGATGTAGGTTTCAAGCAGTTTTAAGCAGATTTAAAGTAGTTATCACGTATCAAATCAAAGGTTTCCACAATAATCACAGAGCAGATTCATCCATGAAACAAACTATATATAATCACCTTTCAGCGCAAGTCATGTCAGATTTATTTTGTTTGTTAGTAACACAATTGAAAATCATTTTGCAACCGTCTTATACAAAATACGTTAGCATATTTATATGTTGGGGATTTGTGCAACTGCGTACTTTCATTGAATGAATCGTCTCATCAAGGAAGAACCAGGTGTCTTTCGCTCCGATGTTGTGACACGTGTGTGGGTATTGTATCTCTGCCAACCCGCACTCCCACTCGCCACTCAGATCGATACGTTGAGGCAAGTCCGTGATATAATGGGCCAACGTATTGTCTGAATACATCTTCATGGAAGCGTTGCTAGGCAGCGTCAGATAGAAATCAGTCGCCATCGCGTCTCAACGTGGGATTGGGCAGCAGGTAACCCAACGAACTACTCAACAGGGCCGTCCACAGATTATAATTCTCAAGACCTGTGATCAGGTTGTAAATGCTTATCAGGATGACCGTGTACAAGACGATGACCTGACACAGAAAGACTATTTCCTCTTTAGGACACACGGTACCGAACAGATGCCAAGGAGTGCTGTCCTCTTCACTCTGCGCGTCAGTACTGTCCTCTGCTGCTGCTACTACGTCCTCTTTTTCCTCCTCCTCTTCTATGATGGTGGTGGTGGTGAAGTCCTGTGTTGTCGTCTCTTCTGTCATCTCTCTAATGAAGTGTCACCAGAAGCGCCGCTAGTCTTTATAGTGGAGTGGACGAGCGTCTTGGCATCTATCCAGCTGTTGAATTTGGAGGGGTAGCCACACCATTTCACCAAAGCCTCCGTTCGTCAGCCTACCTTGCGGCGCTGCAGCACCGATTCCACGCGGTACACTTTATCGGCGGGTACCAACACCTTCTGCAGCTCCGGTTCGTAGAAGGTTCCGTCCACCACTTCACCGAGATCGTCGATCAGTCGGTACACGGGCGGGTCGGAGGGATGAACCTCGTGTATCGTGAACATCTCTTCGCTCCAATTCGTCATGTAGCCTTTTTCTAACTTACCATTGTACTTACTGATGCGCATGCGACCTGACACGCGCAACTTGGGCACGCCCTTACCGTCGTGACCGTACAGGCGCTGCAAACCTCTTCTTGATTCTTTGCACTTACCTGTGACGGAGTCGTGCCGATGCTGCGATGGGGGGTGTCGTTGTACGACTGCACAAAGTCCTGAAGGACGTCGATGTATCACCACGTCTGGTGTTTCGCCACAGGCGCGTCTTCAACGTTCTATTGAATCTTTCCACGATGCTCGCCTTCGCCTCCGCGTTGTGAGTGGAGAAGTGATGGATGCCGTACTTCTTCAATAGAGCCTGAACGGATTTATT
Organism: Lamellibrachia columna; assembly: GCA_963662155.1. Classification (NCBI taxonomy): domain Eukaryota; kingdom Metazoa; phylum Annelida; class Polychaeta; order Sabellida; family Siboglinidae; genus Lamellibrachia; species Lamellibrachia columna. The sequence goes on from OY759263.1 coordinate 11,095,485, forward strand.
AAGAAATTCCAGTCCTTGATATGTCTGCAACGTCTTTGGCCAGCCGTTGGTGAACGTGCTTTTCAGCGGCGTCACCAACGACGCCGCGGACTTGTTCTTCAGAGGAACACACCAGGCCACTTTCGAGAAGACGTCGATAACCGTGAAGAGAAATTTCATACCGTCGTTGTCGTTTTTCCAATTCGACAGGTCGACGAGATCGGCCTGCCACTGCTGACGTAGGCCACCCACGATGACGCGTCGTCTCCTGAAATGACGTCTCGCCAGTTTGTGTAAAGTATAGGCGTCCTGTTCCGACAACCATTCTGGGACGATTTTCCGCGGCACGCGCGTGACGCGTCGCAAGCAAATGACTCCGCGGTAACTGGCTACCCTTATCGGATCGGAGTAGACCCTCCTCAGTTATTTAATCCTCGGCGCCATTAAAAGAGCTCCGATGGGTTGGTGGTGGTGACGTTGACTCCGCAGCACGAGTGACGATGAGTATGCTGACGGACACCACAACACCCACAACGATGACGAACGACCGACAGTCTAGTAGTGAAACCGTATCCCGAAGAGTGACTGTCGTATAAGACCTCGGGCGATAGTGTCAGCGAGCAAGTAAAGTCAACCGCAAAATATCGCAACGACGACGGAGCGGTCCGTGTCCAGTTGATCGCTCATCACACCGCACACTGTGCTAGCGACACCTACCGCACCGCCTTAAATGCCTTCTCAACTAGCCAATGACGCCAAAGCCTTGCGTTTTCGTTCAGGGGTTGGGGTGACCATGGAATGTTCCATCTGACTGCGCCGACGACCGAGGGGTGTCCAACGGATTGATCTCCGTGCACTACCCGCACCAGCGCGAGGAGTAGCCGGCGCTCGACGAGACGGAGTGACCGTCGTCGCCTGCCGTATGTAGGCTCTCCTGGCGACGTTACCGACCAACTCCATAGGCAGGTTGATGGCACGGAGTTGTCGTGCAAATGGCTGCCATCCCGTTGGATCGCTCTTTCTCTTACGCAACAGATCATTCACGAGATCCACCACGTTATTCCCGGCAACCGGCACACCCTCGTGGATGGGATGGGATGTGTTGACTGTAATGGTCTGTGGGAGGAGGGATAATATGTGTTGAATGTAATGGTCTGGGGAAGGAGGGATAGGATGTGTTGAGTGTAATGGTCTGGGGAGGAGGCATGGGATGTGTTGACTGTAATGATCGGGGGGAGGAGGGATAGGATGTGTTGAGTGTAATGGTCTGGTGAAGGAGGGATGGGATGTGTTGACTGTAATGGTATGTGGGAGGAGGGATGATATGTGTTGAGTGTAATGGTCTGTCAGAGGAGGGATGAGATGTGTTGAGTGTAATGGTATGTGGGAGGAGGGATTATATATGTTTGGTGTAATGATCTGTGGGAGAAGGGATGAGATGTGTTGAGTGTAATGGTATGTTGGAGGAGGGATTATATGTGTTGACTGTAATGATATGTGGGAGGAAGGATGGGGTGTGTTGGGTGTAATGATCTGTGGGAGAAGGGATGATATGTGTTGAATGTAATGGTATGGGGAGGAGGGGTGGGATGTGTTGACTGTAATGGTCTGGGAAAGGAGGGATGGGATGTGTTGAGTGTAATGGTCGGGGGAGGAGGGGTGGGATGTGTTGACTGTAATGGTCTGTGGGAGGAGGGATGATACCTGTTGAGTATAATGGTCTGTGGGAGGAGGGATGATACGGGTTGAGTGTAATGGTCTATGGGAGGAGGGATGATATGTGTTGAGTGTAATGGTATGTAGGAGGAGGGATGATATGTGTTGACTGTAATGGTATATGGGAGGAGGGATGGGATGTTTTGAGTGTAATGGTCTAGGGGAGGAGGGATTGGATGTATTGAGTGTAATGGTCTGGGGAAGGCGGGATGGGATGTGTTGAGTGTAATGGTTTGGGGAGGAGGGATCAGATGTGTTGAATGTAATGGTCTGGGGGAGGAAGGAAGGATGGGATGTTTTGAGTGTAATGGTCTGAGGGAGGAGGGTGGGGTGTGTTGAGTGTAATGGCCTGGGGAAGAAGGATGGGATGTGCTGAGTGTAATGGTCTGTGGGATGAGGGATGGGATGTGTTGACTGTAATGTTCTGTGGGAGGAGGTGTGATATGTGTTCAATGTAATGGTCTGGGGAAGGAGGGATGGGATGTGTTGAGTGTAATGTTCGGGGAGGAGGGATGGGATGTGTTGAGTGTAATGGTCTGGGGAAGGAGGGATGGGAAGTGTTGGTATAATGGTCTGGGGGAGGAGGGATGGGATGTGTTGGGTGTAATGGTCTGGGGAAGGCGGGATGGGATGTGTTGAGTGTAATGGTCTGGGGGAGGAGGGATGGAATGTGTTGAGTGTAATCGTCTGGGGGGGAGGGGTGGGATGTGTTGACTGTAATGGTTTGGGAGGAGGGATGGGTTGTGTTGAGTGTAATGGTCTGGGGAAGAGGGATGGGATGTGCTGAGTGTAATGGTCTGGGAGAGGAGGGATGGGATCCTTCCTCCCTCCCTCCCCGCCCTTCATTTCTTCCTTCCTTTCTTCATCCTCCCTCCCCTCTCTTCCTTTCTTCCTTCCTTTCTTCATCCCTCCCTTCCCTCCCTTCCCTCCCTTCCTCTCTTTCTTCATCCTCCCCTCCCTTCCTTTCTTCCTTCCTTTCTTCATCCTTACCTCCCCTCCCTTCCTTTCTTCCTTTCTTCCTTCCTTTCTTCATCCCTCCCGCCCCTCCCTTCCTTTCTTTCTTCCTTTCTTCATCCCTCCCTCTCTTCCTTCCTTTCTTCCTTCCTTTCTTCGTCCCTCCCTCCCTTCCCATCCCCTCCCCTCCCCTCCCTTCCTTTTTTCCTTTTTTCCTCCCTCCCTCCCTCCCTCCCTCCCTCCCCTCCCTTCCTTTCTTCCTTCCTTTGTTCGTACATCCCTCCCCTCCCTTCCTTTCTTCCTTCCTTCCTTCTTCCCTCCCTACCCTCCCTTCCTTTCTTCCTTCCTTTCTTCATCCCTCCCTCCCCTCCCTTCCTTTCTTCCTTCCTTCCTTCCTCCCTCCATCCCTCCCCTCCCTTCCTTTCTTCCTTCCTTTCTTCATCCCTCCCTCCCCTCCCTTCCTTTCTTACTTCCTTCCTTCCTCCCTCCCTACCCTCCCTTCCTTTCTTCCTTCCTTTCTTCATCCCTCCCTCCCCTCCCTTCCTTTCTTCCTTCCTTCCTCCCTCCCTCCCTCGTCTCTTTTCCTTCCTTTCTTCCTTCCTTTCTTCATCCCTCCCGCCCCTCCCTTCCTTTCTTCCTTCCTTTCTTCATCCCTCCCGCCCCTCCCTTCCTTTCTTCCTTCCTTTCTTCATCCCTCCCTCTCTTCCTTCCTTTCTTCCTTCCTTTCTTCATCCCTCCCCTCCCATCCCCTCCCATTCCTTCCTTTTTTCCTTCCTCCCTCCCTCCCTCCCTCCCCTCCCCTCCCTTCCTTTCTTCCTTCCTTTGTTCATACCTCCCTCCCCTCCCTTCCTTTCTTCCTTCCTTTCTTCATCCCTCTCTCCCCTCCCTTCCTTTTTTCATCCCTCCCTCCCCTCCCTTCCTTTCTTCCTTCCTTTCTTCATCCCTCCCTCCCTTCCCTTCCTTTCTTCCTTCCTTTCTTCATCCCTCCCTCCCCTCCCTTCCTTTCTTCCTTCCTTTCTTCATCCCTCCCTCCCCTCCCTTCCTTTCTTCCTTCCTTTCTTCATCCCTCCCTCCCCTCCCTTCCTTTCTTCCTTCCTTCCTTCCTCCCTCCCTACCCTCCCTTCCTTTCTTCCTTCCTTTCTACATCCCTCCCTCCACTCCCTTCCTTTCTTCCTTCCTTCCTCCTCTCTCTTCCTTCCTTTCTTCCTTCCTTTCTTCATCCTTCCCGCCCCTCCCTTCCTTTCTTCCTTCCTTTCTTCATCCCTCCCTCTCTTCCTTCCTTTCTTCCTTCCTTTCTTCATTCCTACCCTCCCCTCCCCTTCCTTTCTTCATCCCTCCCCTCCCCTTCCTTTCCTTTCTTCCTTCCTCCCTCCCTCCCCTCCCTTCCTTTCTTCCTTCCTTTCTTCATCCCTCCCTCCCCTCCCTTCCTTTCTTCCTTCCTTCCTTCCTCCCTCCCTGTATTTGGGCCGTACGCAAGGTATGGCGTCTTCTTCACATTTATCTGCATTTAGACAGATCGATAACTGTTTTCTACTTACCCTCGATCAAGATAAGATGACACTCTTTACTGGAATGAATGTAGATCAACACGCTGTCCACGGTTGTCTCTTTGTAAGAGTATGTCACCAAGTTTAGTAAGTCTTTGTAAAGTAACATTATAAAATTAAAATAACACGGTACACTGTATGGTCTTTACACATGGGCATCCTGGCGGGGAATCCTGTCGCGAGCGGACGATTTATGGTAGTTTATGCAGTCACCTTCCTCTAAAGACTAGCCTTGTCCACTGCAAACCGATCTCGAAAGTAACACGAGATGTATCGGTAATCTGACCTTGAGCGATCTGCCACTGGTCCGACCGACCACCGCCTACATTCAACACGGCAACTACTCACTATGCACCCATTTAAGGCCCGTTCACACGAACGATTAGTTGTCCGATTGATCGGGCGACACAGTGTCGCCCAACCAAATAGACGCAATGTTTCTTGTTGCTTTCAGGAAACGATGCGTCCAATTGGTCAATGATTGTTCGTGTGAACGGGCCCACTGCGATGATAGCCTAGTATTGATGCCCACGTTTGTGCATACGGGTATGTGTATATCGACGCGAATCATTTGCGATATCCTGGATGTTTGGTCGACTGGAAACACAAGTACATCGGACAAGGAAAGTCAGTTCCACAAGAGCATGTTAAATGACGACGTGTCCATGAATTATAGGGACCAAATAGTGTAAGTATTCTTTACGGTTAAATTGCTGTGAATGTAGTAATCAAAACAGCGATACGTGTTGTTAGTTTCGTAACTCATAGGGACTGAAGTCGGCTGAAATTGCCGGTCACATGATCTTCATAATTTTGTCGCCGAGATAGGTTGAAAGCCGTTCGAAGCTGATGCAACACCGTTGGAAGCTGCTGATGCATGAAATACTTTCAACTTATAGGTTATATGTTAGGAGTTAAGATACGTTAGGAGCATGGGACTTCTAGCTGCAACTGTCTATAATCAACACAATTCTCCTGGTATTATGTAATAATCTGAGGTAAATCAAATCAAATCAAATAAAAAATTTAATGCGTTTATTCAAACATATCAAACAAATTAGATGTACATATTAAGCATACAAAGAATATTGGTGAAATGCTTAAAAGGAGAAACATTGAAGTAAGAATACTTATTATGTCATATTACTCCTTTCTAGCAGCTTTTATACGTGATGTTAATTTCGTAAATTATACAGACGTGGCTTTCATGACTTAAGTTATGGTAGTTGCAATGGTGCTAACAGATTGCTAATATAAACGTGTAAGGCAAATATAAATTATTTTAGTTTTGTGCCAAACAATACACCCATCTGCTTTACCAGATAAGGAACTCATTTGTATATAGAAGTGCGTAAACAGGACGCATGAAAGAAGACACATTAAACCCCGTAGAAGCTAATAACTAATTGCGTATGGAAATATATTCCGACTAAGCACAGTATGTAACAAGCGTGACAAGTGCGATGCAGGTGTGAAACAAACACATTGGTGGAAACAAGTCGTTCTGTTGTAGTTTCTTTCGTGTCCAGCTACGTTACAAAAAAACGACTACGTTTACTGTTTATTTAATAATACAATTCAAAACAGTGCTCTTGGCTGACTTCTACGTCATTGTATTTGGTGAATGTTACGAGTTTGTGTAAATTTATATCTTTATTAGGATAACACAAATCCACTACTAAACATGCTGCGATGTGTTGATATATATCAGTTGAATATATACCAATGCAATCTACCTTGAATTATGTAATCTACCTTGTATCATGTAATCTACATTGTATCATGTAATCTACCTTGTATCATATAACCGCGCACAGCGACGCTGAATGGCAACGTGATATTATCCGACAGGCTCCTACTATCACACAGTCGTGATATGCCCAGACAGGTTCGAACTATCATACGGTCGTGATATTACCACACAGGTTCCAACTATCATACCGTCGTGATATTCCCAGACAGGTTCCAACTATCATACGGTCGTGATATTCCCAGACAGGTTCCAAGTATCTTACGATCGTGATATTCCCAGACAGGTTCCAACTATCATACGGTCGTGATATTCCCAGACAGGTTCCAACTATCATACGGTCGTGGTATTCCCGGATATGTTCCAACTATCAAACGACCGTGATATTCCCAGAGAGGTTCCAATTATCAAACGGTCGTGATATTCCCAGATAGGTTCCAACTGCCACACGGTCGTGATATTCCCAGATAGGTTCCAACTGCCACACGGTCGTGATATTCCCAGACAGGTTCCATCTATCAAATGGTCATGATATTCCCAGACAGGTTGCAACTATTATACGGTCGTGATATTCTGTACAGGGCGGGCAGATTCTCGTTGTGCACAGTTCACGGCTTCTTGCACACTTTAATCTTAAAGTGTGACGTCACAGATCGTTCGATGGCGAAGAGACTGCTGTCCAGCAGACTGTATCGGGTAGAGTTGTAACACCACCTGTTGGACAGTAGTAAGTTTGCAAGTGATTGATCGAAGCGGTGACAGTTGGCGAACCTGCTGTGTCTGTCTTTGGTGAATTTGCAGAAACGGTTTGTGGTGGAGGCGATGCAGTCTTGCGTGAGAGCGCACAGATAGTACAAAAACAGCACCTCATCAAAGTTGGAGCGAGTGTTGACGACGAATGCGGCGGTGGCGCCGATCTGCTCTATGCGTTTCTGCCTCCCGACATTCGTGGGCAAATATCTGTACATGCCCGGATGTGTGACGGCGAAGTTCGAGTGGCTCGCGATGCCGAACAGGACAAACCCGTCGCTGTCTCTCGCTCGCTGGTACAACTGTGTCATGTTAGTTGTCTTCCAACGAAACGACGTGTCCATCCAGAAGACGGCGGGATACTGTCGCAACACCTCCTACAAAGACACGGTACGTCAAGTATATGGCCTACTGGTTGTTGTTGCTGCTGCTGCTTCTGGCGAAAAGAATAACCTATCATCACTAACAGCGATGATATTTATGCAAATTGCAGTAGGCGCAAACATTTCCGGTTTTATCTTTATATTAGGATAACTGGCTGACAGTTAGACCCTACCTTTAAAACGAACAATACCTGAAAAGAATACTCGCACGAAAACAAGAAATGCAGCTATTTCTCATGAATCCTTTTGCGTGTACATATATCATATGAAACTACGACAAACTAACTCGGATTAACGAAACAAGGCTGGATAACGAAAATAGATCACTTAAGCGATACCTGTATGATGATTGGCTTCCAGGCATAATTAAGGAGGTCCTTGACGAAGGGTGGGTAGCCGGTTGTGTTGAATTTACGGTACTCAACGTTGCACCAAGTATTCAGCTACAACCACAGTGAAGTAAATACAAATTGTAATTATAGTAGCTTTAAGTTGCCTCAATTTAACTCTATATGCTATTACATAAGGCAATTCATACTTTCGCACTTATCTGAACTAACGATCAAAGTAATTTTAGTGAGAGAGAGAGAGAGGGAGATAGAGAGAGAGTGTGTGTGTGTGTGTGTGTGTGTGTGTGTGTGTGTGTGTGTGTGTGTGTGTGTGTGTGTGTGTGTGTGTGTGTGTGTTTGTGTGTGTGTGTGCGTGCGTGCGTATGTGTGCGTGCGTGCGTGCGTGCGTGTGCCTATGTATGCGCGTGTGCGTGTGTGTGCCTGTTTTAAAATTGAAAACAGGCAATATTCAATTTCAAATGTATTTACTTGTATCACGCATGTTATTGTGTTCATTCCAACGAATAAATCTTCCCGAAATAATTTTAATTTAGAGAGAAACACAAGTCATGGCTTGGGACTATGCACCTAAGATAGTTAATAAAATCAAACAATTTGCAACTAAAATCAAGATATGGCTTACTAAGAATATCTTCTAAACAATTGAGAGATGTTTGTCAAATCTCAGTTTTGAAATGTTGACTAGGGCGACCAATAAGCGCCTCGCAGCTTGACTTCCGCCATGATAAGTGCTTTCTAGGGAAATAGAAGGGACGACGGCTATACACCGAAGAAATACTGTTATGTCAGGACCTATGTAAAACTGAACATAACACGTTCGTAAACAACACACACTTGTTTAATCTCAAACATGGCGGAGCCCCGTCAAGCTCTCAAACTGAGGCTCGTGACGTTGCTTGTCAATTAACGGGTCATAGCAATCACAACATATTTCCCCCTCCTTCCTAAGGGATTATCCTTCCAGTTATGGGGTTTCGCATAAGCAGCACATAATTGCAAACTATCTAGCCAGTGTCATTTTCATGCCAGTTTATGCTTTCGGATAGGTCGTTTCGTCCGCACCCAGTGTCCATGTTTCATCGACGTGTCTCGTGAATGACTTCGTTTGTCGGTGTAAGCTTTGGTTCGTTCCTGCTTGCGTCTGATCGATTCAGCTAGCACTGTAATGTTCGGTGTATGTGTCTGAGGCGGTTTCAGACATTCCAACGGGAACCGTAGCTTTCGACCAACCACCAACTCTGCTGGGGTAGGCTGTGTCAGCGCGTGTGGTGTCGATCGGTACGTTTGCAGTATCATTCGTACTGCGTCCCTGAACGTTTTCCCCTCCTTCAGTTGCGCACCAAGACTCTCTTTGATGACACGATTCAGCCTCTCCACTCCTCCGTTGCACTGAGGGTTATGCAATACGCTACGCCGGTGTTCGATGCCGAGTTTCTGCAGGAACATTTCAAAGTCTCTGAGGAAAGTTTCGATGTGGCGATCAATTGCAGGCCACCATACGGTCTTGCGACATCGCTGCTTAGTTCGTACGATCCATGGGCAATGTGCAGTACCTGCTGTTGGAGTGACGTAGGGATGACAGCACGAATGCCACGCGACACACAGACGTCATCGAACACAGAAAGTTCGTCTCTCAGCCGGAAGTAAATTTCCAATCCAGCAGGTGGGTGCTGGGGCCAACCATTCTGGATAACGGACTTGCGTCAATGTGACATCAGTGGAAGAAGCAGCCTTCAACTCGAGTGGTGTAACGAGGTTGTCCAACTCGACGTCCATTACACAGTCACCTGTCATCGACTTACACGGTTCATCGTTCTCACGTCACACTTCCTCACGTACAGAGAATGAAAGGCGATGCAAACCTTGTGACACAGGTTAACTTCCTGTTTAACTCGGGGACGGTGAACAAACCTGGCAATTTTCTCAAAACCTGTGAACACTGAGGGAAATGCTGAAACAATGTCAACACATTGAATGATGACACCATTCTTCGAAACTTGACATCCAAGTTGATCGAACAAATCTAACCCATCAGATTCGAACCACTTCGGGTGACATAGAACGGAAAGTTCTGGATGGTTTCTGACTGGTATGTGACTGGTAGATGTACCATTCCCTCCAGTGGGATTTCACTACTGTCGTATGTTGACAAAGTTCCCTCAGGCGGATGCAAGGAGTACGCGGAGAAGTGCTTCCAATAAAGAGAGTCATTAAGTATCGACACTTTCGCTCAAATATCAATAATAAGTGTCACCATTGTGTCAGCCAGTTGCAGACTGCATGTTTTGAACGGCTTAGATGCACTGGTTACTGAATTCATCGAGAGTACAAATGGTGCAGATTCATTTGGCTTCCTTTCTGGAAGATCTGCAACACTTCGCAAAGTGATTCATTTTTTAGTACAGTTGGCAAGTTTTCGCCCTGGCAGGACATTTTGCGCTGCCTGTCGCGTGTGACCTGTAACCACACTTGCCACACGGCACTTGTACCCGAGTGTTGGTGGCTGTGTGCCGCAGAGTATTGAGACTTCGCCCGGACCGCTTGAACCCTGGGCGTTTCAAACTTGGAACTGTCTGTGGCCCGTGTCTCTGAATTTTTAATGCTCAAACTCTCGTTTACGGCAACCTCAATACGGGACGTCAGTGTGATAGCTTTCTCTAAAGGGAGCGTATTAGGCTTCATTAGCAGTTGCTCCCTAACTCTGGGGTTATTCGTTTTCTCGATCAGCTGGTCGCGGATCAGTTCATCCGACAGCTGACCGAAGTTGCAGTTAGCTACAAGTTCGTGCAATGCAGTAATGAACTCACGTACACTTTCCCCGGGCGTTGCGACCGTTGTCGAAACGTATACCGTTCCATCATAACACTTCGTTTAGGGCCGAAATTATTCCGTAGTGCAGTTACAGCGGTCGCATATGTGTCCGTCTTCGTCAAGGACGCAAATATTATCTGGCCTTCTATCCCCAGGCAATGTATCAGGATAGCTCGGCGCCGTGCTGCCGTGACACTGGCCCCGTCGAGGCCGCTTACCGTTAGGTAAGTTTCGAATGGCAGAGCCCCGTCACGCTCTCAAACCGGGCTCGTGACGTCGCTTGTCAATTAAAGGATCATAGCAAACACAACAAATGTGTGTTTTCACTCTTTCCAGGGTTTTCCTTGTAAGCCACTGGCGTGATATTCTTGATTGCAGCTGCAAATAGTTGTCGCGTTAAGTGTTTCCCTTTAAATAAAGTGAAAGTGGCATGTCCTATCACAAAATATGTATTGTTATGTAATTTGATGTATTTGACTACCTATGGCATATGGCTAATGGATATCACCCCCAACTAATGACATGGAAGCCATACGTGGATAAGAAATGGTCAAAGTTGAACACCCGATTGTCTCCCAGTTTGGGTCTACCTCGGTCGGGATGGAAACGTAGGGCGACTCGTTGCATACAAATATAACATTAAAAAACATGGTATGGTTTATGTTTTTATGTTGTCTTCATTGAAGTAAATTCACTAATTCGTTTACTTACTTGGGCTATCTCGGCCGGTGTTAGACCCAGATCGTAGTAAATTATTTTCTTTCCCGGCATGTTCGTTTGCATCGATGCAACGCCATCAATGGACTCGGTGAAATGGTCGCTACTGGCGCCCGTTACGGGAACAAACTGCTGCAGCACATTCGTCGACAAATCTGCGAATATCTTTGGCGGAAGTTCCATCGAAGTCAGCAAAGTCGGACTGACTGTGAAACGTTTCCTTGGCGTAGGATAACGGAACCACAACGGCCACTGGAACAGACAGTGCTATAGATTCCGAAAAATCTCAAAGTCAGAATTAATATGTTAATATGCAATGTGTCTGCCGATAATTTAAATAATGTGCTACTTAGAAAATGCAAATGCTGATGACACGGGATGTACTAGTGTAATAACTCCAGTCAGTTCGCAAACTTCTTTCGGACTTAAGTTCATAAACTTTCAAACGAGTTTCTAACTATTCAGTAGTTTCCTTCAGTTTATTTTTCATTGCATGTGCTACACGGCGGAGTGGGTCTACATGTGCTACACGGCGGAGTGGGTCTACATGTGCTACACGGCGGAGAGGGTCTACATGTGCTACACGGCAGAGAGGGTCTACATGTGCTACACAGCGGAGATGGTCTACATGTGCTACACGGCGGAGAGGGTCTACATGTGTTACACGGCGGAGAGGGTCTACATGTGTTACACGGAGGAGAGGGTCTACATGTGCTACACGGCGGAGAGGGTCTACATGTGTTACACGGCGGAGAGGGTCTACATGTGTTACACGGCGGAGTGGTTCTACATGTGCTACACGGCGGAGAGGGTCTACATGTGCTACACGGCGGAATGGGTCTACATGTATTACACGGCGGAGTGGGTCTACATGTGCTACACGGCGGAGAGGGTCTACATGTGCTACACGGCAGAGAGGGTCTACATGTGCTACACAGCGGAGATGGTCTACATGTGTTACACGGCGGAGAGGGTCTACATGTGTTACACGGAGGAGAGGGTCTACATGTGCTACACGGCGGAGAGGGTCTACATGTGTTACACGGCGGAGAGGGTCTACATGTGCTACACGGCAGAGAGGGTCTACATGTGCTACACAGCGGAGATGGTCTACATGTGTTACACGGCGGAGAGGGTCTACATGTGCTACACGGCAGAGAGGGTCTACATGTGCTACACAGCGGAGATGGTCTACATGTGTTACATGGCAGAGAGGGTCTACATGTGTTACACGGCGGAGAGGGCTTACATGTGTTACACGGAGGAGAGGGTCTACATGTGCTACACGGCGGAGAGGGTCTACATGTGTTACACGGAGGAGTGGATCTACATGTGTAACACGGCGGAGAGGGTCTACATGAATTACACGGCGGAGAGGGTCTACATGTATTACACGGCGGAGAGGGTCTACATTTGTTACACGGCGGAGAGGGTCTAGATTTGTTACACGGCGGAGAGGGTCTACATGTGTTACACGGAGGAGAGAGTCTACATGTGTTACACGGCGGAGAGGGTCTACATGTGTTACACGGCCGAGAGGGTATACATGTGTTACACGGCGGAGAGGGTCTACATGTGCGACACGGCGGAGAGGGTATACACGACGGAGAGGGTCTACATGTGTTACACGGCGAAGAGGGTCTACACGGCGGAGAAGGTCTACATGTGTTACACGGCGGAGAGGGTCTACGTGTGCTACACGGCGGAGAGGGTCAACACGGCGGAGAGGGTCTAAATGTGCTACACGGCGGAGAGGGTCTACACGGCGGAGAGGGTCTACATGTGCTACACGGCGGAGAGGGTCTACACGGCGGAGAGGGTCTATATGTGGTGTGGCGTCGTCGTAAATATCAATGTTGTATTTTTTTGGCACATTTCCCATGTTTGTGAGCATGTCGCTGTATTCCCATTGTATATAACCCTTCGTGGTATATTGTGTACGACTTCCCATTTCCAGGAATGCCCGCGGTTCCTGGTTAGGTTCTACTGTCACTTATTTCACTTGGTGCCCAAGATCCAGCGCACCGCATACACCCTAACCCCAACCGCATACACCCTAACCCCAGCCGCATACACCCTAACCCCAGCCGCATACACCCTAACCCCAACCGCATACACCCTAACCCCAGCCGCATACACCCTAACCCCATCCGCATACACCCTAACCCCAGCCGCATACACCCTGTCCTAACATAGGAATACACCTGATCTATACCGCTTAGAAACCGACACTTTTGCTGTTGTTTCCAGCAACTCATGTAACATATATTCATCTCCAATGATGGGTTTTACTACCACTCAGCGCCCTCAGTTTCATTGTGGACACTATCAGGCGTGGTCCCTCTAATTTTTTTGAATGCCTTCTCCGCCAGAATGTTCTACTGACATACCATGTCCACGAATGTTGGCTAACCACATTCTGTCTTCTTCACAGGTAGTGTTGATATACATGGTGATTTTTCGAGATAGACAAATCGTCATAATTGATATCTTCTCCTTCGTCAAACGCACAAATCGTCTTCTTCGATTGTTCCAGCTGCGTCTTCCCCGACAACATTAGCAGATGATTGATATACTACAAAAGCGGAATATCATCACGCGCTCACATAAGCAATGGTCAAACAAGAAGAATGGCGTGGGTCTCAAACACACCAGTGGCGAATTCACCAATCCGATTGAAGATGAATGTGACCAGTTGATAAACATGGTTACCAATGCTGCTTTTCCTAAGAAGATATGACAAGAGGAGTATAGAAGAGAAATGTGTGCAGTTTGTTTCAGAGAGAACAACAAATGACATAAATATTTGGGCTCCAATGATGAAACTTAGACTACAAATGCGGTGTTCAGCAGGGAAGAAGGTAATCGTAGATAGTGGAGCTCAGTGAAGCTGGCACACGCTTTGTGCACTTGCTTGTAGTCGCCAAAGCCAGATATGTTCAGCCGCTGCTACCTATGAATTGTCTGTCTTACCACGAGGACAGTTTGCCGTAGATGTATGGTTTGGTACAATGAAGTAGTGGCCAATCAATAGGCACAACAACTTCAGCATCATGGTTGTGATTTATTTGATGAGCGCAACCAATGTTGACTTCCTTGCCTCACGCACCTAACACATTTAACATATTACTAATAGATTGTGTAAATGCTAGCAAAGTAAACAAATTGAAATATCTCAGAAGAGCGGGTTACACATAAATGACAAATTGTTGGATTCTCGATAAGGCTTCCTTGTCCACTTGCCACCTTGGCCTTTTAATTTGGATGGCAATCTTATTAAATATTGTTAAATATTTTTAAAGCTGATGCAGTGACATATCTGGTGAGATCATGAAAAATAGGCAAGAACTGGCAATAATTTAGCAACCAAGAAACAAACTATACTAACAGGAAATGTCAAGCTTTTCGTGACTTGTAAGTTTGCATAATACATAATACACACTGTTGATATGTTCAAGATGTCTGAAAACCATTGATTTATTATTCCTATTCACTAAATAATGTCTTCCTTAAGCCCCTTGTCATTTGAAGTGTAGGTTCTGCCACCAAAATAGGTTCATACGACGTTCACATGATTTAGTGTTGAAAAAATTAGTGTAAACGTCGGACATTATGAAATTCAAGATGGCCGCCATCGGCCACCACACAATGATTGCCGTCATCGGCCACCACACAATGATTGCCGTCATCGGCCACCCCACAATGATTGCCGTCATTGGCCACCCCACAATGATTGCCGTCATCGGCCACCCCACAATGATTGCCGTCATCGGCAACCTCACAATGATTGCCGTCATTGGCCACCCCACAATGATTGCCGCCATCGGCCACCCCACAATGATTGTCATCATGAGTTTTATTGTTGTTCGGGGTACACAGAAGTGATGCAAATAAATGTGATCTTCCAATCAGTAATTTCCCACGAGATACCTTAAGTCACTTGACTATGATACAATGTGGCAGAGTCGCGATTTGTTTGAGGGCGAATGGCCAGCACCACTTGCCTCCAAGTACACAGAAAAACGTTACTTCGTCAACTCTAATTAATACCCTACCACTCGGCCCTAACAGTCCACTTAGCTAAAATGTATTAAAGTAGACCTACTGACAATATTTCAATTCCCCGCAGAGTGAACACGTGTGGGCACGTTATGCTTCAAATTTGAAGGAATTGCTCAGTAAAAAGACAAAAATAAGCCGTACTGAGGAATGGAAACCAAGATAGAAGTTCAGCTTCATAAGAAATACAAATACGTTTTCCAGCAGTTCGAAAACTGTCCTGTGACTAAAACAGCACTGTTCAAAAAGAGGATAATGTCCAACACACCCACCTTGTGCAATGACATTTCGGCCGCTTCAGCGACAAAATCTCAGCTTAACATGAACACTTACTTTACACTCGTCGTCCTGCAGCACGGAACCAGGCACCTGTGGAAGTTGAAATATAAAGGGAGATGTCACGATGAAATCAGTTGTTAAACATAAGAATAGTATAATATACGTACACGCCTTCTCTTTGTGTTTTTAAGATGCCCTGCCTACGAGCTATCAGAGCTTGCAATGCCTGTGTAGTGAAAACTTAATAACATTTTAGAGACGTGTGCAATGCCGACGCATTTCTAATTTATATCAAAATGAATTATATGCTCCACTGTGTAATGTGCGATCGCCTGTCAAGCGGACCACGCCACATGTCTCGGAAGCAACAATCATCACTGTCCAAACAAAAGGTGACTATTTCATCCCAATCATAATAAACACATACGCGCGCACACACACACACACACACACACACACACACACACACACACACACACACACACACACACACACACACACACACACACACACACACACACACACACACACACACACACACACACACACACAAACACGCGCACATGCACGCGCACGCCCACGCCCACGCACACGCACACGCACACGAACACGCACACGCCCACGCACACGCACACGCACACGCACACGCGCACGCGCACACACACACACACACACACACACACACAACACACACACACACACACACACACACACACACACACACACACACACACACACACACACACACACACACGGTGTGGTTCCAATGGCCTGTAAGATACTGTGCCGTACTTACGTTGTTGAACCAGTCGCTCGACATGACGCTGAAGAAGACCAGGGCGACCAAAAGGGCGAGGAAACCCACCCCCAACAAAGACAACTTTTGCATGTTGTTCCTAAAACGTACATATAGCCAAGATTTTAAAATGCCGCCCCCTCCCAACGACCAACGCAATAATGGAATAGATTTTGTTTAAGGCAATCTACGGTCCGGAAACCGGACAGTAGATTTTTAAATTTGTAATTTCTTTATATATATATATATATATATATATATATATATATATATATATATATATATATATATATATATATATATATATATATATATATATATATATATATATATATATATATATATATATATATATATATATATATATATATATATATATATATATATCTCAGAAACTTGCCGGACGGGGCTGTACATGTGTTCAGTTCCTGTCTGGTTTGCTTTGAGGAGCTCACATTCCTGTTAATGTGCTTCCCAAAGTGGCTGCGTGATAAGCAGTCCACTTTGCAATAAAACGTCATTTATTTGGCCCTTTTCAATCTCTACTACATCAGACTTGTGTTGGTTATTGCATAAATGGATTTATGCAACTTACAGCTGCATAACAGATTTTATGAGATAACCAAGGCAAGTCTTGCCCTCGGTGTCCGAGACTACACCGGAACTATTTGGCCAAATAATTTGTATTACTCCACGATATTCAGCCAATCACGGCTTAACGGAAACCAGTTCAAACCAGAGCCAGCAGCTGGAATCTTTCACTCCTGTTCCAGTCTCTGCATCGCGAAGTTGTGTCTAGAAAATTTGTCTCTCGAAATCCGCCCTCCTCCCCACCTTCCTTCCTTATTTTCAATACTTAGTGTAAAATGCGATTGTACATCGTTGATGAAATAGGAAGTTGGAAGATGTCGAAACCGCTTTCCCCACTTTTCGCTTTATACTAGAAGAACACAGGGGTTTATCCCCTAGTAGTTGGTGTTCATGGGGTTTTCTGCGCAGACAGGCTTCCTGTTTCTTCATCGGTATTCTTGGCTTATGTTTATATAGGTTAGCGAAATGGCCCCACCTGTTTGTAATTAAATTTGTGTATTGGTGGTGGAATGTCTGTATTCTTTGCATGACATGTTCATGACGACTTCTTGATGTATATATGTTATCGTCATGCCTGTAGGAATGTGGGCTCTGAGAAACTTGCCGGACAGGGCTGTGCATGTGTTCAGTTCCTGTCTGGTTTGCTTTGAGGAGCTCACATTCCTGTTAATGTGCTTCCCAAAGTGGCTGCGTGATAAGCAGTCCACTTTGCAATAAAACGTCATTTATTTGGCCCTTTTCAATCTCTACTACATCAGACTTGTGTTGGTTATTGCATAAATATATATATATATATATATATATATATATATATATATATATATATATATATATATATATATATATATATATATATATATATATATATATATATATATTCAGGTTAATGCCAATGGAACCGTATAATCATTGCTCCAACATCACAATCACCTACTAAAATATTGAAAACAAGCCGTCTTACCCGGCGTTTCACGGGAGAATAGGTAGTCACTACAATAGCTTATAACTCCTTGCAGTACCCAGTCAAGTTCTGGTATGCCAATGCCAGTGACAATGATGGAAACAACTATATGTACTCAATATCATGTAGGACGAAGGAACGTATGCGGACGTTTCAAACGTAGATCTTTTGTGTCAGCCACAAACCTTAAGATGGAACTCATGTGGACGTTTGATGTATATCACGTAACTAGGAACAATCGTATAAAACACGTGAACGTAGCCTTGTTTTATATGTTGAACAGTTATCAAGACTGGTGTTGCAAAACATTATGCATTACGCATCATACGGATTACAGACATAGCCACCAAGCATCCAATTATCACCAGATGACGGGAGAAGAAGGCAACGAACAGGTCAAAACTCTACCGGGAAAAGGAGTTGCTAATACACATGATTGCAATGTGTTTTGTATTTTTGTGCGTGCGTGTTGCAAGCATTTTGTGTGCGTGTGTGGGTGCGTGCGTGTTTCCTGTGTAGGCTAACAAATACAACTCAAATATATTAATACATACAAGAAAAATAGTTCAATAAGAAAGCTAACGCTTGACTTGTATACTTAATGTACGTATCTCAGTACATATGCACCACATTTTGGTGCAAATATATTTCCATTCAACCCCACAGAGATTCATTAACTCAGCAATTTATTGCATTCAGTTTTGATCGTCAACACGTTTTACATGTTATGCTTGTGCTTCAGAACGTTATCGACATCTCCCAGATGAAGCGATTCCACGAACCAAGATAACGGGAATAATTGGGAAACAACGGGCTTCGACCGCTATCCGTCGTTCGCTGTTATTCAGCCGAGTAATCATTGACGCCACGCGGAACCGTTATAAGCAACTGAAGAGTCGTAACGATCTTAAAGAAATATTGTCTTCTCTCAGCGAGAGCTCGGCTTCCACAGGCAAACAAAGCAACCAGTTTCTGTTGGAAGATGTTATCAGCATCAAACATAAACGCCAGATGCGCCCCATTAACCGGATGAAGGAGCCTATTACAGAGTGTTATCAAACATCAGACGTATTTAAGTGAGAACCCATCTTTGAGGCTTTCGTATACGCTTTTAAGCTGTTTGCGCCCGTTCCGGGTTGTCCACCCAAGTGGCACCGACAGGGACACGTGTCTGTGTATGCGGCACGAAAACATGCAACCAGGGTTGTTTGATTTAAATCATTTGATTTAAATAATGATTTAAATCACTCCAAAAAATAATTGATTTATGATTTTTTACTTCCGGATAGCCTGGTAGTAAAATATTTTAGGACATTGCATATGTTTGAGCTATTCCCTTTCTAAATGCAGTGAAGCCACACAAATTTGTCTTCCAAAGGAAGTATCTTTTCAAGTCAGAAGCCCTGAGTTAAAGTCCACTTATAGCTTGTGTTAGTTGTTACCAATTCAATATGTTGACTCAATTGTTTAATACTGTACCAGTTTGTATTCTGGTTAGAGACACTTAGAGAACACATATACCTGGACAGGTGCTAATCCACCCTCTCAGCAAACAATAATTAGCACTGCTACAGCCACAGACACACAGCATGCTTTCCTTTCCAAGATAGATTATGGAAACAGACGGGGGTGAAGCCTTGTGGACATTGTCTAATGTCATTATATAAGCAAAAATCATGTACCCTCTGTTAAGTCAAGTACCCAAATTGATTTGAATAGAACACGTTTGAAAGAGTTTACAAATATAAGCAGCTATATAAATGTCTATATACCAGATTAAAAAAAAAAATCCGATTAAAATGTTTTTTAAATCCGATTTTTTTTTAAATAATGATTTTTTTCAACCCTGCCGTGCAACTCAAAGCAGATAGACTGCACTATGTGCACCTCCTATCGAGCTCAGATGCAAAATCTTTATATGTCAACACACGGTACCAGACTGAAAGATACCTTCAGTAGTTATCGTGTCCGCACCAACATAAAATCAATTTGTATTTCTATTTATGGTGTGAAATTATGGAATTCTTTACCCAAAAATATCATTGGATGTAGAGGCATACATGGATTTAAAAACTTATAACTTCTCTCTATGTATTAGGTCTAAAAAAGCAATCATAATAAAACATAAAATGTTGTAGACATATTACCTAGGTATTTGTAACTTAGCATTTTTTCATATGTACCATATATTATTAGTAAAGGGGAGACCGGGGCTAATTGTTACAATTTTCAATTAAAGTTACTTTTTGTGAAAAGTATGTTAGATGCATTATTTCTGTCAACCTATACATTGAGTTTATTATTCGTGTTTATATACTGTACTATTTCATTGATATTCCATACTGTAGTTACGTAGATATGTGAAGTTTCCCAGGTGCGGTCGACTGTAACAATTAGCCCCTTAAGCGGGAAAAGTTGTTACATGTTATGGGGCATGTTGTTACAGCAAAGAACATGTGGTTTGCAAAGCAAGTGTCACTCGTACATGTTATTATTATTACATTAATTGGATTATAAACACTTATACATCTTATACACAGTGTGCATAACAATGTAGGTGTTCACAGCTTCATATATTAAATTTTTAGTTACCAAAGGGGACTCATTCCCCGGATTCTTACATAACAAACAGTTGTCAATGGAATGTGAACTATTGAATGGAGTAGGAAATAGTGAATGGAAATATATGTGTTACGCGACTTCTACTTGATTGAACGATACACGCACGTACGCACTTTGTTGCTGCTAACATTAACATTATTGGTTATAAACCAGTACGCTAGGCTTCACGAGTGAAGTAAAGCGTTCACACGTCGTGGATAAATAAGTTTTGTTCTTTCAGTCATTGTCAGCGAACAACTGGCTGGCTGAGCCATCGGTGCGAGCCGCCTGAACGTCGTTACAGTTGTAACAACTGGCTGGCTGAGCCATCGGTGCGAGCCGCCTGAACGTCGTTACAGTTGTAACAACTGGCTGGCTGAGCCATCGGTGCGAGCCGCCTGAACGTTGTTACAGTTGTAACAACTGGTTGAGCCATCGGTGCGAGCCGAGTGTTGTTACAGTTGTAACAACTGGCTGGCTGAGCCATCGGTGCGAGCCGAGTGTTGTTACAGTTGTGTAACAACTGGCTGGCTGAGCCATCGGTGCGAGCCGAGTGTTGTTACAGTTGTGTAACAACTGGCTGGCTGAGCCATCGGTGCGAGCCGAGTGTTGTTACAGTTGTGTAACAACTGGCTGGCTGAGCCATCGGTGCGAGCCGAGTGTTGTTACAGTTGTAACACTCGGCTCGCACCGATGGCTCAGCCAGCCAGTTGTTACAGTTGTGTAACAACTGGCTGGCTGAGCCATCGGTGCGAGCCGCCTGAACGTCGTTACAGTTGTAACAACTGGCTGGCTGAGCCATCGGTGCGAGCCGCCTGAACGTTGTTACAGTTGTGTAACAACTGGCTGGCTGAGCCATCGGTGCGAGCCGCCTGAACGTCGTTACAGTTGTAACAACTGGCTGGCTGAGCCATCGGTGCGAGCCGAGTGTTGTTACAGTTGTAACAACTGGCTGGCTGAGCCATCGGTGCGAGCCGAGTGTTGTTACATTTGTGTAACAACTGGCTGGGTGAGCCATCGGTGCGAGCCGAGTGTTGTTACAGTTGTGTAACAACTGGCTGGCTGAGCCATCGGTGCGAGCCGAGTGTTGTTACAGTTGTAACAACTGGCTGGCTGAGCCATCGGTGCGAGCCGAGTGTTGTTACAGTTGTGTAACAACTGGCTGGCTGAGCCATCGGTGCGATCCGCCTGAACGTCGTTACAGTTGTAACAACTGGCTGGCTGAGCCATCGGTGCGAGCCGCCTGAACGTTGTTACAGTTGTGTAACAACTGGCTGGCTGAGCCATCGGTGCGAGCCGCCTGAACGTCGTTACAGTTGTAACAACTGGCTGGCTGAGCCATCGGTGCGAGCCGCCTGAACGTCGTTACAGTTGTAACAACTGGCTGGCTGAGCCATCGGTGCGAGCCGCCTGAACGTCGTTACAGTTGTGTAACAACTGGCTGGCTGAGCCATCGGTGCGAGCCGCCTGAACGTCGTTACAGTTGTGTAACAACTCGCTGGCTGCGCCATCGATGCGAGCCGCCTGAACGTCTTTACAGTTGTGTAACAACTGGCTGGCTGAGCCATCGGTGCGAGCCGCCTGAACGTCTTTACAGTTGTGTAACAACTGGCTGGCTGAGCCATCGGTGCGAGCCGCCTGAACGTCGTTACAGTTGTAACAACTTGCTGGCTGAGCCATCGGTGCGAGCCGCCTGAACGTCGTTACAGTTGTGTAACAACTGGCTGGCTGAGCCATCGGTGCGAGCCGCCTGAACGTCGTTACAGTTGTGTAACAACTGGCTGGCTGAGCCATCGGTGCGAGCCGCCTGAACGTTGTTACAGTTGTAACAACTCGCTGGCTGAGCCATCGGTGCGAGCCGTCTGAACGTTGTTGATTTATTGATTGATTGAAATATAGTGTTGCAAAATTACATTACCCTTTAATAATTGCAACACTTTGATTTTTGAAGCTATGTGGGACTAAACGTGTACCCTTTACATGAAAACGCCCATATCTCCCCTAATCTACCTAAACACTGGTGACAAGGATGAAACGCGCTGGATGCAGGAGGCCACCGCTACACTAGCTGCACCTCTACTGTGGACGCCATGACACCACGTACAGCTTTCATACTCTGAGTTTGTACGTACGTTTTCATAATATACAAATGAATTGAGAGATATTTAGCGTCTATATCCCGGATGATAGGAATGCGGCGGCGCATTTTAAGCAACAACTGGAACTCACCTGCTGCGAGACGACACGGTAAAACTAAATTGCAGCAAAGCATGTCCTTTGAATGTGGCTATCACTACTTCGCGACAGCACAAACACTAAATAATTAATGCTATTTTTATCCATTGTCAGTTTGACAGTCAGTAGGCCTATGCAACGAGGTGATGGTTCAGCCACCATAGCACACGCCAACCATAAACATATTAAATTATCTCTATTGAATGGAGACATGGGGCTGTCACGCTGTTTGTCTGCCAACAATCATGAGAGAATTCATAAGTGGTGTTTACTTGCGATGTCACTGATGATGATAGAATATATATATATATATATATATTATATATACGTCATTGACACGACGGTCAGTGTCACTGTGCACTAGCTGTCGACGGTCAGTGTCACTGTGCACTAGCTGTCGACGGTCAGTGTCACTGTGCACTAGCTGTCGACGGTCAGTGTCACTGTGCACTAGCTGTCGACGGTCAGTGTCACTGTGCCCTAGCTGTCGACGGTCAGTGTCACTGTGCACTACCTGTCGACGGTCAGTGTCACTGTGCACTAGCTGTCGACGGTCAGTGTCACTGTGCACTAGCTGTCGACGGTCAGTGTCACTGTGCACTAGCTGTCGACGGTCAGTGTCACTGTGCACTACCTGTCGACGGTCAGTGTCACTGTGCACTAGCTGTCGACGGTCAGTGTCACTGTGCACTAGCTGTCGACGGTCAGTGTCACTGTGCACTAGCTGTCGACGGTCAGTGTCACTGTGCACTAGCTGTCGACGGTCAGTGTCACTGTGCACTAGCTGTAACTGAGGCTGAGCCAATAAGTTAACAATCTAATAAACAAACAACTGAAATGTAATTTGTTTTGACCTATGACCCTTTAACCTATAGGCACCGATCTATCAGTGTGTTTTTGAGTGTAAAATAAAACATTTTATTTGAATAATGGGGTTCCTTAAATTATACATTTTTGGATTATGTTTGTGCACTTTTTACCAACATTACTAATTAATAACTCAATCATTGTGTAATTTCATGTTCAGATGTTCCTGCAAATACAGCAACAAAATATAAATGACTGAAGCGCCTGTTTGAACGCGGCTTTGTTGGTTGCCAGTAATCAAGACGTTCCAACATTTAAAGTATTTTACAACACAATGTTGAATGTCATGATTAGTTACACCGCACAAATAACACGCTACACACTGTGACTACTTCACACTGAACAATATTTACAATTATATATTATAAAGGTGTATATATTGCCATTGACAAAAACGTAAGTACAGTAATCCAGTGTTTTTAAAGATGAGCTGATATGGGCAATGAACTTTTTCTTAATTAGTAAGTTTTATATAATATTATACATCTCATATGGGCAGAATACCCCTATGACATTTACAATCGTATTCCACGAAAAATACCATGGTGCTTTGAAACAGGTAAACCATGGTAAAAATACCATTATATACCATGGAAACCACGTTATAACATGATGTTTTGAAACAGGGAAATCAAGGTAAAATGTCATGGTGTTTTGAAACAGAGAAACCTTGGTAAACTATACACAATATATGATAAAGCATTGTCTATCACATTTTACCATGTAATGTCATGGTATACCATGTAATTCCATCAAATACCATGGTATGCCATGTAATTCCATGGTATATTTTCATATTGTAGGATTTCACATGAGCAATTTTACCATACTGAAGGAAATACTGCACAAACCCGTCTCATTTATTAGTTCTGCTGGCTGTGTGCGTCTCTTTATACATAGTAATTTGTTCACCATGTTTCGGTGACAATTATTTCCATAACACTAAAGTACAAGACATTAAGTCCAGCTAATATGGTGATTCAGGTCACTTCGTCCCAGTCCTAAAGGTGGTCTTAATAGTGAGGTTCCACTGTATGTCAGGTGCTTTTCAAGTTCTACTCAAAACCTAGATTTTAAACCTGATATGATAAGAATCAAAACACCAAATAATTGAGCCACCCATTTTATAATCAGGTTAAATTATGCATCTTCGTTCATTTTGAGTTTAAATGTTTTGCACAGCATTGATGTGCCATGTTTAAGATAACATTTTAAATTGATGTTGTCAATGATTACATTGATTAGTAATCTTATCATGCTTGTGTAAAATATAGCAAACTAACATTTATTGATGATCACAGGTTTGGTGCAGCTAACCCTGGAGTCATGTTCGCAAATGCTGGGAAAGGACACAGTGCTGGAAGTAAACAACCTCATCACCTACACAGAATATAACACTCTGACGTTCTCAAATTCGGTGCAAAATTATGCTAACATATATCGGATACCCACCCCGAAAGCTCAACAACACGAGACAGACGTGTCACGTATCCCCCGTCGGGATCATATCACCCCCGTTCTTCGTACGTTGTGTTGGCTGCCTATCCATTAACAGTTTAAACTGTTGACACTGGCCAATACAGTCATACACAATGAAGGACCACCATTAGTAGAGGACATGCTCACACAATGAAGGACCACCATTAATAGAGGACATGCTCACGCAATGCAACTCATAAAAGGACACTTCGCTCAGAGAACCAGTTGCGTCTTGAGGTGCCATTGTCCAGGACGCAGCTGGTGACAGAACCTACTCCGTTTTGCCCTCACATTGTGGAATAGTATTCCACTTGTTCTTCGCCAGGCTCCCTCGGCTGTTGCCTTTAGGAAACAGCTGAAGACAGACTAGTTCACTCGTGCTTTTTATACTAAATTAGCTGGAGTGTCATTGGTTTAATTTTTTTATCTTTAGTGACAGTTTTTAATATTGCTGAATGGAATTTTTTAGTATTGAGTAATTTTTTATTAATTAATGACTTGGAAAGCGCCTTTGGGCAGAGAATGCTGGAAAGGGTGCTATGTAAATATATGTGATTGATTGATTGATTGATTGATTGATTGATTGTTTGAGACGTAATTAAATCGATATGTTTTTTAATGTTTATTATGTACTATAATATTCATTGATCGAATATTTCACCAATGGTAAAAATGGTGCAACTCTCCACATAACGGTGTGAATCATGAAATTAATTGGTGACATGATATTATTAATCAGTTAACAGGTCAAACAATAGAACATGGGGAGTTGTGTGTTGTGTTTTGTATACCTCGTGATAAGACACACGTTGTGGACGTGGTGCAAGACGGTCCCCATTCATGTGGGGCAAGATGGTGTCTATGTCTTACCCCACACGCACCTGGTCATAATGTATCAACTGTATTACACATGACCAGTTATGTGTAATACATTTAATATATAATACGAATGTTGCATAATTTAAGTTTTGTTGATATGTAGGGTGTAATTATGATGTAATATTACTAGGGCAATTTCTACTGATTCCGGATAACATCCGGTAAATATTTTACAAATTTCCACTGGCAGGAATTGCTCTATTGACTTGTGACTGTTCGTTTAACAATAGACACGTTAAACGTAGCAGCTACCCATTCATCTATGAACTACATATGTTAACTGTTTTATTTCGTAACTAATGCTGATGGTCATAGTTTAACAAGCAAGTGTTGTATGTAGTGTATCACATTAACTTGATAAAATGCACTAGATAAACGATGATACGGCAACGAAACAGCATTCTTCTAAATATATGGTCGTGTGCGCTTATTTATAATAATCATAACACAGGCAACGCGGGGGTGTTTACGAGAATGAGCACTCACTCAGAATGTGCTTTAATTGCAAAAATAAAATCAGAAATCATCCCAGAAATCCCCAGTGATCGTATATGCCCGAACCCCCCTTTTCACAACCACGAAGACAGGCCTGTACGTGTGGCAATTCTTGTCTGTCACCATACGCTGTATTTTCTTGTGTGCCTATACGTAGGTTTGTATGTCGTTGTCGACATCACTCTTTGAATGTTTATGCTCACACATAGTTGAATAAGCATTAAGTATGGGTTTACCTCCATAGTCAATACCACGCGTCTTAATCTTCGTCTTTCACGCACTCGGTAAGTTCCCCCACTAATCGTGTGTACCAGCGACTACACTTGTCTCGCTACTGAATCGTGCCAGGTCAACGCCACGTATAATTAGTGTCACGCTTGAAGGCCTACTGCACAGAAAGCACACATTGTCAAATCTACAATACTTCGCCTAAAGGACTGGTCATCAATTCTACAATACTTCGCCTAAAGGACTGGTCAACAAATCTACAATACTTCGCCTAAAGGACTGGTCAACAAATCTACAATACTTCGCCTAATGGACTGGTCAACAAATCTACAATACTTCGCCTAAAGGACTGGTCAACAAATCTACAATACTTCGCCTAAAGGACTGGTCAACAAATCGGCTAGTAAATCATGCAAATTAGATCCGATTCCGACATACCTGTTGAAGGACAACGTCTCTACCTTAGCACCAGTAATCGCCGACATAATGAACTGATCTATTACCACGGGAGTCTTTCCTTTTGCCTTTAAAAAGGCTCTCGTATCTCCTATGTTGAAGAAGGACGTACAAGTACACGACAGAACATACAAGTACACGACAGAACGTACAAGTACACGGCAGAACGTACAAGTACACGGCAGAACGTACAAGTACACGGCAGAACGTACAAGTACACGGCAGAACATACAAGTACACGGCAGAACGTACAAGTACACGGTAGAACGTACAAGTACACGGCAGAACGTACAAGTACACAGCAGAACGTACAAGTACACGGCAGAACATACAAGTACACGACATAACGTACAAGTACACGGCAGAACGTACAAGTACACGACAGGACGTACAAGTACACGACAGAACGTACAAGTACACGACAGAACGTACAAGTACACGACAGAGCGTACAAGTACACGACAGGACGTACAAGTACACGACAGAACATACAAGTACACGACAGAACGTACAAGTACACGACAGGACGTACAAGTACACGGCAGAGCGTACAAGTACACGACAGAACATACAAGTACACGACAGAACATACAAGTACACGACAGGACGTACAAGTACACGACAGAACGTACAAGTACACGACAGAACATACAAGTACACGACAGGACGTACAAGTACACGACAGGACGTACAAGTACACGGCAGAACGTACAAGTACACGACAGAACATACAAGTACACGACAGAACGTACAAGTACACGAGAGGACGTACAAGTACACGACAGAACGTACAAGTACACGACAGAACGTACAAGTACACGACAGAACATACAAGTACACGACAGGACGTACAAGTACACGACAGGACGTACAAGTACACGACAGAACGTACAAGTACACGACAGGACGTACAAGTACACGACAGGACGTACAAGTACACGACAGAACATACAAGTACACGACAGAACGTACAAGTACACGACAGGACGTACAAGTACACGACAGAACATACAAGTACACGACAGGACGTACAAGTACACGGCAGAACGTACAAGTACACGGCAGAACATACAAGTACACGGCAGAACTTACAAGTACACGACAGAAGTACAAGTACACGGCAGAACATACAAGTACACGGCAGAACGTACAAGTACACGACAGAACATACAAGTACACGACAGAACGCACAAGTACACGACAGAACATCAACTGAAGGTCCAGAGCCTCTCGGGGTCCCGCAAGGCTCTGTGTGTTGTTGTGTAATGTGCCAAGTAACTGCAGTGCCAGTCATATGTTTGTGTCACGGGTATTACCTACCTACAAAATGCTGACCAGGAAAAATGTGGATAGTTTTATTAAATCAGCATCCAAGTCTGGTAATGCAATACTACACAGTATTCTGAATAGTGATACCCTATGTCCTCACTGGAGATAATTAAATGTTTTACGCACTTTTTTTAGTCACTAATACAATGGTTCGGCATCGAAGACGCCGTGCCTTATGCCTTATGCCTTATGCCTGTACTATGCCTGTTCGTGGCCCGTCTCGCGTATTATGTCGATGTTCTGTCACCGTGAACTGGTAGGGCTCAACGCAGTCCAACCGACAGCGATCACGCCAACATATATAAATATACATAGGTGATTACTGTGTATATTATTTGTCGTCATGTGCTTTCGATCGGACTGGTCTGCAGGAGTTTAAGGTAGACACTGACAAATGATTACTTACCTCACCAGCTGTTTATAGTAGTGTAATCGTTCAAGGTAGAGTATTTAACGGTCTCGGTGGAGACGAGCGACCGGTCAGGCTGGTGGTCTGAAACTTAGTGGCGATATCTTGTCAGGCTGTTTGTCAGGCGACACATTCGCGGTGCCAATTGTTCTGAATTCTATGACCATGCAGTTTGTATAGACTAATGCCACAATGCCCAAAGTGACACAGTGTTATTAAACTAGTGTGGCTGTTGCGCGGTTATAATGATTTGCGTCTTATTTAATTACATACCTTGGCGATCAAAACTACAAAGGTTGGTGTCCAGTTTCCAGTTTAAACACTTCAAAAGATGATGCCCCGGTCTACCACGTTGCCCTTGGTATTACATGTATACTAGCCATCTATCACTTGAGTCTTTACATTGACACTAGTTCCAATGTAAATACAGTACTTTGTCCTTTTCCGTAATGTTTACTCTGGACAGAACAGAGAGTGGTCCAAGACATTCCCCCCTCCAAGGCCTAAGGCGTTCTGGGACCCTGTCCCCCTGGATCCGCTCTTGAGTATTGTGCATGTGTGCGTGCGTGCGTGCGTGTGTGCGTGCGTGCGTGCATTGACTGCAGGTATCACCTCTCACAGCATTCACAATGTTTCCAAGTAATTCTGCATACACGCATCAAAGTAACATGTTAGCGACATATATATATATATATATATATATATATATATATATATATATATATATATATATATATATATATATATATATATATATATATATAGGCCACACACGCAAAGCGTAATCCGCATGGATGCTGCTAGACAGTTCCAGATTATTCGTGGTACAATGATACACTCGCACCACATTGTTAATCCGACAGTGGGGACAACTAGTTCGTCTTCTGCTCGCCAGTTGGTATGGCAACCAGTTCGTCCCATACGTGACTGAGTCTGTATCCCGCCCGGTCTCGATTCGTGCTTGAAGTCGTCTTTCTGATCAATGGGGCCCTCTTTAAACCATCTCGTGTTGCTGTTACTTTCTCTGCCTATCACCTTTGCTCCCTCCGTCGCGCGCAGTGTGCCTGGTCAGGGCGCGCGGGTTCACAGAACACACGAAATCATCGTTACATGCAAACATCTTCTCCGAGATTAAGGCACGTTCACACGAGCGAATATTTTCCGATTGGTCGGGCGACACTACCTATTGGACGCATCGTTTCTTGAAAGCAACAACAAACGATGCGTCCAGTTGGTTGGGCGAAACGGTGTCGCCCGGTCAATCGGGCAACTAATCGCTCGTGTGAACGGGCCTTAACTCCCTGTCTGCCAACAAACCATGTTACATATTACTAAAAGGCAGCAGCTGTAAAACATTCAAATTTGTCGCTCTTACATTTTTTGTAATTTAGTGATTCAAAACATGCAATATCTAAATAGTTAAGTGTTATTGTATATTGGATGTTAATTACGTACTTATGACGGTCGCCGCTACCTATTTGTTTACATCACACTTTTTAGCCCATTCTCCGGTTAGCAAGCTGTTTTGCTATCTATTAAATTGCCCCTTTGTGTTGGTAACTTCATTAAATTTATGTACTATAAATGTACCAACTGAATTGTCTTAATATTGCATATTGCATAGGCCGTAATCTGTACTTTGTTATTATATCTTTTGGCTTTTCCATAGCGTTGTCTGGGTTAATAAACATTAACATAAGTTGGACATAGGGCTAGTGTCCTATAAACTATTTACTAAGAGGCTTTTCTCCAAGACGTTTTATAATTTTTTTCTATATAAGTATAACGTCTTGGTCCCACTATTTTGCATCTCTAGTGATGCTTATATGGTTTGTTTCTGACTTTTCTGTTAACCTGGGCTACGCGGAATTTTAGACCATATACATAGTTTTAATTACATCTGATTCTGAATTTGTAATCTTGGTGTTATCTTAGCTGTTAAAACAAAAATTCATTGTATATTACGTTGTCAGTACTAAGTCTATGGCTAAGCCAGGATGCCAACAACGTATGCGGGATGTAAACGGTTTAATATACTGGTTTAATTTCACCTTGGTTGTTAAACCTTCACTTTTATAATCTAAATATTTATATTA
This sequence comes from Lamellibrachia columna, assembly GCA_963662155.1. NCBI lineage: Eukaryota > Metazoa > Annelida > Polychaeta > Sabellida > Siboglinidae > Lamellibrachia > Lamellibrachia columna. The sequence continues at coordinate 11,126,202 of OY759263.1, forward strand.
TTTTGTATCATTGATCTGTTTACATTTCTTCCGGTCCTGTTAATTGGCACTGAGAGGTGATGACTTTGCTCTGTGCAAGCCACTTACTTCTCAAATGTTGGTGGTTACCTCAACATTTCCCCCAACAAATGTTGGTTGTTACCTCAACATTTCCCCCAACAAATGTTGGTTGTTACCTCAACATTTCCCCCAACAAATGTTGGTTGTTACCTCAACATTTCCCCCAACAAATGTTGGTTGTTACCTCAACATTTCCCCCAACAAATGAGAGTACATCATTCGTTTCCCTTTTTTACATGGTTTGCCATGTCTTAACCTTTGTTTTATGTTACTTCCAATCCCTTCCTGTAGGCCAACATTTAAACTAGCCATAATAGTTCTGCTGACAGGAGACGTTAGCATCAATCCTGGGCCTGCCATCAGTCGTAACATGGGTTTGCTACAAACGTCCGATCGGTTCGGGGTAAAACGTCCGATCGGTTCGGGGTAAAACGTCCGCTCGGTTCGGGGTAAAACGTCCGATCGGTTCGGGGTAAAGCGGCATCACTTAGTAACTTATTATTTTCAAAAAAAATAGACATTCTTGCCATCACTGAAACTTTACTAAGACCACATGACACCTCTGCTTGCATAGCTGAAATTGTTCCATCTGGTTATACTTTTAACTATCGATTACGTTCAGTTGGAAGAGGTGGTGGTGTTGGCATTTTGTTATCGGACCATTTCAAAGTAAATTCAATCCCTGATTATTCTACTTTTGAATCCATGTGTTGAAATGATAGCCAGCCAACTTCTTTGAAGAATTTAAGGATTTTCTGGAAAAAAATGCAACTCTACATTCTGAATTTTACATTTTAGGTGATTTCAATCTTCAGTTGGATAAACATATAGCAGTAACCATTACCTTTGATGATATCCTAACCTCATTTGACTTAAAACAACATGTGACTTTCTCTACACACATCCAGGGCCAGTGGCTTGTGCAAAGAGATGTCACAACTCTTTAGTTAATTATAGGTTTATTAACAACATCGACATCACGACGCATACATTGAGCTCCCGCTCTGACGTCTGCACGGACAGTGATTACATCACGACGCATACATTGAGCTCCCGCTCTGACGTCTGCACGGACAGTGATGACATCACGACGCATACATTGAGCTCCCGCTCTGACGTCTGCACGGACAGTGATGACGCCCACTAGAACGCACAGTGTATGGGGCGTCGCTTAAACCTTCAACTTATGATGTGCTATCATAACATCTTATCTTAATTTTAAATGCAAAAACTTAAATATTTAAAATTCAATGTCAATTAAAGATCAAGTCTTTGTACAGGTTTAAGCTTTCTGCCCGATCTGGTTGTGTAGCCAGTAGGTAGATTCTGGCGTACTGGTGTCTCGTAGCATGTAGACTACCGGCGCTGCAGGAGTTTCATGGGTCTTGGCCAGCTGCCTGTCAAGCTCTAGGACTTGGTATTCGGGCTGCTCATCATCGGTGTTATGCTGGGGTCTTCGGTATCCCGGGTCTTCAGGAGGTGTCTCCGGTTTTGTTGATATACACCACTCTGTTTTGACAACGTACGAGCGTGGCGATCTCGGTTGTGGAGTTTCAAGTACGATAGCAAATTCCCATTGTGGTTTTCGTTGTGGTTTTAAGAAAATCCTTACTCACATGTTCATGTACAATAGAGATATCTCCATAAGAATTCAATTGAAGGTATAGACAAACCAGTTACTTTGGCTAAGAAAGGTCAAATAAACTGCAAATACCAATATAGATTTAATATTTATCTTGTATTCCAGACTCAAAGTCAAAACGTTATTAGGGATTTGGGGGTATTTTTGTCGTAAGTATGCAATAAATATGTACTCCATTATATATATTCAGTATAAACTTAAATCATCCAGACTACGCGCTGTGGCGCAATGTGTACATTTCATTGTGACAAAAATTATTATGCAACCAGATTCAGGGTGCATACATGATTAGCTAATTGCCATGGCATTCAGGCATTTGGATAATTTTGTTGACAGTGGGTAACAACGAGACCACGGCACTGAGGGCAGACTCTCTTCTCGACGAATTTAGAATGAGATTACAGCGCGATGGAAACTTTATAAATGTACACATGAAATTAATGAATAAATGTATAAATGAATCTTTATTTCAACAATAAACAAACAAAATTGATGTAATGGTGTCACTAGTAAATTACATAACCATAAATTGTCGGAAAAGACAAGAATAAAATTGTAAATCGTGGACAAATAATTATGTGAATTATAAGCATGTTGTGGCACACCGTTTTCATACAAAGCGAAATATAAACAATTGCTATGACCAAATAAAGCGGAGCCCTACTGGAACAGGGCACGTGACCCGTTGTATCCTATGACTTGTAAACACTTGACTTCGTCGGTTTCATCTATGGGTTCACCAGCATAAATGAAATGAACAGTGTGATGAAAAGAGGGTGAACAGAAGTGTAATACTTATCCATGGTTCACCCCCGACCAGTATAGTGTGTTTGCGCGCGGGCGTGCGTGCGTGTGTTGCGAGAAATGCTAAGTTAGTCCATAAATAATGCAAACACTGCCTACAACTTATTACGTTTTATTATGAATCATTTTATGCCTAATGCATAGAGGCAAGGTATATTAAGGGCCATTCTCCCAAATTGTCTGACAGTTGACTTGTGAGAGACCATTTTTTATGTTCTCCAATTTTTTTCCCATAAAATACATAGCCTAAACATTTAATTTCTAAAGTTTTTTGTTTAAATCCGGAAACTCGCTAAGTGGCAGGCGGCGCATGTCAGGAATGTTACCCTCTACTGTTACGTCCGGTACCAATGTACAGAGTTCGTTTAAAACACTAAAGAAATATAAACAAATGCTGGAGTTGGATCATAATTGTTATATTCGACATTTATTGTGGTCTTCTTCGTATTATGCTAAAAAAACAGTGTGGGAACATCTATAAATTCATAAAAATGAGACCCTGTTCAGGGGATGTGATTTGAAATTGCCGGTCACATAATCTTTATAATTTTGTAGCCAAGATAGGTTGAAGGCCGTTGGAAGCTGATGTAACACCGTTGGAAGCTGATGCAACACCGTTGGAAGCTGATGCAACACCGTTGGAAGCTGATGCAACACCGTTGGAAGCTGGTGCAACACCGTTGGAAGCTAATGCAACACCGTTGGAAGCTGATGCAACACCGTTGGAAGCTGATGCAACACCGTTGGAAGCTGATGCAACACTTTTGGAAGCTGATGCAACACCGTTGGAAGCTGCTGATGCATGAAATACGTTCAAATTATAGGTCATACGTTAGGAGTTGAGATACGTTAGGAGCATGGGACTTCTAGCCGCAACTGTCTACAATTAACACAATTCTCCTGGTATAATGTAATAATCTGAGTCTATTACAGCCAAACTACTGAATAGAAACACCATTTTGCAGCATTCATAACTTAATTTGAGTTTTTAGTTTTACAATAAACATAAAATTGTGTTTACCTAATGCATTAAAATTTTTACTACATTATTATACTAACTGTTTCTCAATACTAGTTGTAAGGTAAATCAAATCAAATCAAAATCAAAAGCGTTTATTCAAGCAGATCAAACAAATTAGATGTACGTATTAAGCATACAAAGAATATTATACGGTCGTGATATTCTGTACAGGGCGGGCCGATTCTCGTTGTGAACAGTTTACGGCTTCTTGCACACTTTAATCTTAAAGTGTGACGTCACGGATCGTTGGATGGCGAAGAGACTGCTGTCCGGCAGACCGTATCGGGTAGAGTTGTAGCACCACCTGGTGGACAGTAGTACGTTTGCAAGCGATTGATCGAAGCGATGACAGTTGGCGAACCTGCTGTATCTGTCTTTGGAGAATTTGCAGAAACGGTTTGTCATGGAGGCGATGCAGTCTTGCGTGAGAGCGCACTGATAGTATGAAAACAGCATCTCGTCAAAGTTGGAGCGGGTGTTGACGACGAATGCGGCGGTGGCGCCGAACTGCTCTGTGCGTTTCTGCCTCCCTACATTCGTGGGCAAATAGCTGTACATGCCCGGATGTGTGACGGCGAAGTTCGAGTGGCCCGTGGTGCCGAACAGGACAAACCCGTCGCTGTCTCTTGCTCGCTGGTACAGCTGTGTCATGTTAAATGTTTTCCAACGAAACGACGTGTCCATCCAGAAGACGGCGGGATACTGTCGCAACACCTCCTACAAAGACACGGTACGTCAACTATAAGGCCTACTGGTTGTTGTTGCTGCTGCTGCTGCTTCTGGCGAAAAGAATAACCTATCATCACTAACAGCGATGATATTAATGCAAATTGCTGTAGGCGCAAACATTTCCGGTGATATGTTTTATCTTTATATTAGGATAACTGGCTTACAGTTAGACCCTACCGTTAAATCGAACAATACCTGAAAAGAATACTCGCACGAAAACAAGAAATGCAGCTATTTCTCATGAATCCTTTTGCGTGTGCGTATATCATATGAAACTACGACAAACTAACTCGGATTAACGAAACAAGGCTGGATAACGAAAACAGATCACTTAAGCGATACCTGTATGATGATTGGCTTCCAGGCATAATTAAGGAGGTCCTTGACGAAGGGTGGGTAGCCGGTTGTGTTGAATTTACGGTACTCAACGTTGCACCAAGTATTCAACTACAACCAAAATTAAGTAAATACAAATTATAATTATATTAGCTTGAAGTTGCCTCAATTTAACTCTATATGCTATTACATAAGGCAATTCATACTTTCGAACTTATCTGAACTAACGATCAAAGTAATTTTAGTGAGTGTGTGTGTGTGTGCGTGCGTGCGTGCGTGCTTGCGTGCGTGTGTGTGTGTGTGCGTGCGTGTGTGTGTGTGTGTGTGTGTGTGTGTGTGTGTGTGTGTGTGTGTGTGTGTGTGTGTGTGTGTGTGTGTGTGTGTGTGTGTGTGTGTGTGTGTGTGCGTGCGTGCGTGCGTGTGCATATGTGTGTGCGTGTGTGTGTGTGCCTGTTATTAAATAATACTCGTTTTAAAATTTAAAACAGGCAATATTCAATTTCAAATATATTTACTCGTATCAAGCATGTGATTGTTTTCATTCCAACGAATAAATTTTGCCGAAATAATTTTAATTTAAAGAGAAACATAAGTCATGGCTTGGCTTGGTGGCTATGCACCTAAAAGAGTTAATAAAAACAATCCATTTGCAACTAAAATCAAGATGTGGTTTATTAAGAATATCTTCTAAAAACACTGGGAGATTCTGGTCAAATCTCAGTTTTGACATGTTGACCAGGGCGACCAATAAGCGCCTCGCAGCTTGACTTCCGCTATGACGCATTAAGTGCGTTCGAGGGAAATAGAAGGGACGACTGCTATACACCGAAGCAATACAGACTCAAACAAGCGAGCTACTAAGTCAGAACGGTATAGGTTTCGTTAACAAAGGCCATAAGTTGAGCATATACGCAAACATTATATATGTTTTCATTTATTAAGCGAATGTTGTCAGACTACAGGCACTCGTTACCTAGGGTTATTTAACAGTAAGGCGCGGCCCATGAAACTGATGATGTGTGTTTTCACTCTATCCAGGGTTTTCCTAGTAAGCCACTGGCGTGATATTCTTGATTGTAGTTGCAAATATGTATGTTATCCTATAAGTGTTTCCCTTTAAATAACGTGAAAGTGTCATGCCCTATCACAAAACATGTCTTGGTATGCGATTTGATGTATTTGACTACCTATGGCATATGGCTAATGGATATCACCCCCAACTAATGAAATGGTAGCCATACGTGGACAAGAAATGGTCAAAGTTGAACACCCGATTGTCTCCCAGTTTGGGTCTACCTCGGTCGGGATTGAAACGTAGGGCGATTTGTTGCATACAAATATAACATTAAAAAACATGGTATGGCTTATGTTTTATGTTGTCTTCATGGAAGTAAATTCACTGATTCATTTACTTACTTGGGCTATCTCGGCCGGTTTTAGACCCAGATCGTAGTAAATGATTTTCTTTCCCGGCATGTTCGTTTGTATCGATGCAACGCCATCAATGGACTCGGTGAAATGGTTGCTACTGGAACCCGTTACGGGAACAAATTGCTGCAGCACGTTAGTCGACAAATCTGCGAATATCTTGGGCGGAAGTTCCATCGAAGTCAATAAAGTCGGACTGACTGTGAAACGTTTCCTTGGCGCGGGATAACGGGACCGCAGCGGCCGCTGGAACAGACAGTGCTACAGCTTCCGACAAAATCTCAAAGGCAGAATTAATATGTTAATATACAGTGTGTCTGCCGATAATTTAAATGCTGTGCTATTCAGGAAATGCAAATGTTGATTACACGGGATGTACTAGTGTAATAATTCCAGTCCGTTCGCAAACTTCTTTCGGACGTAAGTTCAAAAACGTTCGAACGAGTTTCTAACCATTCAATATTTTCCTTCAATTTATTTTTCACTGCATGTGCTACACGGTGGATAGGGTCTAGATGTGCTACACGGCGGAGAGGGTCTAGATGTGCTACACGGCGGAGAGGGTCTACATGTGCTACACGGCGGAGAGGGTCTACACGGCGGAGAGGGTCTACATGTGCTACACGGCGGAGAGGGTATAGATGTGCTACACGGCGGAGAGGGTCTAGATGTGCTACACGGCGGAGAGGGTCTACATGTGCTACACGGCGGAGAGGGTCTACACGGCGGAGAGGGTCTACATGTGCTACACGGCGGAGAGGGTCTAGATGTGCTACACGGCGGAGAGGGTCTAGATGTGCTACACGGCGGAGAGGGTCTAGATGTGCTACACGGCGGAGAGGGTCTACACGGCGGAGAGGGTCTACATGTGCTACACGGCGGAGAGGGTCTACATGTGCTACACGGCGGAGAGGGTCTAGATGTGCTACACGGCGGAGAGGGTCTACATGTGCTACACGGCGGAGAGGGTCTACACGGCGGAGAGGGTCTACATGTGCTACACGGCGGAGAGGGTCTACATGTGCTACATGGCGGAGAGGGTCTACATGTGCTACACGGCGGAGAGGGTCTACATGTGGTGTGGCGTTGTCACAAATATCAATATGGTATTTTTCGGGCAAATTTCCCATGTTTGTGAGCATGTCGCTGTATTCCCACTGTATATAGACCTTCGTGATATATTGTGTACGATTTCCCATTTCCAGGAATGCCCGCGGTTCCTGGTCAGGTACTACTGTTCACTTATTTCACTTGGTGCACAAGATCCAGCGCATCGCATACACCCTAACCCCAGCCGCATACACCCTAACCCCAGCCGCATACACCCTAACCCCAGCCGCATACACCCTGTCCTAACATAGGAATACACCTGGTCTATACCGCTTAGAAACCGACACTTTTGCTGTTGTTTCCAGCAACTCATGTAATATATATTCATCTCCAATGATGGGTTTGACTACCTCTCAGCGCCCTCAGTTTCACTGTGGACACTATCAGGCGTGGTCCCTCTAATTTTTTTGAATGCCTTCTCCGCCAGAATGTTCTACTGACATACCATGTCCACGAATGTTGGCTAACCACATTCTGTCTTCTTCACAGGTAATGTTGATATATATGGTGATTTTTCGAGATAGACAAATCGTCATAATTGATATCTTCTCCTTCGTCAAACGCACAAATCGTCTTCTTCGATTGTTCCAGCTGCGTCTTCCCCGACAACATTAGCAGATGATTGATATACTACAAAAGCGGAATATCATCACGCGCTCACATAAGCAATGGTCAAACAAGAAGAATGGCGTGGGTCTCAAACACACCAGTGGCGAATTCACCAATCCGATTGAAGATGAATGTGACCAGTTGATAAACATGGTTACCAATGCTGCTTTTCCTAAGAAGATATGACAAGAGGAGTATAGAAGAGAAATGTGTGCAGTTTGTTTCAGAGAGAACAACAAATGACATAAATATTTGGGCTCCAATGATGAAACTTAGACTACAAATGCGGTGTTCAGCAGGGAAGAAGGTAATCGTAGATAGTGGAGCTCAGTGAGGCTGGCACACGCTTTGTGCACTTGCTTGTAGTCGCCAAAGCCAGATATGTTCAGCCGCTGCTACCTATGAATTGTCTGTCTTACCACGAGGACAGTTTGCCGTAGATGTATGGTTTGGTACAATCATGGTTGTGATTTATTTGATGAGCGCAACCAATGTTGACTTCCTTGCCTCACGCACCTAACACATTTAACATATTACTAATAGATTGTGTAAATGCTAGCAAAGTAAACAAATTGAAATATCTCAGAAGAGCGGGTTACACATAAATGACAAATTGTTGGATTCTCGATAAGGCTTCCTTGTCCACTTGCCACCTTGGCCTTTTAATTTGGATGGCAATCTTATTAAATATTGTTAAATATTTTTAAAGCTGATGCAGTGACATATCTGGTGAGATCATGAAAAATAGGCAAGAACTGGCAATAATTTAGCAACCAAGAAACAAACTATACTAACAGGAAATGTCAAACTTTTCGTGACTTGTAAGTTTGCATAATACATAATACACACTGTTGATATGTTCAAGATGTCTGAAAACCATTGATTTATTATTCCTATTCACTAAATAATGTCTTCCTTAAGCCCCTTGTCATTGGAAGTGTAGGTTCTGCCACCAAAATAGGTTCATACGACGTTCACATGATTTAGTGTTGAAAAAATTAGTGTAAACGTCGGACATTATGAAATTCAAGATGGCCGCCATCGGCCACCACACAATGATTGCCGTCATCGGCCACCCCACAATGATTGCCGTCATTGGCCACCCCACAATGATTGCCGTCATCGGCCACCCCACAATGATTGCCGTCATCGGCAACCTCACAATGATTGCCGTCATTGGCCACCCCACAATGATTGCCGCCATCGGCCACCCCACAATGATTGTCATCATGAGTTTTTTTGTTGTTCGGGGTACACAGAAGTGATGCAAATAAATGTGATCTTCCAATCAGTAATTTCCCACGAGATACCTTAAGTCACTTGACTATGATACAATGTGGCAGAGTCGCGATTTGTTTGAGGGCGAATGGCCAGCACCACTTGCCTCCAAGTACACAGAAAAACGTTACTTCGTCAACTCTAATTAATACCCTACCACTCGGCCCTAACAGTCCACTTAGCTAAAATGTATTAAAGTAGACCTACTGACAATATTTCAATTCCCCACAGAGTGAACACGTGTGGGCACGTTATGCTTCAAATTTGAAGGAATTGCTCAGTAAAAAGACAAAAATAAGCCGTACTGAGGAATGGAAACGAAGATAGAAGTTCAGCTTCATAAGAAATACAAATACGTTTTCCAGCAGTTCGAAAACTGTCCTGTGACTAAAACAGCACTGTTCAAAAAGAGGATAATGTCCAACACACCCACCTTGTGCAATGACATTTCGGCCGCTTCAGCGACAAAATCTCAGCTTAACATGAACACTTACTTTACACTCGTCGTCCTGCAGCACGGAACCAGGCACCTGTGGAAGTTGAAATATAAAGGGAGATGTCACGATGAAATCAGTTGTTAAACATAAGAATAGTATAATATACGTACACGCCTTCTCTTTGTGTTTTTAAGATGCCCTGCCTACGAGCTATCAGAGCTTGCAATGCCTGTGTAGTGAAAACTTAATAACATTTTAGAGACGTGTGCAATGCCGACGCATTTCTAATTTATATCAAAATGAATTATATGCTCCACTGTGTAATGTGCGATCGCCTGTCAAGCGGACCACGCCACATGTCTCGGAAGCAACAATCATCACTGTCCAAACAAAAGGTGACTATTTCATCCCAATCATAATAAACACATACGCGCGCACACACACACACACACAAACACGCGCAAAAACGCACGCACGCACGCACCCGCACACGCGCACATGCACGCGCACGCCCACGCCCACGCACACGAACACGCACACGCCCACGCACACGCACACGCACACGCACACGCACACGCGCACGCGCACGCGCACGCGCACGCGCACGCACACGCACACGCACACGCACACACACACACACACACACACACACACACAAACACACACACACACACACACACACACACACACACACACACACACGGTGTGGGTCCAATGGCCTGTAAGATACTGTGCCGTACTTACGTTGTTGAACCAGTCGCTCGACATGACGCTGAAGAAGACCAGGGCGACCAAAAGGGCGAGGAAACCCACCCCCAACCAAGACAACTTTTGCATGTTGTTCCTAAAACGTACATATAGCCAAGATTTTAAAATGCCGCCCCCTCCCAACGACCAACGCAATAATGGAATAGATTTTGTTTAAGGCAATCTACGGTCCGGAAACCGGACAGTAGATTTTTAAATTTGTAATTTCTTTATATATATATATATATATATATATATATATATATATATATATATATATATATATATATATATATATATATATATATATATATATATATATATATATCTCTCAGAAACTTGCCGGACGGGGCTGTACATGTGTTCAGTTCCTGTCTGGTTTGCTTTGAGGAGCTCACATTCCTGTTAATGTGCTTCCCAAAGTGGCTGCGTGATAAGCAGTCCACTTTGCAATAAAACGTCATTTATTTGGCCCTTTTCAATCTCTACTACATCAGACTTGTGTTGGTTATTGCATAAATGGATTTATGCAACATACAGCTGCATAACAGATTTTATGAGATAACCAAGGCAAGTCTTGCCCTCGGTGTCCGAGACTACACCGGAACTATTTGGCCAAATAATTTGTATTACTCCACGATATTCAGCCAATCACGGCTTAACGGAAACCAGTTCAAACCAGAGCCAGCAGCTGGAATCTTTCACTCCTGTTCCAGTCTCTGCATCGCGAAGTTGTGTCTAGAAAATTTGTCTCTCGAAATCCGCCCTCCTCCCCACCTTCCTTCCTTATTTTCAATACTTAGTGTAAAATGCGATTGTACATCGTTGATGAAATAGGAAGTTGGAAGATGTCGAAACCGCTTTCCCCACTTTTCGCTTTATACTAGATGAACACGGGTTTATCCCCTAGTAGTTGGTGTTCATGGGGTTTTCTGCGCAGACAGGCTTCCTGTTTCTTCATCGGTATTCTTGGCTTATGTTTATATAGGTTAGCGAAATGGCCCCACCTGTTTGTAATTAAATTTGTGTATTGGTGGTGGAATGTCTGTATTCTTTGCATGACATGTTCATGACGACTTCTTGATGTATATATGTTATCGTCATGCCTGTAGGAATGTGGGCTCTGAGAAACTTGCCGGACGGGGCTGTACATGTGTTCAGTTCCTGTCTGGTTTGCTTTGAGGAGCTCACATTCCTGTTAATGTGCTTCCCAAAGTGGCTGCGTGATAAGCAGTCCACTTTGCAATAAAACGTCATTTATTTGGCCCTTTTCAATCTCTACTACATCAGACTTGTGTTGGTTATTGCATAAATATATATATATATATATATATATATATATATATATATATATATATATATATATATATATATATATATTCAGGTTAATGCCAATGGAACCGTATAATCATTGCTCCAACATCACAATCACCTACTAAAATATTGAAAACAAGCCGTCTTACCCGGCGTTTCACGGGAGAATAGGTAGTCACTACAATAGCTTATAACTCCTTGCAGTACCCAGTCAAGTTCTGGTATGCCAATGCCAGTGACAATGATGGAAACAACTATATGTACTCAATATCATGTAGGACGAAGGAACGTATGCGGACGTTTCAAACGTAGATCTTTTGTGTCAGCCACAAACCTTAAGATGGAACTCATGTGGACGTTTGATGTATATCACGTAACTAGGAACAATCGTATAAAACACGCTCTACTCGTGAACGTAGCCTTGTTTTATATGTTGAACAGTTATCAAGACTGTTGTTGCAAAACATTATGCATTACGCATCATACGGATTACAGACATAGCCACCAAGCATCCAATTATCACCAGATGACGGGAGAAGAAGGCAACGAACAGGTCAAAACTCTACCGGGAAAAGGAGTTGCTAATACACATGATTGCAATGTGTCTTGTATTTTTGTGCGTGCGTGTTGCAAGCATTTTGTGTGCGTGTGTGGGTGCGTGCGTGTTTCCTGTGTAGGCTAACAAGTACAACTCAAATATATTAATACATACAAGAAAAATAGTTCAATAAGAAAGCTAACGCTTGACTTGTATACTTAATGTACGTATCTCAGTACATATGCAGCACATTTTGGTGCAAATATATTTCCATTCAACCCCACAGAGATTCATTAGCTCAGCAATTTATTGCATTCATTTTTGATCGTCAACACGTTTTACATGTTATGCTTGTGCTTCAGAACGTTATCGACATCTCCCAGATGAAGCGATTCCACGAACCAAGATAACGGGAATAATTGGGAAACAACGGGCTTCGACCGCTATCCGTCGTTCGCTGTTATTCAGCCGAGTAATCATTGACGCCACGCGGAACCGTTATAAGCAACTGAAGAGTCGTAACGATCTTAAAGAAATATCGTCTTCTCTCAGCGAGAGCTCGGCTTCCACAGGCAAACAAAGCAACCAGTTTCTGTTGGAAGATGTTATCAGCATCAAACATAAACGCCAGATGCGCCCCATTAACCGGATGAAGGAGCCTATTACAGAGTGTTATCAAACATCAGACGTATTTAAGTGAGAACCCATCTTTGAAGCTTTCGTATACGCTTTTAAGCTGTTTGCGCCCGTTCCGGGTTGTCCACCCAAGTGGCATCGACAGGGACACGTGTCTGTGTATGCGGCACGAAAACATGCAACCAGGGTTGTTTGATTTAAATCATTTGATTTAAATAATGATTTAAATCACTCCAAAAAATAATTTATTTATGATTTTTTACTTCCGGATAGCCTGGTAGTAAAATATTTTAGGACATTGCATATGTTTGAGCTATTCCCTTTCTGAATGCAGTGAAGCCACACAAATTTTTCTTCCAAAGGAAGTATCTTTTCAAGTCAGAAGCCCTGAGTTAAAGTCCACTTATAGCTTGTGTTAGTTGTTACCAATTCAATATGTTGACTCAATTGTTTAATACTGTACCAGTTTGTATTCTGGTTAGAGACACTTAGAGAACACATATACCTGGACAGGTGCTAATCCACCCTCTCAGCAAACAATAATTAGCACTGCTACAGCCACAGACACACAGCATGCTTTCCTTTCCAAGATAGATTATGGAAACAGACGGGGGTGAAGCCTTGTGGACATTGTCTAATGTCATTATATAAGCAAAAATCATGTACCCTCTGTTAAGTCAAGAACCCAAATTGATTTGAATAGAACACGTTTGAAAGAGTTTACAAATATAAACAGCTATATAAATGTCTATATACAAGATTTAAAAAAAAAATCCGATTAAAATGTTTTTTAAATCCGATTTTTTTTTAAATAATGATTTTTTTCAACCCTGCCGTGCAACTCAAAGCAGATAGACTGCACTATGTGCACCTCCTATCGAGCTCAGATGCAAAATCTTGATATGTCAACACACGGTACCAGACTGAAAGATACCTTCAGTAGTTATCGTGTCCGCACCAACATAAAATCAATTTGTATTTCTATTTATGGTGTGAAATTATGGAATTCTTTACCCAAAAATATCATTGGATGTAGAGGCATACATGGATTTAAAAACTTATATCTTCTCTCTATGTATTAGGTCTAAAAAAGCAATCATAATAAAACATAAAATGTTGTAGACATATTACCTAGGTATTTGTAACTTAGCATTTTTTCATATGTACCATATGTTATTAGTAAAGGGGAGACCGGGGCTAGTTGTTACAATTTTCAATTAAAGTAACTTTTTGTGAAAAGTATGTTAGATGCATTATTTCTGTCAACCTATACATTGAGTTTATTATTCGTGTTTATATACTGTACTATTTCATTGATATTCCATACTGTAGTTACGTAGATATGTGAAGTTTCCCAGGTGCGGTCGACTGTAACAATTAGCCCCTTAAGCGGGAAAAGTTGTTACATGTTATGGGGCATGTTGTTACAGCAAAGAACATGTGGTTTGCAAAGCAAGTGTCACTCGTACATGTTATTATTATTACATTAATTGGATTATAAACACTTATACATCTTATACACAGTGTGCATAACAATGTAGGTGTTCACAGCTTCATTTATTAAGTTTTTCCTTTGTAGTTACCAAAATGGACTCATTCCCCGGATTCTCACATAACAAACAGTTGTGAATGGAATGTGAACTATTGAATGGCGTAGGAAATAGTGAATGGAAATATATGTGTAACGCAACTTCTACTTGATTGAACGATACATGCACGTACGCACTTTGTTTTACGCTGCTAACATTAACAGTATTGGTTATAAACCAGTACGCTAGGCTTCACGAGTGAAGTAAAACATTCACACGTCGTGGTTAAAGAAGTTTTGTTCTTTCAGTCATTGTCAGCGAACAACTGGCTGGCTGAGCCATCGGTGCGAGCCGCCTGAACGTCGTTACAGTTGTAACAACTGGCTGGCTGAGCCATCGGTGCGAGCCGCCTGAACGTTGTTACAGTTGTGTAACAACTGGCTGGCTGAGCCATCGGTGCGAGCCGCCTGAACGTCGTTACAGTTGTAACAACTGGCTGGCTGAGCCATCGGTGCGAGCCGCCTGAACGTCGTTACAGTTGTAACAACTGGCTGGCCGAGCCATCGGTGCGAGCCGCCTGAACGTCGTTACAGTTGTGTAACAACTGGCTGGCTGAGCCATCGGTGCGAGCCGCCTGAACGTCGTTACAGTTGTGTAACAACTGGCTGGCTGAGCCATCGGTGCGAGCCGCCTGAACGTCGTTACAGTTGTGTATCAACTGGCTGGTTGAGCCATCGGTGCGAGCCGCCTGAACGTCGTTACAGTTGTGTAACAACTCGCTGGCTGCGCCATCGATGCGAGCCGCCTGAACGTCTTTACAGTTGTGTAACAACTGGCTGGCTGAGCCATCGGTGCGAGCCGCCTGAACGTCGTTACAGTTGTAACAACTCGCTGGCTGAGCCATCGGTGCGAGCCGCCTGAACGTCGTTACAGTTGTGTAACAACTGGCTGGCTGAGCCATCGGTGCGAGCCGCCTGAACGTCGTTACAGTTGTGTAACAACTGGCTGGCTGAGCCATCGGTGCGAGCCGCCTGAACGTTGTTACATTTGTAACAACTCGCTGGCTGAGCCATCGGTGCGAGGCGTCTGAACGTTGTTGATTTATTGATTGATTGAAATATAGTGTTGCAAAATTACATTACCCTTTAATAATTGCAACACTTTGATTTTTGAAGCTATGTGGGACTAAACGTGTACCCTTTACATGAAAACGCCCATATCTCCCCTAATCTACCTAAACACAGGTGACAAGGATGAAACGCGCTGGATGCAGGAGGCCACCGCTACACTAGCTGCACCTCTACTGTGGACGCCATGACACCACGTACAGTTTCCATACTCTGAGCTTGTACGTACGTTTTCATAATATACAAATGAATTGAGAGATATTTAGCGTCTATATCCCGGATGATAGGAATGCGGCGGCGCATTTTAAGCAACAACTGGAACTCACCTGCTGCGAGACGACACGGTAAAACTAAATTGCAGCAAAGCATGTCCTTTGAATGTGGCTATCACTACTTCGCGACAGCACAAACACTAAATAATTAATGCTATTTTTATCCATTGTCAGTTTGACAGTCAGTAGGCCTATGCAACGAGGTGCTGGATCAGCCACCATAGCACACGCCAACCATAAACATATTAAATTATCTCTATTGAATGGAGACATGGGGCTGTCACGCTGTTTGTCTGCCGACAATCATGAGAGAATTCATAAGTGGTGTTTACTTGCGATGTCACTGATGATGATAGAATATATATATATATATATATATATATATATATATATATATATATATATATATATATATATATATATATGTATATATATATATATTATATATACGTCATTGACACGACGGTCAGTGTCACTGTGCACTAGCTGTCGACGGTCAGTGTCACTGTGCACTAGCTGTCGACGGTCAGTGTCACTGTGCACTAGCTGTCGACGGTCAGTGTCACTGTGCACTAGCTGTCGACGGTCAGTGTCACTGTGCACTAGCTGTCGACGGTCAGTGTCACTGTGCACTACCTGTCGACGGTCAGTGTCACTGTGCACTAGCTGTCGACGGTCAGTGTCACTGTGCACTAGCTGTCGACGGTCAGTGTCACTGTGCACTAGCTGTCGACGGTCAGTGTCACTGTGCACTACCTGTCGACGGTCAGTGTCACTGTGCACTAGCTGTCGACGGTCAGTGTCACTGTGCACTAGCTGTCGACGGTCAGTGTCACTGTGCACTACCTGTCGACGGTCAGTGTCACTGTGCACTAGCTGTCGACGGTCAGTGTCACTGTGCACTAGCTGTAACTGAGGCTGAGCCAATAAGTTAACAATCTAATAAACAAACAACTGAAATGTAATTTGTTTTGACCTATGACCCTTTAACCTATAGGCACCGATCTATCAGTGTGTTTTTGAGTGTAAAATAAAACATTTTATTTGAATAATGGGGTTCCTTAAATTATACATTTTTGGATTATGTTTGTGCACATTTTACCAACATTACTAATTAATAACGCAATCATTGTGTAATTTCATGTTCAGATGTTCCTGCAAATACAGCAACAAAATATAAATGACTGAAGCGCCTGTTTGAACGCGGCTTTGTTGGTTGCCAGTAATCAAGACGTTCCAACATTTAAAGTATTTTACAACACAATGTTGAATGTCATGATTAGTTACACCGCACAAATAACACGCTACACACTATGACTACTTCACACTGAACAATATTTACAATTATATATTATAAAGGTGTATATATTGCCATTGACAAAAACGTAAGTACAGTAATCCAGTGTTTTTAAAGATGAGCTGATATGGGCAATGAACTTTTTCTTAATTAGTAAGTTTTATATAATATTATACATCTCATATGGGCAGAATACCCCTATGACATTTACAATCGTATTCCACGAAAAATACCATGGTGCTTTGAAACAGGTAAACCATGGTAAAATACCATTATATACCATGGAAACCACGTTATAACATGATGTTTTGAAACAGGGAAATCAAGGTAAAATGTCATGGTGTTTTGAAACAGAGAAACCTTGGTAAACTATACACAATATATGATAAAGCATTGTCTATCACATGTTACCATGTAATGTCATGGTATACCATGTAATTCCATCAAATACCATGGTATGCCATGTAATTCCATGGTATATTTTCATATTGTAGGATTTCGCATGAGCAATTTTACCATACTGAAGGAAATACTGCACAAACCCGTCTCATTTATTAGTTCTGCTGGCTGTGTGCGTCTCTTTATACATAGTAATTTTTTCACCATGTTTCGGTGACAATTATTTCCATAACACTAAAGTACAAGACATTAAGTCCAGCTAATATGGTGATTCAGGTCACTTCGTCCCAGTCCTAAAGGTGGTCTTAATAGTGAGGTTCCACTGTATGTCAGGTGCTTTTCAAGTTCTACTCAAAACCTAGATTTTAAACCTGATATGATAAGAATCAAAACACCAAATAATTGAGCCACCCATTTTATAATCAGGTTAAATTATGCATCTTCGTTCATTTTGAGTTTAAATGTTTTGCACAGCATTGATGTGCCATGTTTAAGATAACATTTTAAATTGATGTTGTCAATGATTACATTGATTAGTAATCTTATCATGCTTGTGTAAAATATAGCAAACTAACATTTATTGATGATCACAGGTTTGGTGCAGCTAACCCTGGAGTCATGTTCGCAAATGCTGGGAAAGGACACAGTGCTGGAAGTAAACAACCTCATCACCTACACAGAATATAACACTCTGACGTTCTCAAATTCGGTGCAAAATTATGCTAACATATATCGGATACCCACCCCGAAAGCTCAACAACACGAGACAGACGTGTCACGTATCCCCCGTCGGGATCATATCACCCCCGTTCTTCGTACGTTGTGTTGGCTGCCTATCCATTAACAGTTTAAACTGTTGACACTGGCCAATACAGTCATACACAATGAAGGACCACCATTAGTAGAGGACATGCTCACACAATGAAGGACCACCATTAATAGAGGACATGCTCACGCAATGCAACTCATAAAAGGACACTTCGCTCAGAGAACCAGTTGCGTCTTGAGGTGCCATTGTCCAGGACGCAGCTGGTGACAGAACCTACTCCGTTTTGCCCTCACATTGTGGAATAGTATTCCACTTGTTCTTCGCCAGGCTCCCTCGGCTGTTGCCTTTAGAAAACAGCTGAAGACAGACTAGTTCACTCGTGCTTTTTATACTAAATTAGCTGGAGTGTCATTGGTTTAATTTTTTTATCTTTAGTGACAGTTTTTAATATTGCTGAATGGAATTTTTTAGTATTGAGTAATTTTTAATTAATTAATGACTTGGAAAGCGCCTTTGGGCAGAGAATGCTGGAAAGGGTGCTATATAAATATATGTGATTGATTGATTGATTGATTGATTGATTGTTTGAGACGTAATTAAATCGATATGTTTTTTAATGTTTATTATGTACTATAATATTCATTGATCGAATATTTCACCAATGGTAAAAATGGTGCAACTCTCCACATAACGGTGTGAATCATGAAATTAATTGGTGACATGATATTATTAATCAGTTAACAGGTCAAACAATAGAACATGGGGAGTTGTGTGTTGTGTTTTGTATACCTCGTGATAAGACACACGTTGTGGACGTGGGGCAAGACGGTCCCCATTCATGTGGGGCAAGATGGTGTCTATGTCTTACCCCACACGCACCTGGTCATAATGTATCAACTGTATTACACATGACCAGTTATGCGTAATACATTTAATATATAATACGAATGTTGCATAATTTAAGTTTTGTTGATATGTAGGGTGTAATTATGATGTAATATTACTAGGGCAATTTCTACTGATTCCGGATAACATCCGGTAAATATTTTACAAATTTCCTATTTGGTCATAGTTTAACAAGCAAGTGTTGTATGTAGTGTATCACATTAACTTGATAAAATGCACTAGATAAACGATGATACGGCAACGAAACAGCATTCTTCTAAATATATGGTCGTGTGCGCTTATTTATAATAATCATAACACAGGCAACGCGGGGGTGTTTACGAGAATGAGCACTCACTCAGAATGTGCTTTAATTGCAAAAATAAAATCAGAAATCATCCCAGAAATCCCCAGTGATCGTATATGCCCGAACCCCCCTTTTCACAACCACGAAGACAGGCCTGTACGTGTGGCAATTCTTGTCTGTCACCATACGCTGTATTTTCTTGTGTGCCTATACGTAGGTTTGTATGTCGTTGTCGACATCACTCTTTGAATGTTTATGCTCACACATAGTTGAATAAGCATTAAGTATGGGTTTACCTCCATAGTCAATACCACGCGTCTTAATCTTCGTCTTTCACCCACTCGGTAAGTTCCCCCACTAATCGTGTGTACCAGCGACTACACTTGTCTCGCTACTGAATCGTGCCAGGTCAACGCCACGTATAATTAGTGTCAAGCTTGAAGGCCTACTGCACAGAAAGCACACATTGTCAAATCTACAATACTTCGCCTAAAGGACTGGTCATCAATTCTACAATACTTCGCCTAAAGGACTGGTCAACAAATCTACAATACTTCGCCTAAAGGACTGGTCAACAAATCTACAATACTTCGCCTAATGGACTGGTCAACAAATCTACAATACTTCGCCTAAAGGACTGGTCAACAAATCTACAATACTTCGCCTAAAGGACTGGTCAACAAATCGGCTAGTAAATCATGCAAATTAGATCCGATTCCGACATACCTGTTGAAGGACAACGTCTCTACCTTAGCACCAGTAATCGCCGACATAATGAACTGATCTATTACCACGGGAGTCTTTCCTTCTGCCTTTAAAAAGGCTCTCGTATCTCCTATGTTGAAGAAACCAACACTGGACCCGAGCGACCTCAAAAAACTATCGTCTAGTGTCGAACGTGTCTTTTGTCTAAAAAAAATCACTGAGTACGTTGTTGCTGCCCACCTCTAAACATCTGTCTGACAATGGACTGTATGAGCAAATGCACTGTGTCTACCGCCCGCACCACAGCACCGAACAGCACTGCTGTATGCAATGACCTGCTTTGTAGACTGGATCAACGAAAAACAACCCTACTACTGCTACTAGATATTTCAGCTGCGTTTGACACGATCGACCATGGAATCGTGCTAACACGCCTCAGATATCGTTTCAGAATAACAGGTTTGATTTATTAATGGTTTGAATCATATCTGGTTAACCGAAGTCAGAACATACAAGTACACGGCAGAACGTACAAGTAAACCGCAGAACGTACAAGTACACGGCAGAACATATAAGTACACGACATAACGTACAAGTACACGGCAGAACATACAAGTACACGGTAGAACGTACAAGTACACGGCAGAACGTACAAGTACACGGCAGAACATACAAGTACACGACAGAACGTACAAGTACACAACAGGACGTACAAGTACACGACAGAACGTACAAGTACACGACAGAACATACAAGTACACGACAGAACGTACAAGTACACGACAGGACGTACAAGTACACGGCAGAACGTACAAGTACACGGCAGAACGTACAAGTACACGAGAGAACATCAGCGGAAGGTCCAGAGCCTCTCGGGGTCCCGCAAGGCTCTGTGTGTTTTTGTGTAATGTGCCCAGAAACTGCAGTGCCAGTCATATGTTTGTGTCACGGGTATTACCCACCTACAAAATGCTGACCAGGAAAAATGTGGATAGTTTTATTAAATCAGTATCCAAGTCTGGTAATGCAATACTACACAGTATTCTGAATAGTGATACTCTATGTCATCACTGGAGATAACTAAATGTTTTACGCACATTGTTTTTAGTTACTAATACAATGGTTCGGCATCGAAGACGCCGTGCCTTATGCCTTATGCCTGTACTATGCCTGTTCGTGGCCCGTCTCGCGTATTATGTCGATGTTCTGTCACCGTGAACTGCTAGGGCTCAACGCAGTCCAACCGACAGCGATCACGCCAACATATATAAATATACATAGGTGATTACTGTGTATATTATTTGTCGTCATGTGCGTACGATCGGACTGGTCTGCAGGAGTTTAAGGTAGACACTGACAAATGATTACTTACCTCACCAGCTGTCCGTACACTATATAGTAGTGTAATCGTTAATGGCAGAGTATTTAACGTTCGCGGTCGAGACGAGCGACCGATCAGGCTGGTGGTCTGAAACTTAGTGGCGATATCTTGTCAGGCTGTTTGTCAGGCGACACATTCGCGGTGCCAATTGTTCTGAATTCTATGACCATGCAGTTTGTATAGACTAATGCCACAATGCCCAAAGTGACACAGTGTTATTAAACTAGTGTGGCTGTTGCGCGGTTATAATGATTTGCGTCTTATTTAATTACATACCTTGGCGATCAAAACTACAAAGGTTGGTGTCCAGTTTCCAGTTTAAACACTTCAAAAGATGATGCCCCGGTCTACCACGTTGCCCTTGGTATTACATGTATACTAGCCATCTATCACTTGAGTCTTTACATTGACACTAGTTCCAATGTAAATACAGTACTTTGTCCTTTTCCGTAATGTTTACTCTGGACAGAACAGAGAGTGGTCCAAGACATTCCCCCCTCCAAGGCCTAAGGCGTTCTGGGACCCTGTCCCCCTGGATCCGCTCTTGAGTATTGTGCATGTGTGCGTGCGTGCGTGCGTGTGTGCGTGCGTGCGTGCATTGACTGCAGGTATCACCTCTCACAGCATTCACAATGTTTCCAAGTAATTCTGCATACACGCATCAAAGTAACATGTTAGCGACATATATATATATATATATATATATATATATATATATATATATATATATATATATATATATATATATATATATATATATATATATATATATATATATATATATATATAGGCCACACACGCAAAGCGTAATCCGCATGGATGCTGCTAGACAGTTCCAGATTATTCGTGGTACAATGATACACTCGCACCACATTGTTAATCCGACAGTGGGGACAACTAGTTCGTCTTCTGCTCGCCAGTTGGTATGGCAACCAGTTCGTCCCATACGTGACTGAGTCTGTATCCCGCCCGGTCTCGATTCGTGCTTGGAGTCGTCTTTCTGATCAATGGGGCCCTCTTTAAACCATCTCGTGTTGCTGTTACTTTCTCTGTTACCTTTGCTCCCTCCGTCGCGCGCAGTGTGCCTGGTCAGGGCGCACGGGTTCACAGAACACACGAAATCATCGTTACATGCAAACATCTTCTCCGAGATTAAGGCACGTTCACACGAGCGAATATTTTCCGATTGGTCGGGCGACACTACCTATTGGACGCATCGTTTCTTGAAAGCAACAACAAACGATGCGTCCAGTTGGTTGGGCGAAACGGTGTCGCCCGGTCAATCGGGCAACTAATCGCTCGTGTGAACGGGCCTTAACTCCCTGTCTGCCAACAAACCATGTTACATATTACTAAAAGGCAGCAGCTGTAAAACATTCAAATTTGTCGCTCTTACATTTTTTGTAATTTAGTAATTCAAAACATGCAATATCTAAATAGTTAAGTGTTATTGTATATTGGATGTTAATTACGTACTTATGACGGTCGCCGCTACCTATTTGTTTACATCACACTTTTTAGCCCATTCTCCGGTTAGCAAGCTGTTTTGCTATCTATTAAATTGCCCCTTTGTGTTGGTAACTTCATTAAATTTATGTACTATAAATGTACCAACTGAATTGTCTTAATATTGCATATTGCATAGGCCGTAATATGTACTTTGTTATTATATCTTTTGGCTTTTCCATAGCGTTGTCTGGGTTAATAAACATTAACATAAGTTGGACATAGGGCTAGTGTCCTATAAACTATTTACTAAGAGGCTTTTCTCCAAGACGTTTTATAATTTTTTTCTATATAAGTATAACGTCTTGGTCCCACTATTTTGCATCTCTAGTGATGCTTATATGGTTTGTTTCTGACTTTTCTGTTAACCTGGGCTACGCGGAATTTTAGACCATATACATAGTTTTAATTACATCTGATTCTGAATTTGTAATCTTGGTGTTATCTTAGCTGTTAAAACAAAAATTCATTGTATATTACGTTGTCAGTACTAAGTCTATGGCTAAGCCAGGATGCCAACAACGTATGCGGGATGTAAACGGTTTAATATACTGGTTTAATTTCACCTTGGTTGTTAAACCTTCACTTTTATAATCTAAATATTTATATTATTTTGTATCATTGATCTGTTTACATTTCTTCCGGTCCTGTTAATTGGCACTGAGAGGTGATGACTTTGCTCTGTGCAAGCCACTTACTTCTCAAATGTTGGTGGTTACCTCAACATTTCCCCCAACAAATGTTGGTTGTTACCTCAACATTTCCCCCAACAAATGTTGGTTGTTACCTCAACATTTCCCCCAACAAATGTTGGTTGTTACCTCAACATTTCCCCCAACAAATGTTGGTTGTTACCTCAACATTTCCCCCAACAAATGAGAGTACATCATTCGTTTCCCTTTTTTACATGGTTTGCCATGTCTTAACCTTTGTTTTATGTTACTTCCAATCCCTTCCTGTAGGCCAACATTTAAACTAGCCATAATAGTTCTGCTGACAGGAGACGTTAGCATCAATCCTGGGCCTGCCATCAGTCGTAACATGGGTTTGCTACAAACGTCCGATCGGTTCGGGGTAAAACGTCCGATCGGTTCGGGGTAAAACGTCCGCTCGGTTCGGGGTAAAACGTCCGATCGGTTCGGGGTAAAGCGGCATCACTTAGTAACTTATTATTTTCAAAAAAAATAGACATTCTTGCCATCACTGAAACTTTACTAAGACCACATGACACCTCTGCTTGCATAGCTGAAATTGTTCCATCTGGTTATACTTTTAACTATCGATTACGTTCAGTTGGAAGAGGTGGTGGTGTTGGCATTTTGTTATCGGACCATTTCAAAGTAAATTCAATCCCTGATTATTCTAGTTTTGAATCCATGTGTTGAAATGATAGCCAGCCAACTTCTTTGAAGAATTTAAGGATTTTCTGGAAAAAATTGCAACTCTACATTCTGAATTTTACATTTTAGGTGATTTCAATCTTCAGTTGGATAAACATATAGCAGTAACCATTACCTTTGATGATATCCTAACCTCATTTGACTTAAAACAACATGTGACTTTCTCTACACACATCCAGGGCCAGTGGCTTGTGCAAAGAGATGTCACAACTCTTTAGTTAATTATAGGTTTATTAACAACATCGACATCACGACGCATACATTGAGCTCCCGCTCTGACGTCTGCACGGACAGTGATTACATCACGACGCATACATTGAGCTCCCGCTCTGACGTCTGCACGGACAGTGATGACATCACGACGCATACATTGAGCTCCCGCTCTGACGTCTGCACGGACAGTGATTACATCACGACGCATACATTGTGCTCCCGCTCTGACGTCTGCACGGACAGTGATGACATCACGACGCATACATTGAGCTCCCGCTCTGACGTCTGCACGGACAGTGATTACATCACGACGCATACATTGTGCTCCCGCTCTGACGTCTGCACGGACAGTGATGACATCACGACGCATACATTGAGCTCCCGCTCTGACGTCTGCACGGACAGTGATTACATCACGACGCATACATTGTGCTCCCGCTCTGACGTCTGCACGGACAGTGATGACATCACGACGCATACATTGAGCTCCCGCTCTGACGTCTGCACGGACAGTGATTACATCACGACGCATACATTGTGCTCCCGCTCTGACGTCTGCACGGACAGTGATGACATCACGACGCATACATTGTGCTCCCGCTCTGACGTCTGCACGGACAGTGATTACATCACGACGCATACATTGAGCTCCCGCTCTGACGTCTGCACGGACAGTGATTACATCACGACGCATACATTGAGCTCCCGCTCTGACGTCTGCACGGACAGTGATGACATCACGACGCATACATTGAGCTCCCGCTCTGACGTCTGAACGGACAGTGATGACATCACGACGCATACATTGAGCTCCCGCTCTGACGTCTGCACGGACAGTGATGACGCCCACTAGAACGCACAGTGTATGGGGCGTCGCTTAAACCTTCAACTTATGATGTGCTATCATAACATCTTATCTTAATTTTAAATGCAAAAACTTAAATATTTAAAATTCAATGTCAATTAAAGATCAAGTCTTTGTACAGGTTTAAGCTTTCTGCCCGATCTGGTTGTGTAGCCAGTAGGTAGATTCTGGCGTACTGGTGTCTCGTAGCATGTAGACTACCGGCGCTGCAGGAGTTTCATGGGTCTTGGCCAGCTGCCTGTCAAGCTCTAGGACTTGGTATTCGGGCTGCTCATCATCGGTGTTATGCTGGGGTCTTCGGTATCCCGGGTCTTCAGGAGGTGTCTCCGGTTTTGTTGATATACACCACTCTGTTTTGACAACGTACGAGCGTGGCGATCTCGGTTGTGGAGTTTCAAGTACGATAGCAAATTCCCATTGTGGTTTTCGTTGTGGTTTTAAGAAAATCCTTACTCACATGTTCATGTACAATAGAGATATCTCCATAAGAATTCAATTGAAGGTATAGACAAACCAGTTACTTTGGCTAAGAAAGGTCAAATAAACTGCAAATACCAATATAGATTTAATATTTATCTTGTATTCCAGACTCAAAGTCAAAACGTTATTAGGGATTTGGGGGTATTTTTGTCGTAAGTATGCAATAAATATGTACTCCATTATATATATTCAGTATAAACTTAAATCATCCAGACTACGCGCTGTGGCGCAATGTGTACATTTCATTGTGACAAAAATTATTATGCAACCAGATTCAGGGTGCATACATGATTAGCTAATTGCCATGGCATTCAGGCATTTGGATAATTTTGTTGACAGTGGGTAACAACGAGACCACGGCACTGAGGGCAGACTCTCTTCTCGACGAATTTAGAATGAGATTACAGCGCGATGGAAACTTTATAAATGTACACATGAAATTAATGAATAAATGTATAAATGAATCTTTATTTCAACAATAAACAAACAAAATTGATGTAATGGTGTCACTAGTAAATTACATAACCATAAATTGTCGGAAAAGACAAGAATAAAATTGTAAATCGTGGACAAATAATTATGTGAATTATAAGCATGTTGTGGCACACCGTTTTCATACAAAGCGAAATATAAACAATTGCTATGACCAAATAAAGCGGAGCCCTACTGGAACAGGGCACGTGACCCGTTGTATCCTATGACTTGTAAACACTTGACTTCGTCGGTTTCATCAACAGGTTGACCCGCATAAATGAAATGAACTGTGTAGTGGAAAGAGGGTGAGCATAAGTGTAATACTTATCCATGGTTCACTACAGACAAGTATAGTGTGTGTGTGTGTGTGTGTGTGTGTGTGTGTGTGTGTGTGTGTGCGTGCGTGCGTGCGTGCGTGCGTGCGTGTGTGCGTGCGTGTGTGCGTGCGCGTGTGTGTGTGCGCGTGCGCGTGCGTGTGTTACGAGAAATGCTAAGTTAGTCCATAAATAATGCAAACACTGCCTACAACTTATTACGTTTTATTATGAATCATTTTATGCCTAATGCATAGAGACAAGGTATATTAAGGGCCATTCTCCCAAATTGTCTGACAGTTGACTTGTGAGAGACCATTTTTTATGTTCTCCAATTTTTTTCCCATAAAATACATAGCCTAAACATTTAATTTCTAAAGTTTTTTGTTTAAATCCGAAAACTCGCTAAGTGGCAGGCGGCGCATGTCTGGAATGTTACCCTCTACTGTTACGTCCGGTACCAAGGTACAGAGTTCGTTTAAAACACTAAAGAAATATAAACAAATGCTGGAGTTGGATCATAATTGTTATATTCGACATTTATTGTGGTCTTCTTCGTATTATGCTAAAAAAACAGTGTGGGAACATCTATAAATTCATAAAAATGAGACCCTGTTCAGGGGATGTGATTTGAAATTGCCGGTCACATAATCTTTATAATTTTGTAGCCAAGATAGGTTGAAGGCCGTTGGAAGCTGATGTAACACCGTTGGAAGCTGATGCAACACCGTTGGAAGCTGATGCAACACCGTTGGAAGCTGATGCAACACCGTTGGAAGCTGGTGCAACACCGTTGGAAGCTAATGCAACACCGTTGGAAGCTGATGCAACACCGTTGGAAGCTGATGCAACACCGTTGGAAGCTGATGCAACACTTTTGGAAGCTGATGCAACACCGTTGGAAGCTGCTGATGCATGAAATACGTTCAAATTATAGGTCATACGTTAGGAGTTGAGATACGTTAGGAGCATGGGACTTCTAGCCGCAACTGTCTACAATTAACACAATTCTCCTGGTATAATGTAATAATCTGAGTCTATTACAGCCAAACTACTGAATAGAAACACCATTTTGCAGCATTCATAACTTAATTTGAGTTTTGAATTTTACAATAAACATAAAATTGTGTTTACCTAATGCATTAAAATTTTTACTACATTATTATACTAAGTGTTTCTCAATACTAGTTGTAAGGTAAATCAAATCAAATCAAAATCAAAAGCGTTTATTCAAGCAGATCAAACAAATTAGATGTACATATTAAGCATACAAGGAATATTATACGGTCGTGATATTCTGTACAGGGCGGGCCGATTCTCGTTGTGAACAGTTTACGGCTTCTTGCACACTTTAATCTTAAAGTGTGACGTCACGGATCGTTGGATGGCGAAGAGACTGCTGTCCGGCAGACCGTATCGGGTAGAGTTGTAGCACCACCTGGTGGACAGTAGTACGTTTGCAAGCGATTGATCGAAGCGATGACAGTTGGCGAACCTGCTGTATCTGTCTTTGGAGAATTTGCAGAAACGGTTTGTCATGGAGGCGATGCAGTCTTGCGTGAGAGCGCACTGATAGTATGAAAACAGCATCTCGTCAAAGTTGGAGCGGGTGTTGACGACGAATGCGGCGGTGGCGCCGAACTGCTCTGTGCGTTTCTGCCTCCCTACATTCGTGGGCAAATAGCTGTACATGCCCGGATGTGTGACGGCGAAGTTCGAGTGGCCCGTGGTGCCGAACAGGACAAACCCGTCGCTGTCTCTCGCTCGCTGGTACAGCTGTGTCATGTTAAATGTTTTCCAACGAAACGACGTGTCCATCCAGAAGACGGCGGGATACTGTCGCAACACCTCCTACAAAGACACGGTACGTCAAGTATATGGCCTACTGGTTGTTGTTGCTGCTGCTGCTTCTGGCGGAAAGAATAACCTATCATCACTAACAGCGATGATATTAATGCAAATTGCTGTAGGCGCAAACATTTCCGGTGATATGTTTTATCTTTATATTAGGATAACTGGCTTACAGTTAGACCCTACCGTTAAATCGAACAATACCTGAAAAGAATACTCGCACGAAAACAAGAAATGCAGCTATTTCTCATGAATCCTTTTGCGTGTGCGTATATCATATGAAACTACGACAAACTAACTCGGATTAACGAAACAAGGCTGGATAACGAAAACAGATCACTTAAGCGATACCTGTATGATGATTGGCTTCCAGGCATAATTAAGGAGGTCCTTGACGAAGGGTGGGTAGCCGGTTGTGTTGAATTTACGGTACTCAACGTTGCACCAAGTATTCAACTACAACCAAAATTAAGTAAATACAAATTATAATTATATTAGCTTGAAGTTGCCTCAATTTAACTCTATATGCTATTACATAAGGCAATTCATACTTTCGAACTTATCTGAACTAACGATCAAAGTAATTTTAGTGAGTGTGTGTGTGTGTGCGTGCGTGCGTGCGTGCTTGCGTGCGTGCGTGCGTGTGTGCGTGCGTGCGTGCGTGCGTGTGTGTGTGTGTGTGTGGTGTGTGTGTGTGTGTGTGTGTGTGTGTGTGTGTGTGTGTGTGTGTGTGTGTGTGTGTGTGTGTGTGTGTGTGTGTGCGTGCGTGCGTGCGTGTGCATATGTGTGTGCGTGTGTGTGTGTGCCTGTTATTAAATAATACTCGTTTTAAAATTTAAAACAGGCAATATTCAATTTCAAATATATTTACTCGTATCAAGCATGTGATTGTTTTCATTCCAACGAATAAATTTTGCCGAAATAATTTTAATTTAAAGAGAAACATAAGTCATGGCTTGGCTTGGTGGCTATGCACCTAAAAGAGTTAATAAAAACAATCCATTTGCAACTAAAATCAAGATGTGGTTTATTAAGAATATCTTCTAAAAACACTGGGAGATTCTGGTCAAATCTCAGTTTTGACATGTTGACCAGGGCGACCAATAAGCGCCTCGCAGCTTGACTTCCGCTATGACGCATTAAGTGCGTTCGAGGGAAATAGAAGGGACGACTGCTATACACCGAAGCAATACAGACTCAAACAAGCGAGCTACTAAGTCAGAACGGTATAGGTTTCGTTAACAAAGGCCATAAGTTGAGCATATACGCAAACATTATATATGTTTTCATTTATTAAGCGAATGTTGTCAGACTACAGGCACTCGTTACCTAGGGTTATTTAACAGTAAGGCGCGGCCCATGAAACTGATGATGTGTGTTTTCACTCTATCCAGGGTTTTCCTAGTAAGCCACTGGCGTGATATTCTTGATTGTAGTTGCAAATATGTATGTTATCCTATAAGTGTTTCCCTTTAAATAACGTGAAAGTGTCATGCCCTATCACAAAACATGTCTTGGTATGCGATTTGATGTATTTGACTACCTATGGCATATGGCTAATGGATATCACCCCCAACTAATGAAATGGTAGCCATACGTGGACAAGAAATGGTCAAAGTTGAACACCCGATTGTCTCCCAGTTTGGGTCTACCTCGGTCGGGATTGAAACGTAGGGCGATTTGTTGCATACAAATATAACATTAAAAAACATGGTATGGCTTATGTTTTATGTTGTCTTCATGGAAGTAAATTCACTGATTCATTTACTTACTTGGGCTATCTCGGCCGGTTTTAGACCCAGATCGTAGTAAATGATTTTCTTTCCCGGCATGTTCGTTTGTATCGATGCAACGCCATCAATGGACTCGGTGAAATGGTTGCTACTGGAACCCGTTACGGGAACAAATTGCTGCAGCACGTTAGTCGACAAATCTGCGAATATCTTGGGCGGAAGTTCCATCGAAGTCAATAAAGTCGGACTGACTGTGAAACGTTTCCTTGGCGCGGGATAACGGGACCGCAGCGGCCGCTGGAACAGACAGTGCTACAGCTTCCGACAAAATCTCAAAGGCAGAATTAATATGTTAATATACAGTGTGTCTGCCGATAATTTAAATGCTGTGCTATTCAGGAAATGCAAATGTTGATTACACGGGATGTACTAGTGTAATAATTCCAGTCCGTTCGCAAACTTCTTTCGGACGTAAGTTCAAAAACGTTCGAACGAGTTTCTAACCATTCAATATTTTCCTTCAATTTATTTTTCACTGCATGTGCTACACGGTGGATAGGGTCTAGATGTGCTACACGGCGGAGAGGGTCTAGATGTGCTACACGGCGGAGAGGGTCTACATGTGCTACACGGCGGAGAGGGTCTACACGGCGGAGAGGGTCTACATGTGCTACACGGCGGAGAGGGTATAGATGTGCTACACGGCGGAGAGGGTCTAGATGTGCTACACGGCGGAGAGGGTCTACATGTGCTACACGGCGGAGAGGGTCTACACGGCGGAGAGGGTCTACATGTGCTACACGGCGGAGAGGGTCTAGATGTGCTACACGGCGGAGAGGGTCTAGATGTGCTACACGGCGGAGAGGGTCTAGATGTGCTACACGGCGGAGAGGGTCTACACGGCGGAGAGGGTCTACATGTGCTACACGGCGGAGAGGGTCTACATGTGCTACACGGCGGAGAGGGTCTAGATGTGCTACACGGCGGAGAGGGTCTACATGTGCTACACGGCGGAGAGGGTCTACACGGCGGAGAGGGTCTACATGTGCTACACGGCGGAGAGGGTCTACATGTGCTACATGGCGGAGAGGGTCTACATGTGCTACACGGCGGAGAGGGTCTACATGTGGTGTGGCGTTGTCACAAATATCAATATGGTATTTTTCGGGCAAATTTCCCATGTTTGTGAGCATGTCGCTGTATTCCCACTGTATATAGACCTTCGTGATATATTGTGTACGATTTCCCATTTCCAGGAATGCCCGCGGTTCCTGGTCAGGTACTACTGTTCACTTATTTCACTTGGTGCACAAGATCCAGCGCATCGCATACACCCTAACCCCAGCCGCATACACCCTAACCCCAGCCGCATACACCCTGTCCTAACATAGGAATACACCTGGTCTATACCACTTAGAAACCGACACTTTTGCTGTTGTTTCCAGCAACTCATGTAATATATATTCATCTCCAATGATGGGTTTGACTACCACTCAGCGCCCTCAGTTTCATTGTGGACACTATCAGGCGTGGTCTCCTTGTCATTTTCTTGAATGCCTTCTCCGCCAGAATTTTCTACTGACATACCATGTACACGAATGTTGGCTAACCACATTCTGTCTTCTTCACAGGTAGTGTTGATATACATGGTGATTATTCGAGATAGACAAGTCGTCATAATTGATATCTTCTCCTTCGTCAAACGCACAAATCGTCTTCTTCGATTGTTCCAGCTGCGTCTTTCCCGACAACATTAGAAGATGATTGATATACCTACTACAAAAGCGAAATATCATCACGCGCTCACATAAGCAATGGTCAAACAACAGGAAAAGAATGGCGTGGGTCTCAAACACACAAGTGGCGAATTCACCAATCCGATTGAAGATGAATGTGACCAATTGATAAATATGGTTACCAATGCTGCTTTTCCTAAGAAGATCCAAGAAGATATGACAAGAGGACAGAGAGTGCAGAAGAGAAATCTTTGCAGTTTGTTTCAGAGAGAACAACAACAAACGATGTAAATCTTCGGGCTCCAATGAAGAAACTTAGAATACAGATGTGGTGTTCAGCAGGGAAGAAGGTAATCGTAGATAGTGGAGCTCAAAGAAGCTGGCACACACTTTGTGCACATGTTTGTAGTCTCCAAAGCCAGAGATGTTCAGCTGCTGCTATCTATGAATTGCCTGTCTTACCACGAGGACAGTTTGACGCAGATATATGGTTTGGTACAACGAAGTAGTGGCCAATGCCGAGGCACAACTTCAGCATCATGGTTGTGATTTATTTGATGAGCGCAACCAGTGATGACTTCCTTGCCTCCCGCACCTAACACATTTAATATATTATCAATAGATTGTGTAAATGCTAGCAAAGTAAACAAATTGAAATATCTCAGAAGAGCGGGTTACACATAGATGACAAATTGTTGGATTCTCGATAAGGCTTCCTTGTCCACTTGCCACCTTGGCCTTTTGATTTGGATGGCAATCTTGTTAAATATTGTTAAATATTTTTAAACCTGATGCAGTGACATATCTGGTGAGATCATTAAAAACAGGCAAGAACTGGCAATAACTTAGCAACCAAGAAACAAACTATACTAACAGGAAATGTCAAGCTTTTCGTGACTTGTAAGTTTGCATAATGCATAATACACACTGTTGATATATTTAAGATGTCTGAAAACAATTGATTTTTTATTCCTATTCACTAAATAATGTATTCCTTAAGCCCCTTGTCATTGGAAGTATAGGTTTTGCCACCCAAAACAGGTTCATACGACGTTCACAACATGATTTATTGTTGAAAAATGAGTGTAAACGTCGGACATTATGAAATTCAAGATGGCCGCCATCGGCCACCACACAATGATTGCCGTCATCGGCCACCACACAATGATTGCCGTCATCGGCCACCCCACAACGATTGTCGCCATCGGCCACCCCACAATGATTGCCGCCATCGGCCACCCCACAATGATTGTCATCATGAGTTTCAATGTTCTTCGGGGTACACAGAAGCAAATAAATGTGAACTTCTAATCAGTCATTTCCCACGAGATACCTTAAGTCACTTGACTATGATACAGTGTAGCAGAGTCGCGATTTGTTTGCCGGCGAATGGCCGGCACCACTTACCTCCAAGTACACAGAAAAACGTTACTTCGTCAACTTTAATTAATACCCTACCACTCGGCCCTATCAATCCACTTAGCTAAAATTTATTAAAGTAGACCTACTGGTGTATAATGCGATGTATATTGAGACACTATGATGGTGACAATATTCCAATTCCCCGCAGATTGAACACGTGTGGGCACGTTATCCTTCAGATGTGAAGGAATTGCTAAAAAAAAAGACGAAAAAGAAGCCGTACTGAGGAATGGAAACCAAGATAGAAGTTCAGCTTGATAAGAAGAAATACAAATACGTTCTCCTGCAGTTCGAAAACTGTCCTGTGACTAAAACAGCACTGTTCAAAAAGAGGATAATGTCCAACACACCCACCTTGGTTAACTTGTGCAATGACTTTTCAGCCGTTTCAGCGACAAAATATCAGCTTAACATGAGCACTTACTTTACATTCGACGTCCTGCAGCACGGGAACAGGCACCTGTGGAAGTTGAAATATAAAGGGAGATGTCACGATGAAGTCAGTTGTTAAACATAAGAATAGTATAATATACTACATAATAAAATTTTGGAGACGTGTGCAATGCCGACTCATTTATAATGTTTATCAAAACGAATTATATGCTCCACTGTGTAATGTGCAATCGCCTGTCAAGCGGACCACGCCACATGTCTCGGAAGCAACAATCATCACTGTCCAAACAAAACACACACGCACGCGCGCACAAACACACACACACACACACACACCACACCACACACACACCATACACACACACCACACACCACACACACACACACACACACACACACACACACACACACACACACACACACACACACACACACACACACCACACCAAACACCACCACACCACCACACCACACACCACCACACCACCACACCACACACCACCACACCACACACCACCACACCACCACACCACACACCACCACACCACACACCACCACACCACCACACCACACACCACACACCACACACACACACACACACACACACACACACAACACACACACACACACACACACACACACACACACACACACACACACACGCTGTGGGTCCAATGGCCTGTAAGATACTGTGCCGTACTTACTTTGTTGAACGAGTCGCTCGACTTGATGCTGAAGAAGACCAGGGCTACCAAAAGGGCGAGGAAAGCCACAACCAACCAAGACAACCTTTGCATGTTGTTCCTAAAACGTACATATATACAAGATTTAAAATTGCCGCCCCCTCCCAACGACCAATGCAATAATGGAATAGCGATTTTGTTTAAGGCAATCAACGGTCCGGAATCCGGACCGTAGATTTTGGGGACAGGACCGTAGATTGAGTCATTATACTTTTAGAACATTAATTGCTGTCCGAGGTATAGGAATGTCTCTAAATGTTATATTTATGAAGCTACAACAAAATAATGAATTCCAGACTGTAAGCATATTTAACAAGGTTTAACAAGATTTGCCATCCAAGCCTAAGGCCCAGATGGCAAGTGAACAAGGAAGCCATTGGCTTATCGAGAGTCCAACAATGTTCATCTACTTAGAACCCGCCCTCCTGAGATATGTGTCAACCTTGTTTTTAAACATATTCACGCTGCTAGCAGTTACACAATCTGTAGACAATTTGTTCCATTCATTTATTGTCCTCTGTGAGAACGAGTGCTTCCTGATGTCCAATCTACATTGATCCTTTACTAATTTTACCTCATGTCCTCTGGTTCTGCTATCCTTCTTGAGTGAGAAAAACATATTTCTATCAATATTTTCATACCCATTCAATATCTTAAAAACTTCTATCTGATCTCCTCTTAACCTCCTTGTCTCTAGAGTTGTTAAACCACATTCTTTCAGGCGTTCTTCATAACTAAGGTCTCTCAGTTCTGGAATCATTTTAGTTGCTCTCCTTTGTATGCGTTCAAGCGTATCTATATCCTTCTTACGATATGGTCTCCATGCTTGTATACAGTATTCTAAATGAGGTCTAACTATTGCTTTATAAAGAGGTATAATTAACTTTTTTCCCTTGTATGTTATGTTTCTTCTAATCAATCCAAGAATTTGATTACCCTTTGAAGCTGCAATACCACACTGCTCTGAAACTTTCATATCAGCGCTTATTGTAACTCCTAAGTCATTTTCTTTCACAGTAGTACCCAGAACAGTATCTCCCATTTTATAGTTTACATCCAAGTTCCCATGTCCTGTATGTAGGCATTTACATTTCCCAAAATTGAACAACATCTGCCATTTCTCAGACCATTTCACTAATCTGTCTAGGTCGTTTTTGTAAATGTTGTTTATCACCATCAGTATTAACCTTTCTAAACAGTTTTGTGTCATCCGCAAATTTCAGTGCGTTACTTGTGATACTTTCGTCCAAGTCATTGATATATATTAAGAATGACATAGGTCTTAATACTGATCCTTGAGGTACTCCACTCAAAACCGATTTCCAATTTGAAACTTCTCCATCTACTACAACTCATTGTCTTCTGTCAGTCAGCCATTGTTCTATCCAGTCAGTTATGCTATCCCCGATACCATGGGCTTTTAATTTAAGCAGTAATCTTTGATGTGGCACTTTGTCAAAAGCTTTCTGAAAATCTAAGTAGATAATATCTACTGGTGATCCCTCGTCTATCCACTTAGTGATTTCTTCCAAAAAACATAACATATTTGTTAAGCATGACCTCGCTTTAAGGAATCCATGTTGAGATGAATTTAATAATTAATGTTTAACGAGGAAGTCCACCATATGGTATTTAATTAACCTTTCTAATAATTTATAAATCACTGACGTTAAACTCACTGGTCTGTAATTCTCTGACTTATTTCTCGAACCCTTTTTAAATAATGGTATGATGTTTGCTTCTTTCCATTCAAACGGAACAACTCCCTCTTTTAATGACAAGTTGAATACTCTTGCAAGTGGTATACTGATTTGTTCTACTGTTTCCATTAGTAATTTTGGAGGAATCCCATCCACTCCCGGTGATTTATTTTCCTTCATTGCCTTTATTTTCTTAGCTACCATTTCTGGAGTTACAACTAACGGTCCTAAATAGTCAGATTTACTTAACTGAAGTAACCATTTAGGTCTTCCGCCATTAAAATCCCCTGTGATATTATATTTCCAGCACTGTCTTCTAGAGGTCCAACCTTGTCTTGTATGTTTTGTTTATTCCTGACATATGCATAAAAACTCTTGCTGTCATTTTTATGTTACATGCTAGTTTTTGCTCATAGCTTCTTTTAGATTGTCTGATTTCAGTTGTAGCTGCATTAAGTGCCTCTTTGTAATTTGCATAGTCTTCTTCCTTTCTGGTACGCCTATAAACCCTGCACATAGTTTGTTTTAACACTATTTTTCTAATAGCCTCTTTTGACAAGTGTTTCTTTCTACACCGTTTTCCTTGTTTTTGGAAGGGAACAAATTGATCGATGATAATCTCAATTTCATATTTTAGAATATTCCAACATTCAATTGCGTTCTTATTCATCAGCATGTTATTCCAATCTAGCTTTGCTAAGTATTTTCTCATATCTTTGTAGTTACCTTTGTGGAAGTTTCTCTTGTACGTTTTCTTATTTTTACTTTTTGATTTTACATTGATGTCAAAATGTATTTGATTATGGTCACTGTTACCCAATGGTTCAAGTATTTTTACATTGTCCACTAATTCTTTTTGTGATGACAAAACTATATATAATACATGTTCTCCCCTGGTTGGTTCTAGCACGTGCTGAGTAAGAAAGCTATCCTGGATTAAAAATAGAAATTGTTGGTCCTCACTCCCTGTGCTCTCTAGAGAATTCCATTGTATGTGTCCATGGTTAAAATATCCCATTATGATACATTCCCCTTTACTAACTTCCATTATAGCGTTTTTATTTTTGTGTTGTCCTCTTCATTTATGTTTGGATTTCGGTAAACTAATCCAATAGTTAATTTTGAATTTCCAGAAACAATTTTGCACCAAACAGCTTCATCGCAATCTGCTTCCCTTTCTAGTTTTATTTCAAAAGCCTGAATAGATTCTTTAACATATAAAATAACTCCCCCTCCCCTTCTTCCTATTCGATCTTTCCTAAACATTGCGTATCCTGTCAGTCCTAATTCAGCATCTGTTATGTATATGTTGGCCCATGATTCAGTTATACCAATTATGTGAGGGTCAATATCTTCTACCATAATGTTTAATTCGTTTTTCTTATTTACTATGCTCCTTGCATTTAAACATACGCATCTATAACCTGTTTCAGAGATGTTTTTCGGACGATTTGATATTGGTTTGTCTGTACTAGTGGCCTCTTGTTCTGCTTGAGACACATCTAGGTAACCCCCCTGCACTTCTAGTTTAAACAATGTTTACTACCAAAAATATTTGTCATTGTACCCATGCCACTATCTACTGCTGCTGAAAGTTCGTCCGCGAATACTGCTGCCCGCGTCTGTTTTAGTGTTCTGACCAACTGCCTATATTTCCTAACTATGGCAGTTGTACCCTCCCTCTCTACGTTATTTGTCCCTACGTGTACTAAAACAGATCCACCCTTACCCGAACCTACGAAGTTTTCTACCCTCTCAGTTATCGCTTCTATTTTGGCTCCAGGCAAGCAGACCACCACATCATCTCCCTTGTTTAAGACTCTGTAGGTTTCCTAACTATCGAATCCCCCACAAACACCCTCGCTCTCTTCCTCACCCCCTCTATCACTGCTGCAGAATAGCTCTTCCGTTCGATCCCTTCCATCACATTCTGTCCTGACCCCTTCCTTCCTGTCTCCTTCGCTCTTGTCTCCCCACTCCCCTCTCCTTCACTCCGGTTGTTTTCCCTCCCGTCTCCCCCACTCCCTTCTCCTTCCCTCCTGTCTCCCCTACTCCCCTCTCCTTCACTCCGGTTATCTTCCCCC
Organism: Lamellibrachia columna; assembly: GCA_963662155.1. Taxonomy (NCBI): domain Eukaryota; kingdom Metazoa; phylum Annelida; class Polychaeta; order Sabellida; family Siboglinidae; genus Lamellibrachia; species Lamellibrachia columna. The sequence goes on from OY759263.1 coordinate 11,164,476, forward strand.
CGTTCCTTTCCTTCCCGTCTCCTTACGTCCTGTCTCCCTACGACCTGTCACCTTCCCTCCTCTCAGCTTCCTCCCAGGCTAAGGTGAGCTCTCCCTAGCATCTCTCGTGTCTATCCCCACTTTATCATCTACTGTTCCCCCACCGGAACTACTGGCACAACCCCCCTGTTCCCTTCCCACCATTGCCACAACGAGCAGCCTCAGCTCTACCAACTCCACCTCTAGTTCCTTCATCTTCGTACATCCCCTACACTCAAAACTAAAACTTCTGCCTGGACGTCAGCCCAGGACTTCTCGCACCCAGACTTGACGAAGTCCACCCAGTTACTGCAACTGCCACAAATTAAGTGTCTTGTGGCCTTTAACTGCCGTTTGCACGGCGCCATCATATAATTTAGTTTTAATTAGTTTGCCAATTAGTTAGCCTTGAATAAGGCTGTTTTTGTGTTCAAAAGAACACTTTACGCTAATATACTTGCTAACTATGTCTTCTATTAAGCTCGCATGAGCAAAAAAAAGCCTGCCACCTAGCGAATACGGAGAACACTGTGTAACAAAACAACGAAATCAATGTGTATTAATTTACGCTAAAATCCTACTGTTAATTCCTTTTTACCGAAAACGTTTACTACCACTATGTCAGATATTACCTTATGTATGTAATTTAAGTAAATATATCACTTTATCTTATATATATATATTAACCAATGTAAACGATAGTTCGATGCACCAGTTGAATTCACGACCTGTAAACAAACTCCCTATTATCACTCGTTGAGTTTGAATCCGGGAAAAAATACTACCTCTGTTAACAAAAACGGTTTCTTAACTGATGTGTAACCACTTCGAACGACTGTTGGACACTGACAGTGTTTAATGAGTAAAGTAAAAGCTTCCAGAGGAAATATATCCACCGCAACAATGGCCGAGAATAATAATATCACAAATGGAGTTTCTGCTCCCAGCGACAGAGATAAACTGTCTATATGCATATACTAAGTCGGGAGAAGGTTGCTTGGATGTAACAACGTGTGTCGTCTTCTCCGGCCCAGGGCGAACTGCACAGACTAATTTCTAAAACTCGCTCAGGTTGTTAAACTGGGAGTGACACTGGGCATAGCGCCCCCTAGTGAATCCCAAGCAAATATATAAACAGCTAAATCCACCAGGGTTACATATGTCTACAAGAAGTTTGTGAACAATATATGTATAATAATAATATTTATTCTAACCAATATTCCAATGTTACTGACTATTCACTATGCTATCTAAATTTTCGAATGGTAAACAACCCTATTATCAACTGGATAAAAAAGTGGCTTACCCACAGAAGACAGAGAGTAATAGTAGATGGTGAGATTTCAAACTGGAAATCTGTTTTGAGTGGGGTACCACAGGGATCAGTATTAGGCCCTACACTGTTTTTAATATATATAACTGATTTGGAGGATGACATATCTAGCAAAGTACTCAAATTTGCAGATGACACAAAAGTATTCAGAAAGGTTACTAATGATACAGATAAACAAAGTTTACAGGATGATCTAGAAAAATTAGTTAAATGGTCAGAAAAATGGCAAATGTTATTCAATTTTGGGAAGTGTAAATGTATACACATAGGACATGGAAATATGGACGAGGAATATAAAATTGGGGATGCTGTACTAGGTAGAACCACACAAGAAAAGGATTTAGGAGTAACATTTAATGCTGACATGAAAGTTTCAGAGCAATGTGGGATTGCTGCTTCGAAAGGAAATCAAATTCTAGGGCTAATTAGGAGAACTATCACGTATAAGGAGAAACATCTAACTGTACCCCTGTACAAAGCAATAGTTAGACCACATTTGGAATATTGTATTCAAGCATGGAGGCCATATCGTAAAAAAGACATAGATAAGCTAGAAAGAATACAACGAAGAGCCACTAAGATGATTCCAGAATTAAGAGACCTTAGTTACGAAAGTCGCTTATTACAATGTGATTTGACAACACTAGAGACCAGGAGACTAAGAGGAGACCAAATAGAAGTGTTTAAAATAGTGAACGGTTATGAGGATGTTGATAGGAATATGTTCTTCAAACTTAAAGAAGGCAGTAGAACCAGAGGACACAAAGCAGCATTAGTTAAGGAGCAGTGTAGGTTGGACATGAGAAAGTACTCTTTCTCACAGAGGGTGATAAATGAATGGAACAAACTGCCAAATGATTGTGTTAATGCTAGTAGTGTGAATATGTTTAAAAATAGAATTGACAGATATCTGATAAGGGCGGGCTACACATAGATGAGAAAATTGTTGGACTCTCGATAAGCCAATGGCTTCCTTGTCCACTTGCCAACTGGAACTTGTTGTTCGAGATGGCAATCTTGTTAAATCTTGTTAAATTATCGCTCGCTGACTTCCCTGACAGAGTCCGAAACTAACTTAAATTCTCTTCACCAATTTCAAATCGCTGCTGCACCAAGTCAAGATCAACCATGCGCCTATATACTATAGGCGCATGCAAAAAATATGATATTTCGTCAAATATTTTTTTCTCAAGGGGTCATCCATTACGTCTTGCAGGCAAAAACAGCCTGTCCGAGTTAGGCAAAGTCAATCGCCCTACAATTTGTTTCTATCTAGCTGTTGCTTTAGTAGGGGCGAAGATCTCGTTCATCAAAAGCTTAAGTATTTTCATGAAACGTGAAACCTTACAAAAACGCCATAAACATAGCAATAAACACGTCTTTCGTGTCTGTATGCATTCTTATATGTATATCACTAAAGTTACCGGACAATAACCATGTAAAAGTGTGAAATTATTACCTTTTTGTCAGAACTCATGTGCTTGTCAAAGTTTGTATATAACCGGATGTTGTTGTGAACGAGAATACCAAACGGGAATTCCGTAGATCTATATAAGGTCACGCTAAGAATTGCCGTCTGCTGGCCATAGAGTTACATCATTAATAATGCCCCTATAAACTACTAACTTACTAACGGGTGTTTTATTTATGTCTGTGCTGCTGGCCCATTCTGGCCTCATTCTACACGCGTTTGATCATGTGACCCAAAGGCAACATCACGTGCACAGTATGGCAGCTAATTGTGAAATGTTTTCTATGTCACCGATAAAAGTACTCATAAGTAATTATTTGGAACACATTTCTTCAGTTTCTTGACGCCCAATTTTCGGTTGTATGTCACAGAATACACATGTGAAACGGTTAGTGCGTATTGGTTTTAAAACTTAAGTTATTAGTTCCGTAGCCATTTGGCTACAGAACTCCCAAATCGGCGAGTTGGCAAATGCCGGTGAAGATCTCCGCCCCTAGGCTAGCTCAAGAGTGGGGCGGATGACTCTGCCTAGTCCGAGTTGGCGTTCCTCGTTGAAAATACATCTGAAAGCAAATTAACTTACAATTTATCCAAACTTATGTGATAGGTTTCCGCATCAGCTATATTTTACTGTTGCTAGATTTCCTATTTTAAGATTTCTAAATAAGATATGACCTCATTTAGATGTGTCCATAAATATTTTCAACACCGTTACCGACAAGTTTGTATCCCCTCCATAGCTCACAAAGTAATGCTTATTCATTCATTATGTGGCGCCACCGTTTGCCTGACATCACTGGACCATGGTGAATACTGCGTTTGCCGAGTGATTTCTGCAGTTTGCGAATAAATCAGGTAAGAAACGTAATTATTTCACGGTATGTTTATTGAATACCAACACCGTTACCAACATTTAGTATATGAGATGCAGTTATTGGTACATACCAAGTTAGGAATGCGGTGTGTTGTATTCCGTAATATGACACTGCTCTGCCGCGTTTCCAAAAGGACGCATTAAGCTTAAGGCACTCGAGAAGTGCGCGTTTTAAATAACCTGGCTATGTGTAGTCATATTAGCGCTGTAGTTAAAGCGCTGATTCGCCCACTGGATGTATGCAAGTCTGAACAAGTTGAAAGATAAGCCCGTAATTTATTCTATGCAAGCTATGATGAAATTTGGTTTTCCACAGCCACGCCAACTCAGTGGACGGAAGAAGACAAGGAACAGGTCAAAATTCTACCAGGAAAAGGAGTTGCTAAAGATTCGTCTTTGCCAACAGCATCGTTTGACAGGTAATACACATACTTGCAATGTGTTCTGTATTTGTGTGCATGCGTGCATGTTGCAAGCATTTTGTGTGCGTGCGTGCGTGCGTGCGTGCGTGCGTGCGTGCTTGCGTGCGTGTTTCCTTTGTAGGCTAACAGGTACAACTCAAATATATTAATACATACAAGAAAAATAGCTAAATAAGAAAGCTAACGCTTGACTTGTATACTTAATGTACGCATCTTAGTACATATGCAGCACATTTAGGTACAAATATATTTCCATTCAACCCCACAGAGATTCATTAACTCAGCAATTTATTGCGTTTAGTTTTGATCGTCAGCACTTTTTACATTTTATGCTTGCGCTTCAGAATGTTATCGGAAGAGATACGAGCGAGCCATTGGTCGACATCTCCCAGATGAAGCGAGTTCACGAACGAAGATAACGTGAATAATTGGGAAACAACGGGTTTCGACCGCTATCTGTCGTTCGCTGTTATTCAGCCGAGTAATCATTGATACCATGCGGAACCGTTATAACCAACTGAAGAGTCATAACGATCGGATTATGGTGACAAAGAACGTTGCATCGCGCCAGTTAAAGAAATATCGTCTTCGCTGCCATGCTCAGCAAGAGCTTGGCTAACCGGATGAAGAAGGCTATTACAGAGTTTTATTGTCGAGGTGACAACAGTCGTCTTAGATGTGAGTTGCACCTGCCCCGTCCGAATGCGAGTGCTACACACCGAGACGATTCTTGTTTCAGGACGAAACTACGTCCATGGTACAACACATCCCAAGTGCTGGGTATATCAATGCAGGCGTTAGTGGCGCGGGTGTGAATGCTAGTGGTGTCCAGGTAAACATCAGTGATGTCGGGTGGGGGTTAGTAGCCTTGAGGCGTGTGTTTCCGGTGTCAAAGCTGTTGCTAGTGGTGTTCAGGCAAGCGTGAATGATGGGGCTAGTGCTTGTGGTATCGAAGCGGGAGTCTTCGGGGAGGAGAGTGTTACTATCATAGCAGAGCACGCTAGCAATGTGAACGAAGAAATACTGGTTCCAGTACTATAACCATCGGAGGATCTGTTAGGAGCATGGGTTGCTGTCAGGTATGATGAACGCATATACCCTGGAATAATCATGAGCATGACTACAGAAGTAGTGGAGGTAAAAGCCATGCAAATCGTCGGCAGCAGTCGGTATTGGTGGCCCCTACATGATGATGTCATTCCATACGAATACGAGGACATACTCTCTCGCATTTGAAAGCCACAACGCGTGACCAGAAGACGAGAGCACTTCAGGATAGATGCCTCAATGTACAAGCTGCTGGAACTTGTCCCTGGTGGCAGTGAGGATGACTAAGACTAGTGGGAATCTGGTGACTTAGCCTGGCCGTTCATTATATGCCACGTATGTCTACAGTGTTGTGTTACCTTGAGATACCTCTAGTATGGCATCTTAAAACATGAACTACCAAAAAAGTTTCAAATATTGAACGTAACCATGTACCGTACATAACTCAGCACACATCAGACATGTACTGACCAACGTTTTGTGTTATTCAGACACTTTTATTTTCGCTTGGTTCCAAAGCCCAATTAATGGTCTAAAAGTATAATAACCCCTGTATGTATTTCTGTATGTATGTATGTATGCCAGAGCGCATGACCAGGAGACGAGAGCACTTCAGGATCGATGCGATCATTATGTTTAAATCATATCACAACGAACTACCGGATAATTTACCAAAAAATATTTGAGCTTTATATGTCAACACACGGTACCAGACTGAAAGATACCTACAGTAGTTATCATGTCCACACCAACACAAAATCAATTTGTATTTCTATTTATGGAGTGAAATTATGAAATTCTTTACACAAAGATAATAATAATAATGCACTTTATTTTTACACTCATATCCAGTGTACAACTCTGTTCAAGGGTGTTTACAATGACTAAATGTACTAAAATGTGCGTAATAAAATTAAACGTATAAAAAAGGCTAAAACTTTATTAAAACAAAAATGTACTAAGCAAAAATAAACTAAAACTATCAATGTACATACAAGATCATACATACAATGAGGCATTGCATGAATGAATAATGAATGAATAAATAATTAATTTAATGAAATAATTAATGAGTAAATAATTAATTATTAAATAAATAAATAATTAAATTAATTAATAATTAAAATAATAAACTAGTATAGTAGATAATTAAGAATAATGTTAATAATAAATACTATGATATGAGTGGTATATAGAACTAAATATTAAAAGCAAGTTTGAAATAATGAGTCTTAAGACTCGCTTTAAAAGTGTCCATGCAGCCAGTCAGACGCAGGTCTTCCGGTAGCACGTTCCATAGAGTCGGCCCAGCGCGAGAGAATGAACGGCGGTCGTAATGCTCGAGGTTATGGCGCGGAACGGTGAGTATAGCGCGATCGGCAGATTGTAGGACGAGGGGCGGAACATACGGCGTGACGAGCGAGGCGAGGTACGCGGGCGTCCGGACATGAAGGGCGCGAAACACAATGATGAGTAGTTTGTATTCAATGCGATACTTAACCGGCAACCAGTGGAGTTGTTGCAGCACTGCTGTCATGCTTCGCTTTGTCGTCATTGGAGAGCCACGTATCTGTCAGTGCGACAATGTCTGTGATGTTCAACAATGTAGTCTTTGATAAAATCTGCCTTATTTCGGATGGATCGGGTGTTAATTAAAGCAAATTTAGTATTCACAGTTTTATCTGCAGACCTCAGCAAATCGGTATTGCAAATAATATGTGTGAGATTGTTCATGTTACTGCTTGGTGCGCCTGTGTGAAGGGTTTTGTTGCTGCGTGTTAACCCGATGGGCCGAGAGATCCTGGCCGTTGTTACTAGAACAGGAATTAACTTAGTCGCTCGCTGACACAGATCGCCAGTGGTAACTCTGTGAGTCGGTGTTGCATGACTGATGCCCAGTAGTTTTAGGTCTTAGTACACTGCCTTGGTGACACGCATTAACGATTTTGTTTACTGCGGACACAGTTGGCATAGTTGTTGGCTTGTCTATGTGATCACCATGGCGATGGTCACAGTTCATTAACGATAGCGCAGCAAATAGTATACTAGCGGTGTCTCTTTAAATGACTAAAATCCAACTAAACACAAACGTCCAGGCTGTAACTTTGCATTCACTGTAGTCCACATACCTTTCACAGTCACACAAGATGTAAAATGAAAGTATAGTATAGTTTAAACATGTAAAATAATGTCAATAATAGGGCGGCACAATTACCCTGTGACAGTTCAAGAAGAAGAAGAAGAAGAAGATTTGTGTTTATTTGACCAATGTAACATTTCAAAAGATACACACATACATTCATGTTAACAAAACAATAATACCTAGTATAAGTTTGTAATTTTACTATGAACATGGTGTGTATTAAGATGTATAAGGTAATGGTAATAGGGTGAGGAGACTCCTCTAAGACTAACTAGTCACTATCGAGGAGCCACCTAAATTGGAACATTTATAATTTAGTAAATTAAATTAGTTGGCCTAACAAGTTATAATCTTTTATAAAGAGAAAAAATTTAAATAAATAAAATTAATAGAGTTCATCCAACAAGTGCAAATCTTGCAAATAGAAGGAAAACGAAATGTCATGCATGTATGCGTGCGTGCATGTATGCCTTTAAAGTGTGTACTCTCTTTGTGAAGTTGTGAATATGTGCGTTCGTTGAGTGCGTGCGTGTGTTTAGTGCATGTTTTGTCATTATTGGTTCTGCCTACTAGTTCGCAAACCCACTTAGACTATGTGTGATGATTTTTTTCTATTACCACTACCAGGGCTGGTGTATTGTTTAAAGTATTAAGTAGATTGTGTCTCGGGCATCGCTTGGCAAATTCATGTTGTGTTCTAAATGTATGTAATTCATGTTGTCTTCGTGTGTTGTGGGTGTGGATGTTTGCATTTGGTGTCAACTGCCAATTTTGCAGGTACGATGGTAATTGGTTGTGCATAAATTTATAATAGAACTTGAGTTCTTGTAATCTTAGTAAATCTGTGATTTTTAATAAATTTAATCTTTTGAAAAGCGGATCCGTGTGCGAGTTATATCTACTTGTTAATATTCTAACAGCCTTCTTTTGTACTTTGTATATTCTTTCACATTGAGAACCCCATGCCATGATGCAATAGTTCATATGTGGTAGGACTAGAGTGTTATATATAATTTTATTTTTATTTTGGGTTAATATATGTTTAAGCTTATTTAACACTCCAGTTGTTCTGGAACACTTATTTGAAGTGATTTCAGAATGTTTCCTCCATTTTAAATTTGTGTCCAGAGTTAGACCTAGGAAGTTGAATTCATTAACTTTAGTAATGTTTGTGTTACTGATTTGGAGCGTAGGTGCATTTACTTGTTTATTTGGCCTGTGGAAAAGCATATATCTAGATTTGTTTATGTTTAGTGACAGTTTGTTAATTTCAAGCCATTCGTTTATTTTACCAAGTTCGTCATTAATTAGGGAACCAGCATCAATGTTCTCCGAGTTTTTAAAATTATTTAGTGTACTTGAAAGGGTAGTGTCGTCAGCGTAGGTTATAAAATTAAACATTTCACTAGACTGTGAAATATCATTTATGTAGATTATAAACAATAGCGGCCCAAGAATAGATCCCTGTGGGATACCAGTGCTTATATTCAATGTTTTAGATTTAATGTCGCCCAATTCTATATATTGTTTTCTATTTGTTAGGTAGCTGTTGAATAGTTCCAGTTGAATAGTTCCATAGTATTTTAGTTTGTCTAGTAATTTTTTATGATTCATGGAATCAAAAGCATTTGATAGATCGAGAAAGATGTTTATAGGTATTTTATTGTTGTCCATTTGAGTAGTGATTCTATCTACCAACTCTAAGGCGGCATATTCTGTTGAGTGACAAGGTCGAAAACCATATTGATTTTCTGCAAACAATTTAGAATCTTCAAAATATTCATATAGTTGACTACTAGTTACTTTTTCTATCACTTTTGATATTGTTGGCAAAAGAGAGATTGGCCTGTAATTAGTTAACAAGGCTGGGTCTTCTTTCTTAAAAATGGGAATGACTTTGGCGAGCTTTAGTTTTTCAGGGAAAACACCAGTGTGTATGATTTGATTTGTTATTAGCGCTAAGGATTTGATGAGTGATGGCGCAATATGTTTTAGTAAATTTGTAGATATACCATCTGAACCATAGCTCTTGATAGTGTCTTCATCAATTTCTTTAAATTTGAAGTTTGTGTTTTGTGCATTCTTGAGATTGTATCTGTGGTTTTTCTCGCCTGAGTAATGTATATTTTTAGTGAGATTTGAACCAATACTAGTAAAGTAAGTATTAAATATATATGCTATTTCTAATTTGTTAGTTATTTCGGTATTATTTTCCTTATTTATCATGAGTAGTAGGTGATATGTTCTGACCAAGCAATTCCGGTGCCCATGAACGACTTCCGGTTGCATATTCATACATATTCACTGTACACACAGTACACAGCTAGAATACATAGTCACTGTATCCAGAGTACACTGCTAAATTACATAGTTACTGTACCCACAGTACACATCTAAAATACATATTTACTGTACCCAGAGTACACAACTAGAATACATAATCACTGTTCCCACAGAACACAGCTACAATTCATTGTCACTATACCCACAGTACACGGCTAGAATACATAGTCACTTTACCCACAGTGTACAGCTAGAAAACAAAGTAACTGTACCCACAATATACAGCTAGAATATATAGTTGCTGTACCCAGAGTACTCAGCTACAGTACATAGTAACTATACCCACAGTACACAGCTAGCAAACATAGTCACTATATCCAGAGTACACAGCTAAAGTACATTGTTACTGTACCCACAGTACACAGCTACAGAACATTGTCGCTGAACCCATAGTACACAGCTAGAATGCATAGTTACTGTACCACAGTACACCGCTACAGTACATAGACACTTTACCCACAGTACACAGCTAGAACACATAGTCACTGTATCCAGAGTGCACAGCTGTAATACATAGTTACTATACCCACTGTACACAGGACACAGCTAAAATTCATATTCACTGTATCCATAGTACACAGCTAGATTACATATTCACTGTACCCACAGTACACAGCTAGAATATGTAGTCACTGTACCCACAGTACACAACTAGAATACATAGTCACTGTACCCACAGTACACATTTAGAATAAATAATCACAGCAACCATAGTACACGGCTAGAAGACATAATCAATGTAACCACAGTACAGGGCTAGAATACATTGTCACTGGACCCAGAGTAAACAGCTACAGTATATAGTCACTGTAACCACAGTGCATAGCTAGAATACATAGTTACTGTACCCACAGTACACGTATAAAGTCACTGTATCCCCAGTACACATCTAGAATACATAGTCACTGTATCCAGAGTACACAGCTAAATTACATAGTCACTGTACCCACAGTACTCAGCTAGAGTACATAGTCACTGTACCCACATTACACAGCTATAATACTTAGTCACTGTACACAAAGTACACAGCTATAATACATATTCACTGTACCCAAAGTACACAGCTAGAATACATAGTCACTGTACACACAGTACACAGCTAGCATACATAGACATTGTACCCACAGTACACAGCTAGAATATATAGTCACTATACCCAGAGTACACAACTAGAATACATATTCACTGTACCCACAGTAAACAACTAGAATACATAATAATAATCACTGTACCCACATTAACCCACTACAATTCATAGTCACTGTACCCACATTACTCAGCTAGCATACATAGTCACTGTACCCACAGTGCACACCTAGTATACAATGTTACTGTACCTACAGTACACAGTTAGAATACATAGTAACTGTTCCCACAGTACTCAACTTTAATACATAGTTACTATACCCACAGTACACAAATAAAATACAGCTATAATGCATTGTCACTACATCTCCAGTACACGATTAGAATACACAGTTACTGCTCACCCAGGACACAGCTCGAAATACATGGTCGCTGCAACCTCAGTACATAACTGGAATACATAGCCACTACACCCTCAGAATACAAAATCACACAATTTCGCACAACGTTGCACAACATTACACAACTGCACACAACGTCGCACAACTATGGTGGGGGTGGTGAGGTGTGGGAACTAGAAGGTAATGGCTACACTCGACTCACTACTACTCTATGGAGCTTGTCCATATGTAGCGGGGTGTCACTAGCAAGAATACAACACCTTTTTCAAGTTGCGTGTGACAGTGTATGAGATGGTGAGACAGAGCAAGGCAGGCTAGAGACAGTGTCATAAAGTGCAGAAATATATGCTGAGATGCTGAGAAAAAGCAAGGCAGGCTGGAGACAGTGTCATAAAATAAATAAATGTATGCTGAGATGGTGAGAAACAGCAAAGCAGGATGGAGACATTATCATAAAATAAATAAATGTATGCTGAGATGGTGTCATTTTATTAGTTTGTTCGCCAGAAGTTGTTTGAAGTTGTTTGAAGTTGTGAGAAGTTGTCTGCAGTTGTGTGAAGTTGTGCGAAGTTGTGCGACGTTGTGTGCAGTTGTGTAATGTTGTGCAACGTTGTGTGAAGTTGTGCGAAATTGTGTGATTTTGTATTCTGAAGGTGTAGTGGCTATGTATTCCAGTTATGTACTGAGGTTGCAGCGACCATGTATTTCGAGCTGTGTCCTGGGTGAGCAGTAACTGTGTATTCTAATCGTGTACTGGAGATGTAGTGACAATGCATTATAGCTGTATTTTATTTGTGTACTGTGGGTATAGTGACTATGTATTAAAGTTGAGTACTGTGGGAACAGTTACTATGTATTCTAACTGTGTACTGTAGGTACAGTAACATTGTATACTAGGTGTGCACTGTGGGTACAGTGACTATGTATGCTAGCTGAGTAATGTGGGTACAGTGACTATGAATTGTAGTGGGTTAATGTGGGTACAGTGATTATTATTATGTATTCTAGTTGTTTACTGTGGGTACAGTGAATATGTATTCTAGTTGTGTACTCTGGGTATAGTGACTATATATTCTAGCTGTGTACTGTGGGTACAATGTCTATGTATGCTAGCTGTGTACTGTGTGTACAGTGACTATGTATTCTAGCTGTGTACTTTGGGTACAGTGAATATGTATTATAGCTGTGTACTTTGTGTACAGTGACTAAGTATTATAGCTGTGTAATGTGGGTACAGTGACTATGTACTCTAGCTGAGTACTGTGGGTACAGTGACTATGTAATTTAGCTGTGTACTCTGGATACAGTGACTATGTATTCTAGATGTGTACTGGGGATACAGTGACTTTATACGTGTACTGTGGGTACAGTAACTATGTATTCTAGCTATGCACTGTGGTTACAGTGACTATATACTGTAGCTGTTTACTCTGGGTCCAGTGACAATGTATTCTAGCCCTGTACTGTGGTTACATTGATTATGTCTTCTAGCCGTGTACTATGGTTGCTGTGATTATTTATTCTAAATGTGTACTGTGGGTACAGTGACTATGTATTCTAGTTGTGTACTGTGGGTACAGTGACTACATATTCTAGCTGTGTACTGTGGGTACAGTGAATATGTAATCTAGCTGTGTACTATGGATACAGTGAATATGAATTTTAGCTGTGTCCTGTGTACACTGGGTATAGTAACTATGTATTACAGCTGTGCACTCTGGATACAGTGACTATGTATTCTAGCTGTGTACTGTGGGTAAAGTGTCTATGTACTGTAGCGGTGTACTGTGGTACAGTAACTATGCATTCTAGCTGTGTACTATGGGTTCAGCGACAATGTTCTGTAGCTGTGTACTGTGGGTACAGTAACAATGTACTTTAGCTGTGTACTCTGGATATAGTGACTATGTTTGCTAGCTGTGTACTGTGGGTATAGTTACTATGTACTGTAGCTGAGTACTCTGGGTACAGCAACTATATATTCTAGCTGTATATTGTGGGTACAGTTACTTTGTTTTCTAGCTGTACACTGTGGGTAAAGTGACTATGTATTCTAGCCGTGTACTGTGGGTATAGTGACAATGAATTCTAGCTGTGTTCTGTGGGAACAGTGATTATGTATTCTAGTTGTGTACTCTGGGTACAGTAAATATGTATTTTAGATGTGTACTGTGGGTACAGTAACTATGTAATTTAGCAGTGTACTCTGGATACAGTGACTATGTATTCTAGCTGTGTACTGTGTGTACAGTGAATATGTATTCTAGCTGTGTACTGTGGGACAGTGACTATGTATTCTAGCTCTGTACTGTGGGTACAGTGAATATGTATTTTATTTGTGTACTGTGGGTATAGTGACTATGTATTAAAATTGAGTACTGTGGGAACAGTTACTATGTATTCTAACTGTGTACTGTGGGTACAGTAACATTGTATACTAGGTGTGCACTGTGGGTACAGTGACTATGTATGCTGGCTGAGTAATGTGGGTACAGTGACTATGAATTGTAGTGGGTTAATGTGGGTACAGTGATTATTATTATGTATTCTAGTTGTTTACTGTGGGTACAGTGAATATGTATTGTAGTTGTGTACTCTGGGTATAGTGACTATATATTCTAGCTGTGTACTGTGGGTACAATGTCTATGTATGCTAGCTGTGTACTGTGTGTACAGTGACTATGTATTCTAGCTGTGTACTTTGGGTACAGTGAATATGTATTATAGCTGTGTACTCTGTGTACAGTGAGTAAGTATTATAGCTGTGTAATGTGGATACAGTGACTATGTACTCTAGCTGAGTACTGTGGGTACAGTGACTATGTAATTTAGCTGTGTACTCTGGATACAGTGACTATGTATTCTAGATGTGTACTGGGGATACAGTGACTTTATACTGTAGCTGTGTACTCAGGGTCCAGTGACAATGCATTCTAGCGGTGTACTGTGGTTACATTGATTATGTATTCTAGCTGTGAACTGTGGCTATTGTGATTATGTAATCTAGCTGACTACTGTGGGTACAGTGACTAAGTATTCTAGCTTTGTACTGTGTGTACAGTTAATATACATTCTAGCTGTGTACTGTGGGTTGAGTGACTATGTATTTTAGTTGTGTACTGTGGATACAGTGACTACGAATTGTAGCTGTATACTGTGGGTACAGTGACTATGCATTCTTGCTGTGTATTGTGGGTACAATGACTATGTTTTCTAGTTGTGTACTTTGTGTACAGTAAATATGTATTCTAACTGCATACTGTGGGTACAGTGGCTATGTATTCTAGTTGTGTACTCTGGGTATAGTGACTCTGTATTCTAGCTCTGTACTGTGGATACATTGACTACGAATTGTAGCTGAGTACTATATACTGAGGGTATAGTGACTATGAATTCTAGCTGTGTATTGTTGGTGCAGTGAATATATATTCTATCAGTGTACTGTAGATACAGTCGCTATGTACTGTAGCTGTGTACTGTGCATACAGTGAATATATATATATATATTAAAGCTGTGTTCTGTGGGTACAGTGACTATGTATTCTAGCTGTGCACTGTGGGTACAGTGTCTATGTATGCTAGCTGTGTACTGTGTGTACAGTGACTATGTACTGTAGCTGTGTACTGTGGGTACAGTAACTATGTATTCTAGCTGTGTACTCTGGGTACAGTGAATTTATATTCTAGTTGTGCACTGTGGGTAAAGTGAATATGTAATCTAGCTGTGTACTGTGGGTACACTGACTATGTATTCTAGTTGTGTACTCTGGGTACAGTGACTATGTAATTTAGCTATGTACTCTGGATACAGTGATTATGTATTCTAGCTGTGTACTGTGGTTACAGTGACTATATACTGTAGCTGTGTACTTTGGTTACTGTCACTATGTATTCTAGCCGTGTACTGTGGTACAGTGACTTTATATTCTAGCTGTGCACTGAGGGTACAGTGATTATGTATGCTAGCTGAGTAATGTGGGTACAGTTACTATGAATTGTAGTTGTGGACTGTGGGTACAGTGACTTTGTATTCTACATGTGTACTGAAGGTACAGTGGCTATGTATTCTAGCTGTTTACTGTGGGTACAGTGATTATATATTCTAGCTTTGTACTATGGGTTGAGTTACTCTGTATTTTAGTTGTGTACTGTGGGTACAGTGACTATGAGTTGTAGCTGTATATTGTGGGTACAGTGACTATGTATTCTAGCTGTGTACTCTGGGTACAGTGATCATGTATTCTAGCTGTGTACTGTGGGTACAGTGAATATGTTCTATAGCTGTGTTCTGTGTGTACAGTGACTAAGTATTATAGCTATATACTCTGGTTACAGTGACTATGTATTCTAGCTGTGTAATGTATGTACAGTGACTATGTATTGTAGTTGTGTACTGTGGGTACAGTGACTATGTACATTAGCTGTGTACTCTGGATACATTGACTATGTATTCTAGATGTGTACTGTGGGTACAGTGACTATGTATTGTAGCTGTGTACTGTGGGTACAGTGACTATGTATTGTAGCCATGTACTGTGGGTACAGGACTATGTACTGTAGCTGTGCACTGTGCATACATTGACAATGTATTCTAGTTGTGTACTGCGTGTACAGCGATTATACATTCTAGCTGTGTACTGTGGGTTAAGTGACTATGTATTTTAGTTGTGTACTGTGGGTACAGTGAATATAAATTGTAGCTGTATACTATGGGTACAGTGACTATGTATTCTAGGTGTGTACTGTGGGTAGAGTGACTATGAACTGTAGCTGTGTACTGTGGGTACAGTAACTATGTATTATATCTTTGTACTGTGGGTACAGTGACTTTATATTCTAGATGTGCACTGCGGGTACAGTGACTATGTACGCTAGCTGAGTAATGTGGGTACAGTGACTATGTATTGTAGCCATGTACTGTGGGTACAGGTCTATGTACTGTAGCTGTGCACTGTGCATACATTGACTATGTATTCTAGTTGTGTACTGTGTGTCCAGTGATTATACATTCTAGCTGTGTACTGTGGGTTAAGTGACTATGTATTTTAGTTTTGTACTGTGGGTACAGTGAATATAAATTGTAGCTGTATACTATGGGTAGAGTGACTATGTATTCTAGTTGTGTACTGTTGGTACAGTGACTATGTACTGTAGCTGTGTACTGTGGGTACAGTAACTATGTATTATATATGTGTACTGTGGTACAGTGACTTTATATTCTAGCTGTGCACTGCGGGTACAGTGACTATGTATGCTAGCTGAGTAATGTGGGTACAGTGACTATGAATTGTAGCTGTGTACTGTGGGTACAGTGACTATGTATTCTAGCTGCGTACTGTGTTTACAGTGACAATGTACTGTAGCTGTGTACTGTAGGTACAGTGAATATGTACTTTAGCTGTGTACTCTGGATACAGTGACAATGTATTCTAGATGTGTACTGTGGGTACAGTGACTATGAATTGTAGCTGTGTACTGTGGGTACAGTAACTATTTATTCTAGCTATGCACTGTGGGTACAGTGAATATATGCTGTAGCTGTGTACTCTGGGACCCGTGACAAAGTATTCTAGCCGTGTACTGTGGTTACTGTGATTATGTATTCTAGCTGTGTACAGTGGGTACAGTGAATATGTATTATAGCTGTGTACTGTGGGTACAGTGACTATGTATTCTAGATGTGTACTGTGGGTCCAGTGACTATGTTTTCTAGCTGTGTACTGTGGGTACAGTGACTATGAATTTACTGTGATTATGTGTTCCAGCCGTGTAATGTGGTTACATTGATTATGTTTTCTAGCCGTGTACTGTGGTTACTGTGATTATGTATTCTAGATGTGTATAGTGGGTACAGTGACTATGTATTCTAACCGTGTACTGTTTGTACAGTGAATATGTATTCTAGCTGTGTACTGTGGGTACAGTTACTATGTATTCTAGCTGTGTACTGTGGGTACTGTGACTAGGCATTCTAGCTGTGTTCTGTGGGTACATTGACTATGTACTTTAGCTGTGTACTCAGGATACAGTGACTATGTATTCTAGATGTGTTCTGTTGGTACAGTGACTATGTACTGTAGCTGTGTATTGTGGGTACATCAACTAAGTATTCAAGCTCTGTACTGTGGGTACAGTGACTATTGAAACTAAAGTCCCGTTCTTTTTATAGCTAGGTGAACGAACAAACACACTTCACTACATATGTGTGTGCTGGGTAAATTGTAGGAATTATGGGTAAATTGTAGGAATTATGGGTAAATTGTAGGAGTTATGGGTAAACTGTAGGAGTTATGGGTAAAGTGTAAGAGCGCACTATTTAACAATATTGACATATAACGAAAATATGCGTATGGCAAGAGACTTTAGAGTCCTCTGTCTAACGTTTGTGGACGATATTGTGTCATTATTTTCAAATATTTAATAAAATGTCCTTGTATTCTTATTCAATCGTTAGGTCCTTTGATCTCAGTTATTAATGACCTTGTTAATGATAATAGCAAGAGACTTCAGAGTCCTCTGTCTAACGTTTGTGGACAATATTGCGTAGCTTTTCTATTGCTTCGTTGTAACGGCTTGCCAATGGGGACGCTCTAGGGTTATGGATAGGGTTACGGACCAGGGGGCGCTCGGGCTACCCAGAAGGTTGTGAGGCTGCGCGCACAGTTAAAATTAAAATTAAATAAAAAAATAATAAATAAATAAAAAATAATCATTAAAAAAAAAAAAACTCCAGTCGCTAGGGGGCGCTTAAGTTACCCAGAAGGTACTGCGCTCTTGGATGTGCGCTAAGGGGGCGCTCTGATTGGCTGCGCGCGCAACCGGAAGTCGTTCAGACACATGGGCACCGGAATTGCTTGGTCAGAACATATCACCTACTACTATCATGGGAGATAATTCTTTTAATTTCTTCCTATAAAAAATTTCATTGATGTTTTTCCAAGTATTTCTGATATCGTGTTTAAATTTGGTGAATGTTGTTTCGAAGTAAATGTTTTTAGCTGCTTGGATGCTGCTCTTTAATATGGTATTGTATGTTTTTAAGTTTGTGTTTAGGGTATTGTATTCTTGTGTGCCGGGTCTTGTCTTTTTCAATTTTGAATATAATTTATCTCTATATCTTATTGATTTAAGCAATCCCTGTGTTATCCATTTTGACTTCTTATGTTTATATTTTTTAAATTTGACTAATTTACAGGGCATATGTTTTTCTTAAGCAATTAAAATAGCATCGTGTATTATGTCATAGTTCATATTTGTATCAGCTGACCTGCTTTTATCTAGTTTGTTATATATTTCCGATGCAATAATTTCATTATTTACTTGAGTCATGGCTTTTTCCGTTTGAATATTTATTTGTATAAATTTGGGAGTGGCTTCTTTATTAATTGTCATGTCAAATAGTATAAAGTAGGGTTGATGATCAGATAGTGTTTTTAATAATATGCCTGCTTTTGTCTTTGTTCATTGTTTTTTTGTTTTGAGGAAGAAGTTGTCTATGAGTGTACCGGTTGTATGACAAAATTTTGTTGGCAGGATAATTTGCAGATAGAAACTATGTGTTGTTACCATTTAAAAAAAATCACTACATGCTTCGTTTTCATTTATCTTTAGCAGATTTAAATTATAGTCTCCAGCCAATGTTACTTCGTTTTTATTTTCTATGTTTGTCATGAGTGCTGTGAGTTCATTTATAAACTGCCTAATTTGGTCATGTAGCATTCTGGGAGGGCGGTAGATGTTGCCTACGATTTCTTTGGGTAGCCCTCCGCCAGTTACTTTAATAATCTCTCCCTCCCAATATTCATAGTCATTTAGATTTATCAGTATTTCATATTTGAATCTTGGAAGCGTTTATGATTTAATTATTAAGTCCGTCCACAAATGTAACAATTTGGCATAGAGCACTGTTCTCTGTAGTTTTGTAGAAAGCACGTTTTGGCATACCTAGTAAATCCATGTAAGCTATGTGTTAAAATTTTGTTCCTTATGTGTTTCGAAATATTGTTTATAAGTAATGGAATATCATACCTAATGCATCATTTGTCAAAATCATGTTTTGCCCTATCTGTGTGGATATTTTCCTGTATTCGTGTATTAATGTTGTGAACATTTCTATTTAGAAAAAATGGTAAGCTTTGTAAATATGCTGGTAATTTCATGTGCACATATTTATAATAAAATTTTAATTCCTGTAATTGCAACATATCTGTTACATTAAGAATTTTTAATTTCTTTAATTATATTTACTTAAACATATTATTCTAATTGCTTTTTTCTGTAGTTTGATAATTCTGTTACATTTAAAACCCCATTGGATTGTAGTAAATAGAGTTGTATCGTTTGCATACAATACATATTTAAATGTCGTACTTGACTTTGATAAATCGTTCATGTATATTACAAAAAGAAGTGGGCCTATCATGGAGCCTTGTGGCACACCTGTAGTAATAGGCAGAGTTTCAGAAATGTTATCGTTGTATGTAACATATTGTTTTCTATTTTTAAAGTAGCTTTCCATTAGTTCTAGAGCAATATCGCATATTCCATATGTGTGTAATTTATTTAATAAAATGTTGTGGTCTAAAGTGTCAAATGCTTTTGACAGATCTAAAAATATATTAATAGGTGTTTCATTTGAATCCAGCGCGGTTATAGTTCTGTCAATAACTTCCATGATGGCATATTCAGTTGAGTGACCAGATTTGAAGCCGTATTGGTTATCATTGAAAAGTGAATGTTCTGTAAAAAATGAATATATCTGATCATGCATAACTTTTTCAACAACTTTAGATATTACAGGTAATAGTGATATTGGTCTGTAGTTACAGAACAGTGTTTCATCATCCTTTTTAAAGATAGGAATGACTTTTACAATTTTCATCCTGTCTGGGAAGATTCCAATATTAAATATTTGATTAAGAAGTAATGTTAAGGGTTTCATTAATATGAGTTTTAAATATTTTAATTTTTTCAATGTAATACCATCATGACCACTGCTGGTTTTTGCTGGAAATTTGTCTATTGTTTTGATTAATGACTCTTCATTTATTTCTTGGAATTGAAAAAGCAGTTCAGAGTTTCCTGTCAGATAGAAACTATGATTTATGTTACTTGTGTGTTTGATTTTGTTGGCAAGGTGTTGTCCTATGTTTGTAAAGAATAAATTAAATTTATTAGCAATTTCTACCGTGTCAGTTATTTTGCAGTCTCCTTCTCTAAAATACATAGGTAATGATCTCTTTTTATTGGATCTTTGCAAAATTTCATTTATAGTTTTCCAGGTTTTTCTTGTGTAATTTTTTAATTTTTTAAACAATTGTTCATAATATATCAATTTGGCTGCTCTGATACTTCTTTTTAAAATACAATTATAGGTTTTTAAGTTTATCTTTTTAATGGAATAGTCAATTGATGTGGGATTTGTCAACTTGATCTGCTTATGTAAGTTGTCTCTGTGTTTAATAGATCTAAGTATGCCATTTGAGCAGTGTGGTATTGCAGCTTCAAAGGGTAATCAAATTCTTGGATTGATTAGAAGAAACATAACATACAAGGGAAAAAAGTTAATTATACCTCTTTATAAAGCAATAGTTAGACCTCATTTAGAATACTGTATACAAGCATGGAGACCATATCGTAAGAAGGATATAGATACGCTTGAACGCATACAAAGGAGAGCAACTAAAATGATTCCAGAACTGAGAGACCTTAGTTATGAAGAACGCCTGAAAGAATGTGATTTAACAACTCTAGAGACAAGGAGGTTAAGAGGAGATCAGATTGAAGTTTTTAAGATATTGAATGGGTATGAAAATATTGATAGAAATATGTTTTTCTCACTCAAGAAGGATAGCAGAACTAGAGGACATGAGGTAAAATTAGTAAAGGATCAATGTAGATTGGACATCAGGAAGCACTCGTTCTCACAGAGGACAATAAATGAATGGAACAAATTGTCAACAGATTGTGTAACTGCTAGCAGCGTGAATATGTTTAAAAACAAGGTTGACACATATCTCAGGAGGGCGGGCTATAAGTAGATGAACATTGTTGGACTCTCGATAAGCCAATGGCTTCCTTGTCCACTTGCCATCTGGGCCTTTGGCTTGGATGGCAAATCTTGTTAAATCTTGTTAAATTTGTTATCCATAATGAGTTTTTGTTTTTATTTGTTAAATGTGACTAATTGATATGGTATATGTTTAACATTTGCATTTTCAAGTACGTCCATGAGTATGTTGTAATTATTATTTGGATCAGACAAAGGATTTTGATCTAATTTCTCCATAATATTTGAATTAATTATTTCATTTGCAAAATTTTACATGGTTTTTTCATTTTGTAAATGTATTTTGACTAATTTGTTTTAGACACAGTGTTCTTAGACTTCGCAATGTTCTTGGCAGTGTTCTTATGCATCTTAGCGTTCTTACACATAACATTGTTCTTCGACATAGTAGTGTTCTTAGACATAGCATTGTTTGTAGACATCGCAGTGTTCTTTGGCATAGATTAGCGCACAATATCTCGTAGTTGCTGTACATTAACAACGTGGAGCCTCTGCGCATGTTCGCTTTTCTTTATGAATACCTTGCAGTTTAAAGTCCACACCAGGGTTGAAAAAAATCATGATTTTTATTTTTTTTAATCGGATTTTTTTTATTTAAATCAGATTTTTTTTATTTTTTTTTTTTAATCGATTTGGGTTCTTTTCTTAACAGAGGGTACATGATTTTTGCTTATATAAAGACATTAGACAATATCCACAAGGCCTCACCCCCCTATAGTTGCATAATCTGTCTTGGAAAGGAAAGCATGCTGTGTGTCTGTGGCTGTAGCAGTGGTAATTATTGTTTGCCTATAGGGTGAATTATAGCCTATAGGCTCTGTGTACTCTAAGGGTCTCTAACCAGAATACAAACTGGTACAGTATTAAACAACTGAGTCAACATACTGAATTGGTAACAACTAGCACAAGCTATAAGTGGACTTTAACTCAGGGCTTCTGTGTTGAAAAGATACTTACTCTGGAAGACAAGTATGTGTGGCTTCACTGCATTCAGAAAGGGAATAGCTCAAACATACACAATGTCATAAAATATTTGACTATCAGGCTATCTGGTGACAATACAGCTACACAAGTGTGCACACTTTGTGTTTTGTATTAAAAAACATACAAAACTTTGTTGATCTCGATGCTTGTAAACAATTATTTGTGTTAAATTCATATAAATCAGCGATTAAAAAAACGGAAGTCAAAAAAATATAAAAAATCATAAATCAATGATTTTTTGGAGTGATTTAAATCAATGATTTAAATCAAACAACCCTGGTCCACACACTGAAGATTTTGTTATCTTTCTTCAACCGTCTTGCCTCGCAAAATAGCTCACTGTTTGTCTGGGATAGATGATCATTTAGGTATACTTTGTTGCCCCGCAACATCGCACGTTTACACATTAGTGCTTCTTGTCGGGTGATAGCAGTTGTACAATCACCGGCTGTGTGCCGTCCTTCCACTTTGGAAGATCGTGTATTGCGGTGATTTCCAGATCATTTAGTGGCACGTTTAGCTTGTTTTTGGCAAAGTCAACAAAGTTTTTTTCGCATGATGGCCGATTCGCTGATGTCATCGTTGTCCTCTGTGCACAGGTCGGCGGGAGCGGTGGTAGATGTACGGGAGCGGTGGTAGATGTACGGGAGCGGTGGTAGATGTACGGGAGCGGTGGTAGATGTACGGGAGCGGTGGTAGATGTACGGGAGCGGTGGTAGATGTACGGGAGCGGTGGTAGATGTACGGGAGCTGGTTCTTTGTTTGTCTATCTTGGGGGATGTCGCGTGTGCGAAGCTGTGTAGGTCTAGTCTGGTTACCAGGATGTTTTTTTCCTCGAATATTGTTCTAGTTCGTTGAATTTTGTCTCCAAGGTATATATGCGTTCATCTTTTTCCTTCAATGCTTTCAATAGTTCTATGATAGATTTCTCATTTTTTTCATTAGATGTTTTTACATCCTCCAAGGTTTTACATATGAAGTTTAGCGAGGACTTAATCTCAGCAATGTCTTGCTTTATTTCACTAGGCGGCATGGTATGTAGATGGTTTGCACGAATAGTGGCTGTAGTGTCCAATTAACAGCTGTGCGTTGACAGGCAGTCAAGCGTGACCTGCCGCACTTTGCAGCTGTATCCATTGGGCATGCAAGTCCAATTTCATGCTTGAGTGGCTGTGGAACCGGTTTTATTCAGTTCAAGTTCCTTTAGGTGCGTATTCTGGGCGATATTAAATGCGTATACTGCAAATCGACTCACTTGCCTCATTCAAGTGATACCCGGGCCCCAGGAAGATAGGTCACATCTCTTCATTGTATTGCTGATGTGGTTGTCTGTTCAAGCGCACACATATCACGTGGATGTAGAGGCACACAAGGATTTAAAAACCGTTATAAATTATATCTTCTCTCTATGTATTAGGTCTAAAAAAGCAATCATAATAAAACAAAATGTTGCAGACATATTACCTAGGTATTTGTAACTTATCAGTTTTTCATATGTACCATATATTATTAGTATAGGGGAGACCGGGGCTAGTTGTTACAGTTTTCAGTTAAAGTAACTTTTTGTGAAAAGTATATTAGATGCATTATTTTTGTCAACCTATACATTGAGTTTACTATTCGTGTTTATAGACTGTACCATTCCATTGATATTCCATACTGTAGTTAGGTTAGATATGTGAAGTTTCCCAGGCGCGGTCGACAACTAGCCCGGTAAGCAGGACAAGTTGTTACATCTTATGGGGCACGTTGTTACAGCAAAGAACGTGTGGTTTACAAAGCAAGTGTCACCCGTACATGTTATTATTATTACATTAATTGGATTATACTCACTTATATATCTTATACACAGTGTGTATAACCAGGGTTGAAAAAAATCATGATTTTTATTTAAAAAAAATATAAAAAATCGGATTTTTTTATTTAAATCGGATTTATTTGATTTTTTTTAAATCTGGTATATAGATATTTATATAGATGTTTAAATTTGTAAACTCTTTCAACCATGTTCTATTCAAATCGATTTGGGTTCTTGTGTTAACAGAGGGTACATGATTTTTGCTTATATAAAGACATTAGGCAATGTCCACAAGGCCACACCCCCTGTAGTTGCATAATCTGTCTTGGAAAGGAAAGCATGCTGTGTGTCTGGCTGTAGCAGTGGTAATTATTGTTTGCCTATAGGGTGGATTAGCACCTGTCCAAGGTTCTGTGTACTCTAAGGGTCTCTAACCAGAATACAAACTGGTACAGTATTAAACAACTGAGTCAACATACTGAATTGGTAACAACTAGCACAAGCTATAAGTGGACTTTAACTCAGGGCTTCTGTGTTGAAAAGATACTTCCTCTGGAAGACAAGTATGTGTGGCTTCACTGCATTCAGAAAGGGAATAGCTCAAACATACACAATGTCATAAAATATTTGACTATCAGGCTATCTGGTGACAATACAGCTACACAAGTGTGCACACTTTGTGTTTTGTATTAAAAAACATACAAAACTTTGTTGATCTCGATGCTTGTAAACAATTATTTGTGTTAAATTCATATAAATCAGCGATTAAAAAAACGGAAGTCGAAAAAATAAAAAAAATCATAAATCAATGATTTTTTTAATTTTGTTGGAGTGATTTAAATCATGATTTAAATCAATGATTTAAATCAAATGATTTAAATCAAACAACCCTGTGTATAACAATGTAGGTGTTCACAGCTTCATATATTAAGCTTTTCGTTTTTAGTTACCAAAGGGGACTCATTCCCCGGATTCTCACATAACAAGCAATTTTGAATGGAATGTGAACTATTGAATGGAGTAGGAAATAGTGAATGGAAATATATGTATAATGCGACTTCTACTTGATTGAACGATACACGCACGTATGCACTCACACACACACACACGCGCACAAACATCCACATTTCAATTAATCGTACAATATTTATTAATTGCTCAAATAGAGCTACTCTTTAGTGCCGAATAAGCGTCCCTGTACGCGTATTTATTTTATGGAAAATGCCACCCTATACGCACCTTATTTGGCACTATACTATTATTAAGTTTAAACATTTGTGCCAACCTATATTCTCCGATAATCGTGGCAAATTATGCAGGGTATACTTTTTAGGAGAGCAATCGCTCTCACTCCCTATTGTTAGCGCTAATCAATCATCCACGCAGCGGTTTGCCGTTCGCGCTAAAATCACTTGCTCCCAACTGGAGCTGCATCTGGCTCCCTTTGATGGCTAAGTTTTCATCCTTTTGAACAACAGTCGTGAATTTAGCGGGATCCCGTGCTTCTGAGGATCCTAGATTTTGATCCCGATCAGAATCCTTAGTTCTTGGGAGCTCGACATGGTATATTATTAGTGAAAATGCCATTATCACTGCGTAAATGGCTGCCGTGCACAGCACCTCAAACCGGTCGTAGCCACTGACCTATATAATATCAGCAAAAATAATAATAATAATAAAGCATACCACGAAGAACTAAAAGCATTTGCTTTGACGTTTCATTTCTATTCGTCAAAAGCATATGACTTTGTTCGACAAACGTTCGACATGGCATTGCCACACCCAAGGTACATTCGCACATGGTACTCAAAGATAAACGAAGACCATGGCTTCACACGGTGCGCATTTGCTGCCTTAGCGGCACAGGTGAAAGTTGACACTGCTAAGAATCGAGGTACCATCTGCACACTCATGCTGGATGAGATGGCCATTAGGAAGCACATTCAGTTTGGTTTCGTGGATGTTGGAAATGGCCAGCAGGATGACTCTGCTCCGATGGCAAAAGATGCTCTAGTCCTGATGGTTGTTTCAGTAAATGCGTCATGGAAGATCCCGGTTGCATACTTTTTAATGGATGGCATGTCTGGTCCTGAAAGAGCCAACGTTATTCGCGAATGTCTGCTCAGACTACATGCTACTGGGGTCCAAGTTGTGTCACTGACATGCGACGGCCCATCATGCCATTTCAGCATGTTCAACGACATTGGAGCCGACCTTTCTCTCAACACATCAACTTTCCAAACTTCATTCCCACATCCATCTGACACGTCCATTCGTGTCAACATTCTACTTGATGCATGCCATATGCTTAAGCTTGTCAGAAATACTCTGGTCGACCGTGGTGTCTTGTTCGCTGCTGAAGGTGGACGTATTTCTTGGGGATTTATTGAAAGCCTCAACACGCTGCAAGAAGAAGGTCTTCGTTTGGGGGAATCGCCTAAAGAAATCCCACATACAATGGCACAAGCAGAAGATGACGGTAAACCTTGCGGCACAGACATTAAGTGCCAGTGTTGCAGATGCTCTGGAGTACAGTGATACTGGCCTTGCACTGGCGCAGTTATTGACAGCGCCGCAACAGTGAAGTTCATGCTGATCTTCGATGAGCTTTTTGACGTGCTGATTTCACATAACCTCATTCAACACTGGCTTTAAAGCACCAATGCGCAAAACTAATCAAGATCGGTAGCAGAAAGCGCTAGACACTGCAAACAAGTACTTCAGACATCTGAAAGACACAGATGGAAGAAAAGTTACAGAAGGAAAACGGAGGACTGGATTTGTTGGATTTCTTGTGTGCCTTCACATTGTGAAGGCCATCTTCGATACACTTGTGGCACGTGATGACCCTCCCATAAAATATTTGACTACGTACAAGTTCAGTAAGGACCACCTCGAACTTTTCTTCAGTTCGTGCTCGAGGTGGCTACAACAAAAACCCTACTGTGCTACAGTTCAAGGCAGCATATAAACATCTGCTCATGCGACACAGTATCAAAACGACTGGAAACTGCATCATCCAAGACAGCACGCATATATTAAGTGTCATGCCAGACACATCATCAGTCACTGACATCCACATCATGAAAGGTACGATCTACTTGAGCGACAGCCCATTCAAGAAGATCATGATTATGCAGATGTCCCTAACGTTGCAACTACATCTACGTACAAGTCAGCTGTACTTCACTACATTGCCGGTTATGTTGTCCGAATGGTGAAAAAACGGATAACATGCCCAGTGTGTGTTGAGGCCCTAGAGGCGGGAGCAGACGAGACCCTACATCCCTTCATGAGACAGAAAAACCGAGGGGGACTGGTGAAGCCGTCCGAAAGTGTAGTGTTAGTCTGCCAGGAAACAGAGAAATGTGTTCTGTTTATGTTAAAGGCAACATGCGGATAGCTTCCTCGTGGTAAATGTCTGGAAAATATTATTTCATCAGCTGTCCTCGCTAATGTCCACCACCACAGTATTCATGTCACTGTCGAGCCACGTGTTCGATACAGCAGCTGATAAAAATCATGTTCATGCCCTTGTGAAAGTCGTCTCAGCATGCTTCACATTAATACGGCTCCATCATCTTGGCAGCAGAATAAACGAGGAAGCCATTGGTGACAAAGTTCGCAAGCAGTTGTCCAAACTGATACTCTTCAAACATCAGTAATCATTTTAGTGTACTCTGTTTCCATATGATGTAGTGTTTTATATACTAATAACAGTGCAAATGTTGAATACAAGTTAGTGTGGTTATCTACTACAGGTGGAGAAAGTGTTAGGCCTATGTTTTTCATATAATTATGTGTCGTATTTTGTACACAATATGTTAAACTATTATTTTGCATAATATTGTCACATACTATAAACAACCAAACAATGTACCGGTGCATACAGATGCACAAGCTATTTCACCAGTCTTCATTTGTGACACTATGTATGCTTCTATTTATTATACACACTGTGTTCTTCTATGTTGGAAAATAAACATATTGTATATTGATTGTAGCAAATACTGCATCGTTTCTGTGATTTAGAACAAAGTGACAATAAAAAAATAGGAGAAGATTAACTGCAATATGTACATTTACACAACACTAACTTCTAGTTGTCCACAGCAGCTGGGCTTAGGCAGCAGGGTACTGAGGGTCCTTGGGAGTAGCCTAATGACGTCCCGCCGCTTCACTACTTAGGCAGAGCAGCCAGTCCAGATATTATATAGGTCAGTGGTCGTAACCGGCTGGCGGCGGTTCCCCTGAACCGGGCTTGTGTATTCAATTCAATAAAGCTAATGTCCATTTAAAAACGGAAAATTCCCCAGTCTTTCGCAGATATAAAACGCGTTTACTATATCTGCGGTGACGCGAATACGCATATTCGGCAGAAAAATAAAAATTACGCGGGGATCCGCGTTGTTTTCTAGCGACGCCTTGGCTTCTCAAAAAATTGCTTCGGAGCTAAAAAAGACAAATATACTAGTGACTTTTTCGCACTGTACTATTATTTGTTTCGAACAATTTTCCCCCATACTGTTATTTGGCACTATACTATTATTAAATTTGACCGATTTGCCACCCTATACTATTATTTGGCCTATACGTTTATTTGGCACTCGAGAGTATGCCATAACAATTCTACAAAATTTAACAAGATTTTACATGTTACGGGGCATGTTGTTACAGCAAAGAACATGTGGTTTGCAAAGCAAGTGTCACTCGTACATGTTATTATTATTACATTGATTAGATTATACGCACTTATATAATATCTTATACACAGTGTGCATAACAATGTAG
The DNA here is from genome assembly GCA_963662155.1 of Lamellibrachia columna. Classification (NCBI taxonomy): domain Eukaryota; kingdom Metazoa; phylum Annelida; class Polychaeta; order Sabellida; family Siboglinidae; genus Lamellibrachia; species Lamellibrachia columna. The sequence continues at coordinate 11,193,256 of OY759263.1, forward strand.
ATGTTCACAGCTTCATATATTAAGCTTTTTAATTTCTAGTTACCAAAGGGGACTCATACCCCGGATTCTTACATAACAAACAATTGTGAATGGAATGTGAACTATTGAATGGAGTAGGAAATAGTGAATGAAAATATATGTGTAATGCAACTTCTACTTGATTGAACGATACATGCACGTACGCACTTTGTTTTACCCTGCTAACATCAACAGTATTTGTTATAAACCAGTACAACAGGCTTCACGAGTGAAGTAAAGCATTCACACGTCGTGGTTAAATAAATGTTGTTCTTTCAGTCATTGTCAGCGAACAACTGGCTGGCTGAGCCATCGGTGCGAGCCGTCTGAACGTTGTTACAGTTGTAACAACTGGCTGGCTGATCCATCGGTGCGAGCCGTCTGAACGTTGTTACAGTTGTAACAACTGGCTGGCTGGGCCATCGGTGCGAGCAGTCTGAACGTCGTTACAGTTGTAACAACTCGCTGGCTGAGTCATCGGTGCGAGCCGCCTGAACGTTGTTACAGTTGTAACAACTCGCTGGCTGAGCCATCGGTGCGAGCCGCCTGAACGTTGTTACAGTTGTAACAACTTGCCCCAAACACAATCTTTGCAGATGAATGCAGGTGGACGATACCAAATCCTTTTAAAACTTATTTTCTAATTGGCATAACCCCTTAAACTCTATGGTAGACCTGTTTCAAGTTTAATTCACGGAACCTAAAAAGTGGCTGCCTGAGATGAACATTTGTGGGCATACCCAAAAAAGTTTTAGTTGATTAAAAAGTAATTTTCCACACCTCGTTTCATCTTCTTAACTCCATATTATTGGACAGCGTGTCTGTCGATACTCCATATGTATGCTATGTTTTTTGTAAAACGACTCTGTATGAACTTCTCAGGTCGGTGGTGAACCATAGATAAATATTATACTTCTGTTCACCCCCTTTCCAACACACTATTACTAATAATTACTCTTGTTGAGTATGGCGTTGTTTTCTATTTTTACTATTGTGGAATTTGCAAAATTACATTAACCTTTAATAATCGTAACACTTTGATTGTTGAAGCTACGTGAGACTAAACTTGTACCCTTTACATGAAAACGCCCATATCTCCCCTAATCCGCCTAAACACTGGCGACATGGATGAAACACGCTGTATGCAGGAAGCCACCGCTACACTTACTGCACCTCTACTGTGGACGCCATGACACCACGTACAGTTTTCATACTCTGAGTTTGTACTTACGTTTTCATAATATACAAATGAACTGAGAGATATTTAGCGTGTATATCCCGGATGATAGAAATGCGGCAGTGCATTTTATGCAAGAGCTGGTACTCACCTTCTGCGAGACTAGATTGCAGCAAAGCATGTACTCTGAATACTTCCAGACAGCTCATACACCAAGCTAGATGATGAATGCTATTTTTGTCCATTGTCAGTTTGACAGTCAGTATGCCTTTGCAACGAGGCGCTGGGCCAGCGCCAATAGCCCCAGTCAACCACAAGCGTATCAAATGAGTCATGAGAGAATACATAAGTGGTGTTTACCCGCGACGTCAGGGCACTAGTGTGTACATGGTGGTGATTTTTCATTATGAAATTTTCAGTGTAAAAACGAAAAAGACACACAATGTTCTTCTTTCCTTTTTCCATTTAATGTAAGAAAAACGAAAAACCAATACAAACTGCTATGTGAGGTTTTACTGATATTACTTAGAAAAACAACACAAAGGTACAGCAAACCTTTTTTCGTTTTCACTGCATCAGAACGAAAAACGAAAAACGAAAAGCGACTGCAGCGCCACTCGTTTTTCGTTTTTCGTTTTCGGCATCTTTTTTGTTTTATGTGCTAAGCGGCCACGCACGTTTGGCGCAATTTGAGGGCGTACTAGGTTTGTATCGATCATCACATAATGGAAAATTTAGACATACATAATGACGAAATTTCGCACATCATAGAAAGCCAACATTACACGCTTACTCAAGCAGTCGACTACCTCAGGGAGAAATATGGCGCGACGAAAGGATTCTCGGAGAGATCCCTGCGGAAGTATTGTAAGATAAACAGTATCCATGGAAACCCATCAAAGTCCTCTTTTGTCGCCGATGATGTTTTGGTTGACGCTGTCGAAGAAGCCATAGAACAGGTACGAAATGTCATGTAGTATAATTTAAACTAACATGTCCAGAATGTCGGTACATATTACTATCTTTTTCCAAAATAAACGATCCAATAATATATCTATATATATATATATATATATATATATACATATATATATATATATATATATACATGTGTATATATATATATATACATATATATAATATATATATATATATATATATACATATATATATATACACACACACATATATATATATATATATTATAGCGAGGTCTCAAAAGGATTGTTTACTACGTCATTGCAGAATCATGTAAAGTACTCCCATGAACCATATACCCATTCTTAACTAAAATAATATCTTCTTGGCCATTTTACCTTCCAGTAGCCTTCTTTTTTAATAAGAAATATTCTGCCAAGCCTCAACGACAACATGCTAATTAAGGATCTGCTTGCCTAAACTTAGTTATAAATATAACCCTCAATATTAATTATTATTATAATTATTAATTTTAGCAAGATTATGCATTTTGTTTTTATCGAATTTGTATTCCACTACGTTTCTAAAAAAAATAGAACAACTGTTTGACTTTAATCTACTATCTACTAGGAATGTAATAGTTTGAAATCAATTTCCAGAGAAAGCAATCGCAGCATTACTTCTACCATTGCAAAGTCATATAACGACACTAATACTCCAACTCCAATCAGAAAACACTACTCGTTAATGAATAATATGTATTTATGCTACACACACTAAATGTGAGATGCAAATGTTACCAGCACACTTGTACTGATTATTTATTACAGACAGGCCCATCATATGGTCGGAAGATGATGACAGGCTACCTGGCTTCAAAGGGTCTCAAGGTTGCTGAGACAAGAGTAGGAAGAGTGTTGCGAGAAACACATCGTCCCTACCATGAAGCCAGGCAACATGTAAGGAACAGTGCTGTAAAATACTTTAAAAAATTCATAAATAGTTTCTTTAAAATATTTACTTCCTACAATTTACTTTATACACTATTACAAAGTTATTGATCAGTTATAATGATTCTAACAAATGATGTGTGTGCAGCAGGAAATAATATATTATGTGTTTGTATTTGTATTAATTAATGTGTTGATCTTGCTCCCTCGTCATTCACCAATGCTGGCCAAACTGAATATAGCAGTAAGGGCTGTTTTGTGTGATACAAATGATCACTATTAGTATAAATTAACCTGGAATATTACATACAAAATATTTGTTGTTCTGTACAGGGTGCGAGAAACATAAACCCCATTCCGTATTTTGCGGAGTGTTTTGGGCACAAGCTGCACATGGACCAGAACGAGAAGCTTGCTATGTTTGGCATCACACATGTCCTCGCCATTGATGGCTACAGCGGAAAAATTGTGGGGTCAAGTAGCATGCCTGTCAAGAACAACCTTCTCATATACGAGAATGTGTATCGGTGAGCAAGTAACAATTTACAGCAACTTTTGAAATATCATGTAAAATACTACTTAAGATTATATTAATTGTAGAGGTATAATGTAAAGAGGTATAATGGTGCTTCATCAATTACCTAGTATCTATTTTGTTTGTAGTTTATGTGAAATCATAAGATAAACTGTTAAATTACTTAAAAATTTAATTATGCTTGTTCACGCATTAAGTGAAGGGAGTATCGAAATGCTGAAAAATCATGATTTTCTTCCTTCGTGAATTTTTTTTATTTTGTCATGTGATCAGCGAGAGGATGGAAGTCACGCCTATTAACAGCATTGACCCACACAGTGTTTACCATTTTGGATATCCACTATTTGGATCCTTACTATCTAATGACTGAAGTCAATTGTTTTGATGATTAAAAAAAAATAGGCTTAGGCAAATGTTACATAAACTGTTCACACACTACATATTTGGACAACAATTATTTGTGATAGGCTAAATACGTTGAGGAAGCCGTTTTTAAAATCCATCTATTTAATAAAAACTTGCATATATTTTTTCCAAAACATCAAAAGAATTTACTTTAGTCGTTAGATCTGGCAAGGCTCAAAATAATAAAATGGTACACACTGTGGGGTCAAGGTTGATCATTGGTGTGACTTCCATCCTTGTATGATACAAAAGGTCAAATATAAGAGTTTTACATTTTAGGTCAGCCGTACTGGCACATGGCATGTGGGATCAAGTTCGGGTGGATCACGGGACAGAGTTCTTCTTGACCCTGTACATGCAGGAGAGGAACTCAGATTTGAGAGTGAACCCTAACCGCCAGCCGTATATCCAAACACAATCCAAGAGGGTAAGTAGACAGTCAACTTTTAATTGTAAACCAACAGCATACTGTTAATATATGCAAAATGTGTAACAACCAATGAGCATATTTTAAAAACTAGTATTACCAGTCATCTTGTCAAACTACTGTTGATGTCACCAAGATATGTTTGAGCATTATGTGAATTTTACACATGCATGACCATTATGCACTCAATCTGCAGATTTTTATAACTAAATTAATGTGTTGTAATAGAAAAGAATTATAATTAACAGGTGCTACTTAACAGTGTGACATATTGGTTCAGTCTCATATATATCATTGCAGACAACCCATGTGTTAACAACTATCTTGATAAACCACCTTGTTACACATACTCTTTGTGTTTATTATAAAAATGTTCTATTATCTGTAAAAAAGTACTTTTTCATATAATTGAGATGCATACTATGTTATTATATTTTATGCATGGTCATTTATTTTCTTCAGAATCACAGGATTGAACGCATTTGGCCGGAAATCAACCAACGGGTGAATTTTCCCATTAAGGGGGCCTTGGTGGAACTTGTAGATGCAGGCTACATCGACATAGATGATGAAGTTACAAAATATTGCACATCAAATATCGGCTTGCAACTTTCAGAAATAGGCATAGGCACAGTTGTAGCCTCATGGAATGCTCACCGAATACCAGGTTAGTAGTGACCACAATACATGGTTTATTTTCAGTATGAGGCTAGCAACAGTAACTTATATTAGAGGTGTAAGGACAGGTATAACCTAAAAAAAACATCTTTCTTTCACATGATCCAAGATGGTTGCCAAAGATAAATTTATAGGGTATTTTCAAAACATGATTTCAAGACTTACTAAAGATAATGTGCTGAAATTTTAGCAGTGTGTTGCCAATATGCTATGTTTTCATTTGAACTCAAAGAAAACATACTTGATCAACTATGATTTTTTTTGTACAAACATTACAGAAACGACACAATATGCCAAATCTCTGTAAATAAGTGAACAATATAAATCGTTCTAGTTCACATGTGACGTGACATAGTGATGTCAGAAGATTTAAACAAGAACAAGAACATTTTATCAGTGTTATCAATTTGTATCCACCAGGCAGAGGAATACCAAATGTCCTTGCTGAAGAGATGAGGAGACCACCACCTCTGGCAGAGCACTTCCCACCAGCGACTGAGGCTGCACAGTGGTATACAACTGACCTTGGGTCGTACCTCACTCAACAAGCCATCTTTGGACATGACCCATTCACATCGGATGATGCCAGGAATGCTTGCCAGGCAGCATTTCATGCCAACATACAAGACATGAACATGTTGATCCGCCGCGCGGTCAATGGAGACTTTACACCATTGCAAGATGCAGTGATGACACTAATAGATTTAACAGGGAAATATGCATCATAATTTTGCTGGTGACTAACAATGAATACAGTCATGTTTCGTTTATCGTTTATTTGCAAGCTTTGGTTCTGAATGGTTTTGGCTGTATTAACAAATCTTGCTGAATAGTGATACACCCTATTTCATCCCATTCGGATTCCATAACTACTGGACATATGCAATGTATCATGAACTTTATATTGCTTTGTTTTTTTATTGATCACCAGTAAAAAGTAAACAATGCAGTTGTTAAATAAAAGCAATTGTAATAATGTTACAGCATCATCAGGCCAGTAGGTTTCCCAATATGGCAATGGAATTTGGAAAAAATGGATTAATGAAGCAATTTAGTGTATCGCGAGTACATTGAAGAACGGATAAACGAGACATGACTGTATTAACAAGCTGACCAGAGCAACAAAGACTAAACATTTATGCAACTATAACTACTGGGTCTTCTGGCAGCAGAAAGCAATGCACATTTTAATTTACACATTTGTTTGATAACAATAGTTTTTTTACATAAACAAATTTAAAACTAATTATTAATAAATGATTGCCTAACCTACGGCCACATACTGGTCTGAAAATGAAAACATTTGGCAATATTCAGTTAGTTTATATACGTATAATCCAGTTTAAAAAAAAAAATTATGTACTAGAGCACTCAGTCCCATTCTATGATGGTGTGCAATGCGCCAATTGCATCGCTGAGGCCTGTTACCAGGAAGGTGGCTGCTTGCACACCCTCGGCTCTGCACTTGGGGCAGTAGGTGTTTGCATTATGCCACTGTTCCAGGCACACCTGACACGCCAGGACAGTTTGGCAGCAGGTTGCAAACATCGGCAACTGTAGCGGTCCTGTAGGAACGAACATTCTGTCAAAAATAATTTTAATTCTTATTTTATACATGTACCTGGTATGTAAATATGCAGATGGAAAGTAATCTGCCAGAATTAATCTCTGGGATTTTATTTCCCACTTTTAACCAATTATTTTTGTATAAATACACATATATGTACATTTAACACTTAATGGAACTGTTTCCATGTTATCAAGGAATATATTGCTGAATGTACATAAATGTAAGTATTGTCATTACAGCCAGAATACAAACCTTTGCAAATGCAGCATGTAAATGCATCTTTCAATGCACCAACATCGCTTTTTTTAAGTTTTATCAGCACATGATCTTGTGTGGCTGACTCGATGGTTTGGAAAGTTTCTTCCAACACCCTCACTTTTTCATGTATTAAATCTACCACGCGGGCTTCCACTGGTAAGGGCCCTGCATCGGTACGTCTGCAACATTTCAACTTGGTTTAAATGCATGGCTGATTTGATGAGGTTCTCTGGCTGATAGCACAATGTACAAAGTTAATTCTAAAACAGACATGCAGGGATTTTGCATGTACAGGTAAAACTCTGTGATGTTTGTCATACATAATCTTTGTTGTTGCTAGGACTAAATTGTACAATGACTTAGAAACTTATAAACAGTATATCTAACAGACTTGCCTTACAGTGGTCCATGCTTAATTTGGCCATAAGTTTACATCCTACACATTTACTTATACATAACACTAGCATCTCCATATATCATATTGTGTGTGTGCGTGCGTGCGTGCGCGCGTGCGCGCGCGCGTTTGCAACATAATCGTATATTAAGAACCCACCTGAGCTTCCTAGTCCTGCCTGACTGGAAGTCTCTGTGCACACTCTCTGTCATGCACAGAATTTTTCTGGTCTGGGTTTTCCAGAAATCTGATCCTAGAAAACAGCACTACATTGTTATGAAGTATGAAGGCACAACATCAAGCATTGTTGCTTCATGGTCTTTCCAAAGAAGTATTCAACATTAAAAGTAATTTCTATATTATGGTTATTAATACAACATTTTATACTACATATAAGGGTCACAGTTATTAGTTGATGTCTTGGATGATAAAGTGTTATGGTCGATAACACTAATTTGGTTATTTTAAAGTATGCCAACAAGATTACTGAACATATTTATAATTCACTATAAAAATGTAATGAGTATTGTAGCTACTTGAAGCCAGTATCACTACTATTTTGTGGGTTACTAATAATCTTCTCATTATTTATTACTACCAACTTCATTAATATATTCAATGGAACAAGTACAATTGAAGTGTGCATGCATGTATACAGTGCACATACCATATAAGAAGTACATATTTGTATATAAAGAGTTGTACAAACCTTGTGTGCCAGGTGACTCGTGAATCTCCATGCCTTTGGAGTCTACCAGGACCACGGCCTCCTGGGAATCAAGCTGCTCCTGCAGCTTCTCGCTCACAGACACAACGTTGGCGTCTGCATCTGTGAGCCGCAGGTAGATTGTCTGCACTGGGTGGAGGTTCGCCTCCACAAGCTGAACAGCTCTGCACAGTCAAGATAGAAACATGTACTTCACATAATTACAGACTCATTAGTTATGCAGTTGAAAAAAATACATAAAATCCATGAACAATTTAAACACTAAAAATTGTTCATTCAAAAAGATGAATTTGTTGAATTTCTATGCACACAACTTATTACGTGTTTTGTGCATGGGGAAGAACCGAATGGCAACTATTCTTCATGGAAGGTATCTGGTGATAAATTTTAGTTAATTTATTACCGTGGGAACGTTTTGACCATAGGTCGTCTAAAGGCCGGTGTTACTGCGGGTGATGTTCTGGCCGCAAACAGAAACCGTCCTTGTTGACTTGACCCTGATGTGGCAGCAGCTGGCGGTGTGGCTTGCGACATCCCTGGTTGTGGAGGGGTGTCATATGTGGGAGTGTTCATTGTCACAGACGACTCTCCTTTCACTTCAAAATGCGCTCTGTGCGCCATGTCTTCCACTGGAAAATGTCCATTCTCCAGTGGAAACACAGCAGTGTTACTGTCGTCAGACAGGAACATCGTCTCCTCGCTGACCTGCAATTTGATCAACTGACATTTAAAATTGTGTTGTTAGACTACTTTGTGTATGACTATGTTGCATTAATTTTTTAATGATGAACACAGCTAAACAAACCTTTGGCCAGTTGATGTGTATGATGTATGCCAAATATTTGGGTAAAGTTAGTGTAATTATATAAATAATATTGTTCTACCTGCTCATAGTCATTAGTCTATTATTCTGTCAATTATAATGATGAGAGTTCATAATAATAATTATGGCCAAATTTCAGGGGCCAGCCAGACCTCCAGATTCGGAACTATTGGGGGTCCAGCAGTGAATGTAGGGCCCATGGACACCCACTAAATTTGAACCCTGGAGATATGTTTCAACTTTGACACGTCATTTTATCCAGGCCAGGGCAGGGGAAACATAATTAATGATGATGTCGTTTTATATAAGTGGGTTGGTCGTGTCTTGTGATAAACATTTCCGTGCGTACTGACTACCCTAGCCCTAGGCTAGGGCCTAGGAAGGCTGCTACTACTGCTAGCCGAACGAACAACCTGATCGAGGCTAACTGGGGTTTCTTTACCCTACAATGTCAATGACATTGTCACCGTCATTGACATTGTGATATTCGGATTATCGCTAGGATTATCGCTAGCGGCTAGGTACTGTCTACTGAAACATTCTTGTTTCAAGATAAAACTGAACTTAAAATTAAGAACACGGAACGTTGCAGACGTTTTCAACTCTTACCTGAAAAATTCTGGTTATTTTGGCGGCATTCACATCCGCTTCCCTCATCGTAATTCTTTTGCTGCCGCGGAATAAAACAAATGTTGCCATCTTGAATTCTTGTTAAATGACGCGCGGGAAGAATGATGAATTTCATCTGTCATCTGCAGCGGGCGTTCGAAGAAACGGCGCCAAACGTGCGTGGCCGCTTAGCACATAAAACAAAAAAAGATGCCGAAAACGAAAAACGAAAAACGAGTGGCGCTGCAGTCGCTTTTCGTTTTTCGTTCTGATGCAGTGAAAACGAAAAAAGGTTTGCTGTACCTTTGTGTTGTTTTTCTAAGTAATATCAGTAAAACCTCACATAGCAGTTTGTATTGGTTTTTCGTTTTTCTTACATTAAATGGAAAAAGGAAAGAAGAACATTGTGTGTCTTTTTCGTTTTTACACTGAAAATTTCATAACGAAAAAGGAAAAGACGGCACATACACGCACCTGATTGCTACTAGAAGAGTTAGACACTCTTCATCGCATCTTCGAATGTTTTCGACTAACGTATACAAGTTAACATTCTTCTCCGTCGAGACGTCTTAGTGTCAACCTGAATTCACTTGACGGAGCTTCAAGCGCCACGGGTCACGTCGCCATTTACACGTTGTCTGGGCCTGAACCACGCGTGGGTGAGTTCACATTCGTTGTATTGTTGCTACGACACCCTTGTGTATTCTTCACCAACTCACCCTTGTGTATTCTTCACCAACTCACCCTTGTGTATTCTTCACCAACTCACCCTTGTGTATTCTTCACCAACTCACCCTTGTGTATTCTTCACCAACTCACCCTTGTGTATTCTTCACCAACTCACCCTTGTGTATTCTTCACCAACTCACCCTTGTGTATTCTTCACCAACTCACCCTTGTGTATTCTTCACCAACTCACCCTTGTGTATTCTTCTCCAACTCACCCTTGTGTATTCTTCACCAACTCACCCTTGTGTATTCTTCACCAACTCACCCTTGTGTATTCTTCACCAACTCACCCTTGTGTATTCTTCTCCAACTCACCCTTGTGTATTCTTCACCAACTCACCCTTGTGTATTCTTCACCAACTCACATATGTTGCACATTTTGTTAGTAATTTGTTGTCATATGTTGTATCGTAACTGTGTGTTGGAATAAAGGATTAATTGATTGATTGATTGATTGATTATTGGTTGGTTGGTTGGTTGGTTGGTTGGTAGGTTGGTTGGTTGGTTGGTTGGTTGGTTGGTTGGTTGGTTGGTTGGTTGGTTGGTTGGTTGGTTGGTTGGTTGGTTTATTGATTGATTGATTGATTGACTGCTTCGTATGACGCCGACACTTCCGCTGACACCACGTGCGACTGCTCCGTCTGACGCCCTTTCGTTCGTCACACCTTTCGTAGCTGTCTCGTTTGGTGGGCAAGCTGACCCAATACGACAGAGAGGTTGGGTCCACATATTGAGGTACCGTAGTGGAACACATCCCGGTATATATTCACCAAGATAATATATCAGTGTATTCTCCTGTGAATCCCCGGAACTGTGAATCTTCATTGATCTGTCAAATCGTGACACAAACTACGCCCTGATGCAGGCCCTGCACTGCCAAGTGGGTGAGCTGACAATCCTTGTATCCAACCACCTACGAGGTATGATGTATTACTATACGCCGTTCTGTATTTATTGTATTGTTTTTTTTCTTATTAAATCGGATTCCAGTTGGATTCTCAATTACTCTCCACGTTTGTATATTGTAAATTATGAAGTGCGTGCTTACTTCATAATTTAATAACTAATAATAAATTAAATAAAAAGCCGCCCTTTATAATAATAATAATGTTTTTTATCAGGCAAGAGCCCATAATATTATAAATACATATAGGTTAAAATATACACACATGATGAACAATAGAGGTACATGTAGTGAGAAAAAAATATATATAAATATACATACATGACGTAGTAAAATATATATATAAGATAAGTCAGGATAAAAAATATATTTGTATAAAAGTACAAACATCATGAATTAAAAGCATACAATTGATCAATCCAATGTTTCATCAATGGACTTCGATAATAAATAAAAGTGTGAAGATAATTCACAAAAAGTATATTGTCGGATTTTTCCAACCGGCATAAAAGGCTAAAAATTTATGAGCGAATACGTTCATTAAAGGATTTAACATAATTAGTAGCGAACATATGGCTTGCACTTACAGCAGGTTGTGTATAATTCTAAAACTGTTGTTATAAGCGACAGTAATACCTTTCAGACTCTGTTTTGTTTAAATGACACCAAAGACTTGAGGTGTACATTGAACCACAGTATGAATTAAATAAAGTTGTTTTAATGGAATTGTTGCTGGCTAAAGCATTTCCTGAGCATAGATACATCTTTTCTGCCTGGCAATATCGTCATCATCAGTAAGATAAGTCAGTTTATAATATGGCCAAGGTATTTACATTTCTCAGTGTAAGGTAGTGTATGGTTATTGATAACAACAGGATGAATATTTTTCTTGTCCCTAGGTTTGTTATCAATAACCATACAGACAGATTTTTTGGCATTGTACGTTATATCAAACATATTGCCATACTTGGCACAACAATCAGTGAGTTTTCTCAACCCCGCAACATTAGGTGAAAAAACACAAAGGTCATCGGCATACATCATATGATTCATTATGGTTCCTGCATAAAGACAGCCAATTTGTAATTTATTCAAATTTACACTTAATTCATCCATGTAAACGTTAAAAAGATGTGGAGAAAGGATTCCACCCTGCTTAACACCGTTTGAAACGGTAAAAAATTCCGAGAAGCTACAACACCATCTGACAGTGAATTTCTGGGTTCTGTACCAGTAATAAAGAATGCGAACAATAAAAGAAGGACATCCCCGGTCAATTAGTTTGGTGAATAGCTTACTATGATTGACTTTGTCAAATGCCTTAGAGGCATCCAGCATGGTAACATACATAGATGAGCCATTCGCTATGTAGTGTCGAAAGCGTTCTTTTAATAAAAATATGAGCATTTCAGTTGAGTGATGCTTTTTGAATCCAAATTGGTTTACACATGTAGATAAAAAAGTAGAAACCCTGGATAATATCAAGGATTCAAATAATTTACTAGCAATTGGGGCTAGAGCAGGTCACCCGCCTTATTTTTAATTATGGGGGCTATGATTGTAATCATCATAGCATCCGGTAAAAAACCGTGAACTAACATGCTACTATATAAAAGTGACATGAGAACATGAAGTTTTTCATTCGCATATTTAAAATGTTCGTTACTTACACTATCATAACCCGGGGCTTTGCCTACAGGCATTGCATGTATTATATCTTGAATTTCCTTAACAGTAACAATCATTTGAACATTAAGCTGTACATTGCTACAGTATTCATTAATCTTCTTGATGTTGACTGGAGAGCCAGGTATAGAGTTAAGTAGGGACTGGTAATGATGAAGCCACATATTCTTTACATTTTCGACACCGGAAGCACCACCAACATTGCTAGGATTTGGCAACCTGGCGTTATTCATATGTTTTATGTCCTTCCAGAAGTTTTTGAAGTCATTATTACATAGTTTAGAAGCAAGTCTTTCAGCTTTAAGAATTTCAGCATTTTTTTCACATAGTCTTTTGTTGCGTTTAAAATGAGCGCGTCTAATTTTCATTATATCATACAAGGGACCATGGCGAGGACTCCCAGCAGAACGCCTTTATTCCACCGCCTCAAGATCTTCCACTCTTCCAGAACACTGAATATTACCGATGGTAACTGCCTCTCTAAGTAACCTTTGAACTTCTTGGGGGACCTCTAAAACATCTTGGGGGACCTCTAAAATGTATTGTTGAGGCCAGTAATTTTGCAAGGCTTAGTTTTTAGGCAAAACACACACGCGCGCGTGCACGCACGCACGCACGGACACGCACACACAACACGCATACACACACACTCACTCACACAAACACTCACTCACTCTCACACACACACTCGCACGCACGCTCGCTCGCTCGCACGCACGCACGCACGCACGCACGCACGCACACACACACACACACACACGATGTGTTACGTATTAATGTTATCATAAACCAAACACATTAGTAGTTAGTAGAAGTTTTTGGGACCCCTTTTTCGCCGCACAGTCACGTGACCGAAACATCAAAGGAAAAACACCCTAATATCGCCCACCGCTAATGAGTGCGCGCAGCCAATCAGAAAGCAGCACTAGACCTTGGAGCGCCCCCTGGCGGTGGTATCGGAGCGTGCGTGACGTAAGCGCCCCCTAGCGACTGGAGGAGGAACGAGCTTTGTACGAATCTCATATCTATACAACATTGACGATTTGCATATAACCATAGCGAAATCGTTGCAGTCGAATATGTGGTTTCGATAAGTTCTACGCGTGTTTCTTTATTGGTATAAAAGACGAACACATATTTTATTGTTCCCGTGTACTAGAATCACGTCCATTTACAAGTGAATGAGTGTTCTAACGCGTGTTTAGGAGGATGTTACGGTTACATAAGTTTTATTTGTTTTCTGAATCAATCCGTATGAAAATTAGCATCGTGACGCATCTTGTCCATACCACGGTAAATCATGCTGCGAGATCAAAGGATATTATTCATAACAACGTTGCAATCGCGTCAATCAGCGACAATGTTACAAGTACGCGCTCCGTTCTTCTTTGAATGCGGCTTTTCACAACAAGACCACTTTGACATTGGTCAGTCGCTGTTGGTGAACTTTGGCTTGTGCGCTCCCACTCACATTGGTCAGTCGCTGTTGGTGGTGGACTTTGGCTTGTGCGTTTCCGCTCGTCTTGTCTTTTTCACACTGGTCAGTCGCTGCTAGTGGACTTTGGCTTGTGCGTTTCCACTCGTCTTGTCTTTTTCACACTGGTCAGCCGCTATTGGTGGACTTTGACTTGTACGCTCCCACTCGTCTTGTCTTTTTGGAGGAGGAACGAACATTGACCTAGTTACGTGTATGTGTCGAAGGGTCGTTAACCTAGTAAGGAGACGAACATATGCACACACGCAATGGGAACGAGAACTCGATACAAGACGGGAATATCAGTTCAAGCAAAATTTAATATATATGAAAACGAAGTACAACACTGCTTCCGGGACCAAAGTAAGTCGTATTCGCGTGCCGCCCAACTTTTTAACTGCGCGATGGCTATACGCTAGCCGCGTAATGTTTTCGCGCGAGTATCCGTGGTAACAGTAACCGCGATAGTGGACATAGGAACGACTGTCCGTTAACAGCGGTCATTAATAGTATCATTAATAACTGAGATGAAAGAGTAAGTTAACAGTGGTCATTAACAGGGTAATTAATAACTGAGATCAAAGGACCTAACGAGGAGACGAAAAATGAACAAAACACGATATCGTACTATATTTTCTTTATATGTAAATATTTAAAAATAATGCGCTTTTACATTGTATCCATAACTCCTACAGTTTACCCATAATTCCTACAATTTACCCATAAGTCTCCTATTGAATAAGAGTACAAGGACATTTTATTAAATATTTGAAAATAATGACACAATATCGTCCACAAACGTTAGACAGAGGACTGTAAAGTCTCTTGCCATACCGACGTAAAGCTGACGTAAGCTATAAACGTGTCAGGACATGCAGCTGACGTATGCTGCACACACAACAATACCAAATAAGGACATGCAGCTGACGTAAACGGCATCAGACGCGTCACGGAAAGTGTACCATCAACATATTGTCGTTATATGTCAATATTTTAAAATAATGCGCCTGTACACTTTACCCATAACTCCTACAGTTTACCCATAATTCCTTCAATTTACCCATAATTCCTACAATTTACCCAGCACACATATATAGTGTAGTAACATTGTCCACAAACGTTAGACAGAGGACTCTAAATTTTCTTGTCATACCGACGTACAGCTGACGAAAGCTATAAACGTGTCAGGACATGCTGCTGACGTAATCCGCATACAGAACAATAACAAATAAGGTAGTGCACGCTATGTATGCCAATATCAAAAGCCAGCAGGAGAACAACATTGTGGCAGCGATGACGGGAGTATGACGAGAAGCTGTGTGATATGTATGGAGACATTTGACACCATGTGACATGCATGGAGACATTTACCACTGTGTGATATGCGTGGAGACATTGACAACCATGTGACATGCATGGAGAAATTGACCGCCATTTTTGAAAGTTTATGTTATGAAAGTTTGTAAGTTGGAAGTTTTGGAAGTTTGCTTCACCGCACACACGTTTTGAAAGTTTGTGTTGTGAAAAATGTGTAAGTTGGAAGTTTGCTTCACGTCACACACACACGTTTTGAAAGTTTATGTTATGAAAGTTTGTAAGTTGGAAGTTTGCTTCACCGCACACACATTTTGTGTGAAGTTTGCGAGTTGGAAGTCTGCAAGTTGGAAGTTTTAGCTTTGGAAGTTTGCATATTGGAAGTTCTCCACTCCACTCCACGCCTGCGAAGTTGTGTAAAGTTGTGTGAAGTTGTGCAAAGTTGTACGAAGTTGTGTGAAGTTTGCGAGTTGGAAGTCTGCCAGTTGGAAGTTTGTGCTTTGGAAGTTTGTTTCACCGCACACACACGTTTTGAAAGTTTATGTTATGAAAGTTTGTAAGTTGGAAGTTTGCTTCACCGCACACACATGTTTTGAAAGTTTGTGTCATGAAAATTTGTTTGGAGACATTGACTGCCATGTAACGTGCATGGAGACATTGACCGCAATGTGACATGCATGGAGACATTGACTATCATGTGACATGCATGGATACATTGACAACCATGTGACATGCATGGAGAAATTGACCGCCATTTTTGAAAGTTTATGTTATGAAAGTTTGTAAGTTGGAAGTTTTGGAAGTTTGCTTCACCGCACACACGTTTTGAAAGTTTGTGTTGTGAAAAATGTGTAAGTTGGAAGTTTGCTTCACGTCACACACACACGTTTTGAAAGTTTATGTTATGAAAGTTTGTAAGTTGGAAGTTTGCTTCACCGCACACACATTTTGTGTGAAGTTTGCGAGTTGGAAGTCTGCAAGTTGGAAGTTTTAGCTTTGGAAGTTTGCATATTGGAAGTTCTCCACTCCACTCCACGCCTGCGAAGTTGTGTAAAGTTGTGTGAAGTTGTGCAAAGTTGTACGAAGTTGTGTGAAGTTTGCGAGTTGGAAGTCTGCCAGTTGGAAGTTTGTGCTTTGGAAGTTTGTTTCACCGCACACACACGTTTTGAAAGTTTATGTTATGAAAGTTTGTAAGTTGGAAGTTTGCTTCACCGCACACACATGTTTTGAAAGTTTGTGTCATGAAAATTTGTTTGGAGACATTGACTGCCATGTAACGTGCATGGAGACATTGACCGCAATGTGACATGCATGGAGACATTGACTATCATGTGACATGCATGGATACATTGACAACCATGTGAC
The DNA here is from genome assembly GCA_963662155.1 of Lamellibrachia columna. NCBI lineage: Eukaryota > Metazoa > Annelida > Polychaeta > Sabellida > Siboglinidae > Lamellibrachia > Lamellibrachia columna. Next base: position 11,210,217 of record OY759263.1, read on the forward strand.
ATGCATGGAGAAATTGACCGCCATTTTTTGAAAGTTTATGTTATGAAAGTTTGTAAGTTGGAAGTTTTGGAAGTTTGCTTCACCGCACACACGTTTTGAAAGTTTGTGTTGTGAAAAATGTGTAAGTTGGAAGTTTGCTTCACGTCACACGCACACACGTTTTGAAAGTTTATGTTATGAAAGTTTGTAAGTTGGAAGTTTGCTTCACCGCACACACATTTTGTGTGAAGTTTGCGAGTTGGAAGTCTGCAAGTTGGAAGTTTTAGCTTTGGAAGTTTGCATATTGGAAGTTCTCCACTCCACTCCACGCCTGCGAAGTTGTGTAAAGTTGTGTGAAGTTGTGCAAAGTTGTACGAAGTTGTGTGAAGTTTGCGAGTTGGAAGTCTGCCAGTTGGAAGTTTGTGCTTTGGAAGTTTGCAAATTGGAAGTTTGCTTCACCGCACACACATGTTTTGAAAGTTTATGTTATGAAAGTTTGTAAGTTGTAAGTTTTGGAAGTTTGCTTCACCGCACACACATGTTTTGAAAGTTTGTGTTGTGAAAAATGTGTAAGTTGGAAGTTTGCTTCACGTCACACACATACACGTTTTGAAAGTTTATGTTATGAAAGTTTGTAAGTTGGAAGTTTGCTTCACCGCACACACATTTTGTGTGAAGTTTGCGAGTTGGAAGTCTGCAAGTTGGAAGTTTTAGCTTTGGAAGTTTGCATATTGGAAGTTCTCCACTCCACTCCACGCCTGCGAAGTTGTGTAAAGTTGTGTGAAGTTGTGCAAAGTTGTACGAAGTTGTGTAAAGTTTGCGAGTTGGAAGTCTGCCAGTTGGAAGTTTTTGCTTTGGAAGTTTGCAAATTGGAAGTTTGCTTCACCGCACACACATGTTTTGAAAGTTTATGTTATGAAAGTTTGTAAGTTGTAAGTTTTGGAAGTTTGCTTCACCGCACACACATGTTTTGAAAGTTTGTGTTGTGAAAAATGTGTAAGTTGGAAGTTTGCTTCACGTCACACACATACACGTTTTGAAAGTTTATGTTATGAAAGTTTGTAAGTTGGAAGTTTGCTTCACCGCACACACATTTTGTGTGAAGTTTGCGAGTTGGAAGTCTGCAAGTTGGAAGTTTTAGCTTTGGAAGTTTGCATATTGGAAGTTGTCCACTCCACTCCACGCCTGCGAAGTTGTGTAAAGTTGTGTGAAGTTGTGCAAAGTTGTACGAAGTTGTGTAAAGTTTGCGAGTTGGAAGTCTGCCAGTTGGAAGTTTGTGCTTTGGAAGTTTGCAAATTGGAAGTTTGCTTCACCGCACACACATGTTTTGAAAGTTTATGTTATGAAAGTTTGTAAGTTGGAAGTTTGCTTCACCGCACACACACACACACATGTTTTGACCGCCATTTTTGAAAGTTTGTAAGTTGTAAGTTTTGGAAGTTTGCTTCACCGCACACACATGTTTTGAAAGTTTGTGTTGTGAAAAATGTGTAAGTTGGAAGTTTGCTTCACGTCACACACATACACGTTTTGAAAGTTTATGTTATGAAAGTTTGTAAGTTGGAAGTTTGCTTCACCGCACACACATTTTGTGTGAAGTTTGCGAGTTGGAAGTCTGCAAGTTGGAAGTTTTAGCTTTGGAAGTTTGCATATTGGAAGTTCTCCACTCCACTCCACGCCTGCGAAGTTGTGTAAAGTTGTGTGAAGTTGTGCAAAGTTGTACGAAGTTGTGTAAAGTTTGCGAGTTGGAAGTCTGCCAGTTGGAAGTTTGTGCTTTGGAAGTTTGCAAATTGGAAGTTTGCTTCACCGCACACACATGTTTTGAAAGTTTATGTTATGAAAGTTTGTAAGTTGTAAGTTTTGGAAGTTTGCTTCACCGCACACACATGTTTTGAAAGTTTGTGTTGTGAAAAATGTGTAAGTTGGAAGTTTGCTTCACGTCACACACATACACGTTTTGAAAGTTTATGTTATGAAAATTTGTAAGTTGGAAGTTTGCTTCACCGCACACACATTTTGTGTGAAGTTTGCGAGTTGGAAGTCTGCAAGTTGGAAGTTTTAGCTTTGGAAGTTTGCATATTGGAAGTTCTTCACTCCACTCCACGCCTGCGAAGTTGTGTAAAGTTGTGTGAAGTTGTGCAAAGTTGTACGAAGTTGTGTGAAGTTTGCGAGTTGGAAGTCTGCCAGTTGGAAGTTTGTGCTTTGGAAGTTTGCAAATTGGAAGTTTGCTTCACCGCACACACATGTTTTGAAAGTTTATGTTATGAAAGTTTGTAAGTTGGAAGTTTGCTTCACCGCACACACATGTTTTGACCGCCATTTTTGAAAGTTTGTAAGTTGTAAGTTTTGGAAGTTTGCTTCACCGCACACACATGTTTTGAAAGTTTGTGTTGTGAAAAATGTGTAAGTTGGAAGTTTGCTTCACGTCACACACATACACGTTTTGAAAGTTTATGTTATGAAAGTTTGTAAGTTGGAAGTTTGCTTCACCGCACACACATTTTGTGTGAAGTTTGCGAGTTGGAAGTCTGCAAGTTGGAAGTTTTAGCTTTGGAAGTTTGCATATTGGAAGTTCTCCACTCCACTCCACGCCTGCGAAGTTGTGTAAAGTTGTGTGAAGTTGTGCAAAGTTGTACGAAGTTGTGTAAAGTTTGCGAGTTGGAAGTCTGCCAGTTGGAAGTTTGTGCTTTGGAAGTTTGCAAATTGGAAGTTTGCTTCACCGCACACACATGTTTTGAAAGTTTATGTTATGAAAGTTTGTAAGTTGTAAGTTTTGGAAGTTTGCTTCACCGCACACACATGTTTTGAAAGTTTGTGTTGTGAAAAATGTGTAAGTTGGAAGTTTGCTTCACGTCACACACATACACGTTTTGAAAGTTTATGTTATGAAAATTTGTAAGTTGGAAGTTTGCTTCACCGCACACACATTTTGTGTGAAGTTTGCGAGTTGGAAGTCTGCAAGTTGGAAGTTTTAGCTTTGGAAGTTTGCATATTGGAAGTTCTTCACTCCACTCCACGCCTGCGAAGTTGTGTAAAGTTGTGTGAAGTTGTGCAAAGTTGTACGAAGTTGTGTGAAGTTTGCGAGTTGGAAGTCTGCCAGTTGGAAGTTTGTGCTTTGGAAGTTTGCAAATTGGAAGTTTGCTTCACCGCACACACATGTTTTGAAAGTTTATGTTATGAAAGTTTGTAAGTTGGAAGTTTGCTTCACCGCACACACATGTTTTTGAAAGTTTGTGTAATGAGAGGAGTATAGCCATCTGACCACACCCACGCACGCTTGGTGTTGTATTCTCGCTAGTGACTCCCCTCTACATATGGACAAGCTCCATAGAGTAGTAGTGAGTCGAGTGTAGCCATTATCTTCTGGTTCCCACACCTCACCACCCCACCATAGAGTAATGGTACAGTCGCCAGGGGGGGCGCAGGGGCGCGCGATTACACACCTTTTCCGCGTAATACACCTTTTTCCTGTAATCGCGCGCCCCTGCGCCCCCCTGGCGACTGTACCATTACTCTATGGTGGGGTGGTGAGGTGTGGGAACCAGAAGATAATGGCTACACTCGACTCACTACTACTCTATGGAGCTTGTCCATATGTAGAGGGGAGTCACTAGCGAGAATACAACACCAAGCGTGCGTGGGTGTGGTCAGATGGCTATACTCCTCTCATTACACAAACTTTCAAAAACATGTGTGTGCGGTGAAGCAAACTTCCAACTTACAAACTTTCATAACATAAACTTTCAAAACATGTGTGTGCGGTGAAGCAAACTTCCAATTTGCAAACTTCCAAAGCACAAACTTCCAACTGGCAGACTTCCAACTCGCAAACTTCACACAACTTCGTACAACTTTGCACAACTTCACACAACTTTACACAACTTCGCAGGCGTGGAGTGGAGTGAAGAACTTCCAATATGCAAACTTCCAAAGCTAAAACTTCCAACTTGCAGACTTCCAACTCGCAAACTTCACACAAAATGTGTGTGCGGTGAAGCAAACTTCCAACTTACAAATTTTCATAACATAAACTTTCAAAACGTGTATGTGTGTGACGTGAAGCAAACTTCCAACTTACACATTTTTCACAACACAAACTTTCAAAACATGTGTGTGCGGTGAAGCAAACTTCCAAAACTTACAACTTACAAACTTTCAAAAATGGCGGTCAAAACATGTGTGTGCGGTGAAGCAAACTTCCAACTTACAAACTTTCATAACATAAACTTTCAAAACATGTGTGTGCGGTGAAGCAAACTTCCAATTTGCAAACTTCCAAAGCACAAACTTCCAACTGGCAGACTTCCAACTCGCAAACTTCACACAACTTCGTACAACTTTGCACAACTTCACACAACTTTACACAACTTCGCAGGCGTGGAGTGGAGTGAAGAACTTCCAATATGCAAACTTCCAAAGCTAAAACTTCCAACTTGCAGACTTCCAACTCGCAAACTTCACACAAAATGTGTGTGCGGTGAAGCAAACTTCCAACTTACAAATTTTCATAACATAAACTTTCAAAACGTGTATGTGTGTGACGTGAAGCAAACTTCCAACTTACACATTTTTCACAACACAAACTTTCAAAACATGTGTGTGCGGTGAAGCAAACTTCCAAAACTTACAACTTACAAACTTTCATAACATAAACTTTCAAAACATGTGTGTGCGGTGAAGCAAACTTCCAATTTGCAAACTTCCAAAGCACAAACTTCCAACTGGCAGACTTCCAACTCGCAAACTTTACACAACTTCGTACAACTTTGCACAACTTCACACAACTTTACACAACTTCGCAGGCGTGGAGTGGAGTGGAGAACTTCCAATATGCAAACTTCCAAAGCTAAAACTTCCAACTTGCAGACTTCCAACTCGCAAACTTCACACAAAATGTGTGTGCGGTGAAGCAAACTTCCAACTTACAAACTTTCATAACATAAACTTTCAAAACGTGTATGTGTGTGACGTGAAGCAAACTTCCAACTTACACATTTTTCACAACACAAACTTTCAAAACATGTGTGTGCGGTGAAGCAAACTTCCAAAACTTACAACTTACAAACTTTCAAAAATGGCGGTCAAAACATGTGTGTGTGTGTGTGTGCGGTGAAGCAAACTTCCAACTTACAAACTTTCATAACATAAACTTTCAAAACATGTGTGTGCGGTGAAGCAAACTTCCAATTTGCAAACTTCCAAAGCACAAACTTCCAACTGGCAGACTTCCAACTCGCAAACTTTACACAACTTCGTACAACTTTGCACAACTTCACACAACTTTACACAACTTCGCAGGCGTGGAGTGGAGTGGACAACTTCCAATATGCAAACTTCCAAAGCTAAAACTTCCAACTTGCAGACTTCCAACTCGCAAACTTCACACAAAATGTGTGTGCGGTGAAGCAAACTTCCAACTTACAAACTTTCATAACATAAACTTTCAAAACGTGTATGTGTGTGACGTGAAGCAAACTTCCAACTTACACATTTTTCACAACACAAACTTTCAAAACATGTGTGTGCGGTGAAGCAAACTTCCAAAACTTACAACTTACAAACTTTCATAACATAAACTTTCAAAACATGTGTGTGCGGTGAAGCAAACTTCCAATTTGCAAACTTCCAAAGCACAAACTTCCAACTGGCAGACTTCCAACTCGCAAACTTTACACAACTTCGTACAACTTTGCACAACTTCACACAACTTTACACAACTTCGCAGGCGTGGAGTGGAGTGGAGAACTTCCAATATGCAAACTTCCAAAGCTAAAACTTCCAACTTGCAGACTTCCAACTCGCAAACTTCACACAAAATGTGTGTGCGGTGAAGCAAACTTCCAACTTACAAACTTTCATAACATAAACTTTCAAAACGTGTATGTGTGTGACGTGAAGCAAACTTCCAACTTACACATTTTTCACAACACAAACTTTCAAAACATGTGTGTGCGGTGAAGCAAACTTCCAAAACTTACAACTTACAAACTTTCAAAAATGGCGGTCAAAACGTGTGTGTGCGGTGAAGCAAACTTCCAACCTACAAACTTTCATAACATAAACTTTCAAAACATGTGTGTGCGGTGAAGCAAACTTCCAATTTGCAAACTTCCAAAGCACAAACTTCCAACTGGCAGACTTCCAACTCGCAAACTTCACACAACTTCGTACAACTTTGCACAACTTCACACAACTTTACACAACTTCGCAGGCGTGGAGTGGAGTGAAGAACTTCCAATATGCAAACTTCCAAAGCTAAAACTTCCAACTTGCAGACTTCCAACTCGCAAACTTCACACAAAATGTGTGTGCGGTGAAGCAAACTTCCAACTTACAAATTTTCATAACATAAACTTTCAAAACGTGTATGTGTGTGACGTGAAGCAAACTTCCAACTTACACATTTTTCACAACACAAACTTTCAAAACATGTGTGTGCGGTGAAGCAAACTTCCAAAACTTACAACTTACAAACTTTCATAACATAAACTTTCAAAACATGTGTGTGCGGTGAAGCAAACTTCCAATTTGCAAACTTCCAAAGCACAAACTTCCAACTGGCAGACTTCCAACTCGCAAACTTTACACAACTTCGTACAACTTTGCACAACTTCACACAACTTTACACAACTTCGCAGGCGTGGAGTGGAGTGGAGAACTTCCAATATGCAAACTTCCAAAGCTAAAACTTCCAACTTGCAGACTTCCAACTCGCAAACTTCACACAAAATGTGTGTGCGGTGAAGCAAACTTCCAACTTACAAACTTTCATAACATAAACTTTCAAAACGTGTATGTGTGTGACGTGAAGCAAACTTCCAACTTACACATTTTTCACAACACAAACTTTCAAAACATGTGTGTGCGGTGAAGCAAACTTCCAAAACTTACAACTTACAAACTTTCATAACATAAACTTTCAAAACATGTGTGTGCGGTGAAGCAAACTTCCAATTTGCAAACTTCCAAAGCACAAACTTCCAACTGGCAGACTTCCAACTCGCAAACTTCACACAACTTCGTACAACTTTGCACAACTTCACACAACTTTACACAACTTCGCAGGCGTGGAGTGGAGTGGAGAACTTCCAATATGCAAACTTCCAAAGCTAAAACTTCCAACTTGCAGACTTCCAACTCGCAAACTTCACACAAAATGTGTGTGCGGTGAAGCAAACTTCCAACTTACAAACTTTCATAACATAAACTTTCAAAACGTGTGTGTGTGTGACGTGAAGCAAACTTCCAACTTACACATTTTTCACAACACAAACTTTCAAAACGTGTGTGCGGTGAAGCAAACTTCCAAAACTTCCAACTTACAAACTTTCATAACATAAACTTTCAAAAAATGGCGGTCAATTTCTCCATGCATGTCACATGGTTGTCAATGTATCCATGCATGTCACATGATAGTCAATGTCTCCATGCATGTCACATTGCGGTCAATGTCTCCATGCACGTTACATGGCAGTCAATGTCTCCAAACAAATTTTCATGACACAAACTTTCAAAACATGTGTGTGCGGTGAAGCAAACTTCCAACTTACAAACTTTCATAACATAAACTTTCAAAACGTGTGTGTGCGGTGAAACAAACTTCCAAAGCACAAACTTCCAACTGGCAGACTTCCAACTCGCAAACTTCACACAACTTCGTACAACTTTGCACAACTTCACACAACTTTACACAACTTCGCAGGCGTGGAGTGGAGTGGAGAACTTCCAATATGCAAACTTCCAAAGCTAAAACTTCCAACTTGCAGACTTCCAACTCGCAAACTTCACACAAAATGTGTGTGCGGTGAAGCAAACTTCCAACTTACAAACTTTCATAACATAAACTTTCAAAACGTGTGTGTGTGTGACGTGAAGCAAACTTCCAACTTACACATTTTTCACAACACAAACTTTCAAAACGTGTGTGCGGTGAAGCAAACTTCCAAAACTTCCAACTTACAAACTTTCATAACATAAACTTTCAAAAATGGCGGTCAATTTCTCCATGCATGTCACATGGTTGTCAATGTATCCATGCATGTCACATGATAGTCAATGTCTCCATGCATGTCACATTGCGGTCAATGTCTCCATGCACGTTACATGGCAGTCAATGTCTCCAAACAAATTTTCATGACACAAACTTTCAAAACATGTGTGTGCGGTGAAGCAAACTTCCAACTTACAAACTTTCATAACATAAACTTTCAAAACGTGTGTGTGCGGTGAAACAAACTTCCAAAGCACAAACTTCCAACTGGCAGACTTCCAACTCGCAAACTTCACACAACTTCGTACAACTTTGCACAACTTCACACAACTTTACACAACTTCGCAGGCGTGGAGTGGAGTGGAGAACTTCCAATATGCAAACTTCCAAAGCTAAAACTTCCAACTTGCAGACTTCCAACTCGCAAACTTCACACAAAATGTGTGTGCGGTGAAGCAAACTTCCAACTTACAAACTTTCATAACATAAACTTTCAAAACGTGTGTGTGTGACGTGAAGCAAACTTCCAACTTACACATTTTTCACAACACAAACTTTCAAAACGTGTGTGCGGTGAAGCAAACTTCCAAAACTTCCAACTTACAAACTTTCATAACATAAACTTTCAAAAATGGCGGTCAATTTCTCCATGCATGTCACATGGTTGTCAATGTCTCCACGCATATCACACAGTGGTAAATGTCTCCATGCATGTCACATGGTGTCAAATGTCTCCATACATATCACACAGCTTCTCGTCATACTCCCGTCATCGCTGCCACAATGTTGTTCTCCTGCTGGCTTTTGATATTGGCATACATAGCGTGCACTACCTTATTTGTTATTGTTCTGTATGCGGATTACGTCAGCAGCATGTCCTGACACGTTTATAGCTTTCGTCAGCTGTACGTCGGTATGACAAGAAAATTTAGAGTCCTCTGTCTAACGTTTGTGGACAATGTTACTACACTATATATGTGTGCTGGGTAAATTGTAGGAATTATGGGTAAATTGAAGGAATTATGGGTAAACTGTAGGAGTTATGGGTAAAGTGTACAGGCGCATTATTTTAAAATATTGACATATAACGACAATATGTTGATGGTACACTTTCCGTGACGCGTCTGATGCCGTTTACGTCAGCTGCATGTCCTTATTTGGTATTGTTGTGTGTGCAGCATACGTCAGCTGCATGTCCTGACACGTTTATAGCTTACGTCAGCTTTACGTCGGTATGGCAAGAGACTTTACAGTCCTCTGTCTAACGTTTGTGGACGATATTGTGTCATTATTTTCAAATATTTAATAAAATGTCCTTGTACTCTTATTCAATAGGAGACTTATGGGTAAATTGTAGGAATTATGGGTAAACTGTAGGAGTTATGGATACAATGTAAAAGCGCATTATTTTTAAATATTTACATATAAAGAAAATATAGTACGATATCGTGTTTTGTTCATTTTTCGTCTCCTCGTTAGGTCCTTTGATCTCAGTTATTAATTACCCTGTTAATGACCACTGTTAACTTACTCTTTCATCTCAGTTATTAATGATACTATTAATGACCGCTGTTAACGGACAGTCGTTCCTATGTCCACTATCGCGGTTACTGTTACCACGGATACTCGCGCGAAAACATTACGCGGCTAGCGTATAGCCATCGCGCAGTTAAAAAGTTGGGCGGCACGCGAATACGACTTACTTTGGTCCCGGAAGCAGTGTTGTACTTCGTTTTCATATATATTAAATTTTGCTTGAACTGATATTCCCGTCTTGTATCGAGTTCTCGTTCCCATTGCGTGTGTGCATATGTTCGTCTCCTTACTAGGTTAACGACCCTTCGACACATACACGTAACTAGGTCAATGTTCGTTCCTCCTCCAAAAAGACAAGACGAGTGGGAGCGTACAAGTCAAAGTCCACCAATAGCGGCTGACCAGTGTGAAAAAGACAAGACGAGTGGAAACGCACAAGCCAAAGTCCACTAGCAGCGACTGACCAGTGTGAAAAAGACAAGACGAGCGGAAACGCACAAGCCAAAGTCCACCACCAACAGCGACTGACCAATGTGAGTGGGAGCGCACAAGCCAAAGTTCACCAACAGCGACTGACCAATGTCAAAGTGGTCTTGTTGTGAAAAGCCGCATTCAAAGAAGAACGGAGCGCGTACTTGTAACATTGTCGCTGATTGACGCGATTGCAACGTTGTTATGAATAATATCCTTTGATCTCGCAGCATGATTTACCGTGGTATGGACAAGATGCGTCACGATGCTAATTTTCATACGGATTGATTCAGAAAACAAATAAAACTTATGTAACCGTAACATCCTCCTAAACACGCGTTAGAACACTCATTCACTTGTAAATGGACGTGATTCTAGTACACGGGAACAATAAAATATGTGTTCGTCTTTTATACCAATAAAGAAACACGCGTAGAACTTATCGAAACCACATATTCGACTGCAACGATTTCGCTATGGTTATATGCAAATCGTCAATGTTATATAGATATGAGATTCGTACAAAGCTCGTTCCTCCTCCAGTCGCTAGGGGGCGCTTACGTCACGCACGCTCCGATACCACCGCCAGGGGGCGCTCCAAGGTCTAGTGCTGCTTTCTGATTGGCTGCGCGCACTCATTAGCGGTGGGCGATATTAGGGTGTTTTTCCTTTGATGTTTCGGTCACGTGACTGTGCGGCGAAAAAGGGGTCCCAAAAACTTCTACTAACTACTCACATTGAACAGGCATTGCCAACGTAGATGGCAAACCCTGTTTTATAAACACCCTAATAAGTGAATAACGTTCACTCACCAAGCCAGAACGTGATATGTAAATATTTAGTGATATATAAATATTTCGTCGCTGGCGTCGCCGGCGACGAATTTGCATTATAAGAAGCGCTTCGCATTATAAGAAGCGCTATCAAAATAGCTTTCCTCTTTTTCATGGACGCCGCCATTTTGTAATAATGTGACTTCGCAGTTTCGCATGTTTTCGTTCGCTGTGAGCGCAACTCGAAACATGTTTCTGTTTATAAAAAAACAATTTTGTGTGCTGTGTGCGTTCGGCTTAAGCATCCAGCGCAAGTTTCTTCCTACGTGAACCCGTGTAGGAAGAAACCAGTGTAGAGATCTGTTTGTATCAATGTGGGCATCGATGCTCGGATAGCCCGCTGTGCGGGTAATTGTTAAGTTCCGCTGGTGAACCCAAATCTCAATTGTGAAGCGCTATTTATAACCAGGTTGACTTTTGTAGGACAGTTGTCGGAGTGGAATCACAACCCGATGATTGTGCCGTGACATCAGAGGATCAATAATGGTATGATCTTATCCGGCTTATCACTCTGACCGAGCTTCTGAACGTCCTTGAACCGCCCAGAAAGATGTACTTGAATAATGCTGATGGACAGTTGGACCGCCCGCCCCCACGCCGACGTCAACGTCTAGTCGTGTGCCGGGATCCAGACTGCGGCATTCAGACAGTCGTACGGTGTCGATTCCAAAGGTAGATAACCCAGATAACCAATTCAGAGTTCACTATAGACCGATTGGTATCGGGCAGTGTGTTTGCCGGCTTTTCGTAGACTACTGTTCAACTTCGTCGTTTGCGCAATGTACACCGTCCACGAATCTGGTGCAGGGGTCGGGGGGGGGGGGGGGGCGACTTAGCCATCTGCCATTCATTTGCTGACGATGTCTTTTTTGTAGTCCAAACCTCCATTGGTATCCGGTGTCTTTTTTGCGGATATAGCCTAGCCTGCGTTAGGACAATGTTGTCTGAAGCTAATGCTGGTTAGTCCTAAACCTATAATCCCAAAATAAAATGTGTTTTTTTGAGAAAAAAAAATACTAAAGTTGGTTTCCACTATATTCTGATAGTTTTGTATATTTACTATCCATGAAGTTAACTTTTATAGCAATTACATACCTCTAAATCACTTTCAAGTAATAAATCACGTTTTTCAATCGTTGACGGGCGTTTGCCAAAAATCTGTTTTTCCAATTTAGAATAATCATATCTCTGGCAATAATGAAGCTATACCAATTAAGTTTTGATTGATGTGCTCTTTGTTATCTTTTTTATGCAACTACCAAGACAAATGTTTTGTTTAATGTTGTTTTATAAAAATATATATTTAAGATTAACAAATATAAAGTAATGAAAATACATTAAACGTCTTCGTGGTTGCATAACATGACGTGTAAGAAGGAATCTGAAAGAATTACATTAATACCTGAATTATTGGAAAAGTTACAGTGTTTCCAAATTATGCTATTTGTCATATTTGGCGGCCATCTTTGTTTGTTGCCATAGAAACGGGGGTATGGCAGAAAAATTTTCAATACATATTTTTACTTAGTACGACCCACTGTACAGTTTAGGCTAAAACTTTTAAAAACATAAATCCTTCCTAGGTGGGGTGTCTCAAGCCATTCCTCGGAGTTCCGTGGGCGGATCCGTGGGGATGGGTTTGGGAAATAAATCCGTGCCTTTCAGATTAGAACTGGTACGACGCACACGCGTTTTAGACCTTTGCAACGCACGTTAGATGATCGAATCGCTATGGCAGATAGTACACAAGGATATGTTACGGAGAAATGCGGATTGTCAGTACCGACCGAATCTCGCGTGTGCTTGCGGGCGGGCGGGCGGGCGGGCGGGCGGGCGGGCGGGCGGGCGTGCGTGCGTGCGGGCGTGCGTGCGTAGGTAGTACGATATGTATGGAGGATGGAATGGTAGCGGGCACGCCACCTGGTGTGGGCAGGTTTACCAATGTTGCATCAATGACACAACACAAGACGTATGTAACGCGAACACAAGTGCTCTTGCGAAACAACAGCTTTAATGCAGTGTTAACGTTGTGTCCTCTCACAACCAATGTTACCAAACAGCCGAACGAACAGCGGTAAGCTTTATCAAATCTATAATAACATAGCTGAAACGTAGCTTTGTAACAAAATGCGTAATAATTTGAGGTGCTGTCTGAACACAGTCGCTCCCACCTGCACACGTCGACGTGCGGGCTTTGCCAGCTGGTGCTGACAGTGCCACAGTGGTGATACTAGGACGTAACGTCATTCAAGTGATAGAATACTGACTGAAACTACCAGGTGACACGGCGAAAGTGACGTCCCATTAAAGACGACCATCCGTCGCTGGCATTGACCAAGATGTACAAAACAAGTACAAAAACATTATATTTCATTGTTACATAAGATGTTAGAGCTTGCTTTGAGCTTAGTAAGTAGGATTATAGTTGTCTTAACGTATCTCCACATTTCTAGTCTCATTCCCACAATCTCATCTCGAATGATCTGTTAATTACACCAACAGTAACAGCTTACTAAGTGTGAAGCATTCTGAAGAATCACAGCATCACTTAGCATCATCACTTCACATGACTTGGGCTAAGTGTCTGAGCACGAGATGGCCAGCGGACTGATCGCTTCTGTTACAGTATGTGACCACCTGTTGACCAACAGTGACTTATGTGAAACACAACTGGCTTGCTAAAAAGTGGCACTCTCTGGTGAATACAGGTGATATATACTGATAGTCCACCACGTGGTTGTAACCAAGTGACCAACAACTCACTACTCCTAATGCACCATACTAATCTGAGTCTATTAAAGCTAACCATTACACTCCATTACAACATTGTTGTTTGATCCTATAATTGAGCAAGTACATTTCTTACAGAAAATCATTTACCGAGTGCAATCACTTTATTTGAGCCTGTATTTTACAAAAAGGAAATTGTGTTTACCTAAATAATGCAGTAAAAATGTTGTACGTGTGCTACTTTAAAAAGCTGAAGTTGTGTCATGAACTGACCAGTCTTTCACAGCTATTAAGATGGCTAAAACAACATTAACAAATTGTCAAGGCAGAAATATATTATCAGATTTTTGTGACCAAACTTTACACACCCTTTCCCAAATAAGGAATTCCTCTGAATACAGAAATGCACAAACAGAATTTATGAAAGACCAAATGTTTACTCATACAGAAACCAATAACTAATTACGTTTAAAAAAATATATAGAATAAGCATAAAATATAATGCATAATAAGTGTAAAGCAGAGCCAAACATTGGTAATTGTTAATGAGTAAAATACCCCAATATAATTCAGTTTCTTTACGGCCAGTGTTATTCAAGAAAATACATCTGATGTCGTATTTGATCTTGATAATTGGAACCTAAGATACAGACAGATTTAACCAAAGTGAAATGCAGTGTTAGAATCAAGACAGAACAAATTATTTCAACTAATTTACTATATACTATTAAATGCTATTACACATATATTACACATGCAAGGTTCATAACAGCAATATATTTCCAACGGTAATGACAGAAAAATTAGCAAATTATGTATGTAGGCTATCTCAAACGTGCCTATATATATATCTACTGTTAGTAACATGCTTTTTCTGTTTGATAACAATTACAACACTGCATACTAAATAATTCAGCAGATAATAAATTGTTGTTGTGACAACTAAGCGGTTTGTGTATCTATGTTGCCACGGTTACGAAGTAATATCCATTGGAGCAGTGGTCAGTTTCTTCCCGTTGAACGTCGTCTTGAATTGTTCAGGAACCACATACTCATTCTGCAACAGAAATGATTGACAGCTGTCAGAACCACACTCATTCTGCAACAGAAATGATTGACAGCTGTTATAACTATATGTAATAAACCCCTAACAGATTTATACTTACGAATTGGCCACTAGCATCGGGAATAAGGACATTCATCTCGGATGATTTTGCAGAAACGATCTCTGTTTTAAGAGAGTCCTTGCTCAGGTACATCATACAACCGTCAGTCTTGTCAACGTTGATTGTTGGCACTTTGCCCAACACCTGAAATGTGTGAAAACACATATATATAGCATAATCACTCTTACCGATAGCACACTTTCATGATATTACAATTGATTAATTACTGAGAAACTTATAATGCCACATACCACAACACACTTCATTCTGCCCTAATAAGGCTCATAAAATTAATGTTGAGTTGACTTTCACGATCATGCAGCAACCACCTTGGATATTATCATTATTATATATGCCAGAGTCGAATAGTAAACAAAACCTTTATCCAGCAAACAGGGTTTCTCTCCTTGGCTGTCCAACTATTGTTTCCACGATTTTCGCAAATGGTGTGGGTCCATATTTTATGAAATTGAACATATTTCAGGATTTTTATTAGGTACCCAAAAAGAGCAATGGGGGGGGCGAATAAGTATTCTTCTGAGTTTCATGTGATGGACTAACTATATTTGTACTGTAGTTTCATGTGATGGACTAACTATATTTGTACTGTAGTTTCATGTGATGGACTAACTATATTTGTAGTTAAAGCTCACCTGAATCTGCACACTCTTACAATTGACGACATCTATGGCAGAGATGACATCCTCAAACACGAGGCCTGTCTTCTTGCAGTTGTCTACAAGGACACAAATACACAACTTGTGAATGACAAGAATACATCTTCAGGTAGCTAAGTCTTACACAAAGTCTTCTCCTATGAAGCTGTGCAAGGGTTGCAATACAGAAACAACGTCTGCTGTAGAAGTGTCAAATAAGTGGGAAATTGTGATACCATAAAGCATGTTCTGCCTGCCTGCCTGCCTGCCTATGGATTGCTCGAGGTAGTCTACATAACAAGCCACTAGATGGCACCACGTTGCAGTGGCTCTATGCCGCCACCTATCAGACTAACTGTAACTAATTTGGTCAAGTATATTATTAGAACATTTGGATCTCACTTTTCTCAATTTAAGAGCACACCTCCATTCAGAGCATTCTAATTCACTTTTCATTACAAAGTATTTTACAAATTTGTGACGATGCATGAGAAAATTCATAATTTCTGAAAGCCGGATTATCTCACACAGTGTCATATATTCTGAATTACGAAACATTGACAATGGTGATTGGCACATTGGCTGTGGTAGCCTGT
This sequence comes from Lamellibrachia columna, assembly GCA_963662155.1. Lineage (NCBI taxonomy): Eukaryota > Metazoa > Annelida > Polychaeta > Sabellida > Siboglinidae > Lamellibrachia > Lamellibrachia columna. Next base: position 11,226,174 of record OY759263.1, read on the forward strand.
CACGGGAAGATGTGTGAGAGGGCTAGGGCAGACTCACCGAGACTGATGGAGTTGAGTTTTCCCTTCACCTGCACCGTGCTGTTGTCACAGTTGTACACGTAGACCGTCTGCTTCTGGTTTGTGTCGGAGATCACAATGTTCTTGTTGCCGTGCTGGTGCTCCTGCAAAACACACGGCTACCACATGTAACAAGACCTAACAAGATTACCATCCAAGACAAAACATCCAGATGGCAAGTGGACAAGGAAGCCATTGGCTTATTGAGAATTCCGTCCTTCTGAAATATTTGTCAATTTTGTTTTTAAACATATTTGTGATGCTAGCATTTACACAATTTGTAGATAATTTGTTCCATTATTGTTCTATTTGTTCATTTATTTATCATCCTATGTGAGAATGAGTACTTTCGGATATCTAATCTACACTGTTCCTTCATTTAATGTCCTTATAAGATAAGGTAATGTGCAAAAGATATATAAAGATTTGTTTTTATTTAGCGTGGTATCCAGTCCTTGGAACTGCTCCAAGTGCTTTACACTTCACAACCTGGCAGGCCTGATCATTCCAACGCCAACTCGATGGGAAGCATTCAGCCACACTGCAATTATTGTGCAGACTATTCGTTCATATATACACCATTGTCTATAGCCAGAGACTCATTTATACAGCTGAGTGAACGTAGGCAACGTGGAGTAAACGAATTACCCAGGCTTTGAAACGGCAGCATTCAATGATTCAAACCTGGATTCTCTCGACTGAAAGGCCGACGTTCTAACCATCATGCCACCACATCCCACAACAACATACTGTCCTTATAAGGCCACGTACCACGACCCACTTCTTCCCCTCGAGGGCGCACTTGGCTGGTTTCTGTGGCTTGGTTGAGGTGTCGCCCCCACTGCCCAGGGGTTTGACAGGCTTTGGCTGAGTGGCAGGTTTGTATGGTTGAGCAGTCGTCAGACGCAGAGCGGGGTTTTTGTGGGTCTGCATGTCTTTGGTGACCTTCTTGAGACCTGGCCATCAAACACCCATCATTAGAGAACCAGTTAATGATAACATAGAACAGCTAATCATATTTAAAAGTGCTTTGCACTGAGAACTTTGGGAATTATTTGAAAAACTTAAAAATATCAAATATTATGTTTCTAGTGCCCACAGCATAAATTTCTAATGCAAAAGTATTACACTTTTTTACATAATCAAATGTTTTCAATATTTATAAATGCTATCATCCTAAAGCAGAATACTTGTGCAAATAAAAAAATTATCTGCATTGGATGTAAAAGGATAACAAAACGTATCCCATGTTTGTGAAGTAATGTTTAAGGTGTACCAAGTATTCATTTTATCCAGTAGGTCGCACAATAGGTGGGCTATATATATACAAGGTTTAACCAGTACCATTGTGATTATACATTCAAAGTACTGCAGTTTTATATAAATATTGATTCCCAGCTCAACAATACTCTAGCCACATTATATATATATATATATATCTCAGCTACAGCAATCATATATATATATATATACATATATATATATATATATATACAGATATATATATATATATATATATATATATATATATATATACACACACACACACACACATATATATATATATATATATACATATATATACATATATATATATATATACATACATACATATATACATATATATATATATATGATTGCTGTAGCTGAGATATTACTTATCGTAAATGTCCAGGATGTAGCTTCAGAAGGAAAAAAGGGTTAGCTTAATTTTTAGTTAAAATTAGCCTAAGAACATAACATTAGCGTAGCAGCATAGCACTACTTAGCACTACATAGCAGTACATAGCACTACATGCAACAAGACGTGAGCTGGGTCTTTTGCTGTGTAAAACCCCAGAAGATCTTCACACACATGGATGCACGGACGCACTTAGTGCTACGTACCCTGTGTGACGTTGCCCCCCTTGTTGAGGTCAGCAAACAGGGCACTCCTAACGTCGGCCTCACCCCCTGCTTTTGAGGTGTCCTCAGCTCGCAACATTTCTGGAGGGGGGGGAGGTCCAGGGGGCGGGGGCGGTCCCCCTGCAGAGGGTGCAGAAGGGACTTTCTTGGGGGCGGCATTTGACACGCTTGTAGCATCAGCACCCTGAAACATATAACACAACTAGATGAACACAGTAGATGTGCCACAGACTTGATATTGTGCACGGATTATCTGTTTTCAATACAAATTTGCAGATTTGGGAAGAACTGTTTCAAATTTACAGACAAATCTGTCATGAGAAAGTACATATTTTCTTGTGTTATCACAAAAGTATAAAATAAACATTTTGATGTGTGCATCAAAAGTAAGCAGATAGCTAGGCAGGATTTTGGCATAACCTAGCAGTAGTTTTGTCCACAAACTGCTACAAATCCGCTACCAAATCATATTCATAACTCTACAGATTTTACATTAGCAGACAGATGATACAGCACTCCTACACTGCAACTTACACAGCTGACTCATCATCTACACTGTGATCAAATTGTTTTTGAATATGACCACATTAAAGGACCACATAATACAAATTCACATACTTCATACAGCATAATTGTTCAATAAAAAAAAATGTTTTAATTATTTATTATATTATATTTTAATTTATCTCTATCTTAATGCATATTTGTATCTACTTTGTCTATAACCTGTCAAAAACATATATAATACATATAAACAAGCATTGAAAAAATATTTATACCTGGTAATAAATCTACAAGATCAATATATACCAGTAAATATAAATAAGATAGAAAACATAATTTAATAGATTAAAATGAAAAACCAGTATGAAATAATGACTGTATGACTGTATGAACAAAGTTTACATCTGATAAAAATGTAAATAAAATGTTGACTCCTAGGGACCCGCCTGCCCGTCTTCAAGACGAGCAAATGTCTGACGACGACGGGTAAAATAAAACTAAAAGATGGGTTTTTCTTTTTAGAAGATGAGATAATAAAATTGTTTGAACCATCTTATTGACTTTAAGTGCACCCGGTCATGATTTGACAAATGTTGTCGGCGTCAGAATAGCGAATACCGCCGATCTACAAGATCGATATATTTTTACCCTTGATTGACAGATTTTTAACCTTGATATTGTTGGAAAATAATGATACTGCGGCTGATCTCTATTTATTTGAATCATGAACGTAACTGGTTGGGAAACGCGTTTCAATGGTTTTTCTCATTGAGTCTGATTCGGGTTCCAAAATCACATACATAATTCATGTGTAGGCCCTACTACGTTCATGTGTAGGCCCTACTATCGGCAGAAGTTTCCCGATTGCTGAAAGAAAACTCAAACGACAAGCAAACCATGAACAATTAGACTGTGCTCAGTCTAGTAAATTCATATAGTTTTTGTCTAATAGGCAATACTGAATCTGGATGATTGCTGTTTTATCAAAGAAGTAATGTTTCAATATATTACTTTTAAATCCAAATGTATTACTCAGTGCTACATCTTCTATTTTTATCTGTTGTATTGCTTTACTTTTAGTGTCATGCATTTGATTTTGAGTGTGATTGTAATCATGTTTGTTCATATTAGACATGTGCATGCGTGTACTTAAAGTTTTAAGATGCTTCAAACATTACTTCCATGTTTATATATTTAAAATAAAGTTTCAAGTTACTTTTTCATGAACCGTCATGTGTTGGTTCTTCTTCTATTAGTATTACTGTGTAGGTGATAACTCCAACCTCGCTGCACAGCTAGTAAGACTCAACTGGGCCAATAATGGCTAAATCGGACTTGGCCTGTCATTAAAAACATCTAATTCAGTCAATAATGTCTGTCATTTCACATCTGCGCAACTTGCACTGGCTTACCAGTACAAAAACTAAATGGGCCAATAATGGCTGTCATTATATCAACCTACATTGACTTGCCAGGTAAAAAAATCAATTGGTTCAATAATGGCTGTCATAGACGTGAACGGAAGCCGTTTGCACGTTAATAGTTACACCTTTTCGAATGTTCAAGACTGGCAAAATTTTATTTCTGGTTAAGGGCCTGCTGCTCCCCAATGTTTCATTAAGTAACAGAACCATACCACGAAAACAGAATGTTTGCAGTGAAGGGCAAACTAAATATGTATGTTAGAAAGCTCGTGCTTTGTACATGTAGACACATATGTTCTAACAATGTCAAAGTGTTCAAAATGTCAGTACACTGTGTGACAACTGTCCAGGTGTAGAGAAAGCATGAGGAATTTTGGCATTAAGCAACTGAGAAAACAGATGTGTAACGTGTTATTTCTGACAACCTGTCAATGTATGAGTTAACTGATCGATTCCTATCCCTCATGTCCTCATTCCTGGACACGTCTTCACCCAAGTTCACATTCTCCCTGCTAAATACCACAGGGAGCGTTTGTAGGAAAGGAATGTGCCTTTAGACATAGACTTCTCCAGTTGACTCAATCAGCAGAGGACTTAGGAACGGCAACCTGGGATCACTATTACAGACCCACACAGCTGTAGCTGGGGTCGTTACCTTCCACAAACCCTAAATAAACCACGTTAGAATTTTTTTGTGATATGGAAACAGCTGGGGTAAACAGCCAGGGTAAACAGCCGGGGTACACAGCTGGGGTAAACAGCCAAGAGTGGGAGAGAATGGCAAAGGATTGCGATAGATGGAGACGACTCAGAACAAATTAAGCAATGTGTCCCCCCCCACAACAGACCACGTAGAAGAAGCTCATACATGTACTGATTTCAGAGTCTCAGATTTGTAATCTTAATCAAGAATTCTGCCAAATGATCAGGTGCATATCTATTTGAATATTTTCATGACCTCATAATTAAACTGGCTGTCTTAGTTTGAATAACGTAACAGAATTCTGGAAAAATTTTATGAATTGAAACCGAACTAATCTGCGTGGAAGCGTGTTATGCATTATGCAACCACATTACAGCATAGAACAATACACAACATGTGTAGCGAAACCGATTTTAGCTGTTGATCATTGCCGAGACTTAATAGTCAATGTGCAATCTTCAGTGGTTTTAATTCCCAGTTTTACTGCAGTATTATTGCACTGCGGGGGTTTGTACAAAGGTCACACTGAATGGAATAGGCTATAATATTTATTATGAATCCCCACCCAACCATACCAAACACCCCGGACACATTCACTACTCCCTCCCCCAAACTCACCTATCTGCACCTGTCAGTTTTACAAGGCAAGAAAGTGTGAGGTTTCTCAGTGACTGACGTAACCGGGAAGCAGCTGTAGGGGCTCAGCTACACTTGGGGTTAAACTGTAGGGCAGGGGTGTAACCAGGAAGCAGCGGTAGGGGCTCAGCTACACTTGGGGGTTAAACTGTGGGGTACGGGTGTAACCGGGAAGCAGTTGTAGGGGCTCAGCTACACTTGGGGTTAAACTGTAGGGTAGGGGTGTAACCGGGAAGCAGCTGTAGGGGCTCAGCTACACTTGGGGGTTAAACTGTGGAGCAGGGGTGTAACCAGGAAGCAGCTGTAGGGGCTCAGCTACACTTGGGGGTTAAACTGTAGGGTAAGGGTGTAACCAGGAAGCAGCGGTAGGGGCTCAGCTACACTTGGGGGTTAAACTGTAGGGTAGGGGTGTAACAGTACAACCAACTATCACTGCATCGCAATAGTCAATGTGACGATGCAATACTATCAATGGTAAATTTAACAATCGACAGTTATCGTCAATCGTACACTGAACTATCGATAATAACGATAATTGGTAAAAGAAATAAGCAGGACTACTTGTGTTACTGTCATACTGCTCATAAACATGCTTTTTAAAGTTTATTTGGTAACTTATTTATCGATCAACAATCATCGATCACCACAGCATCATTAATTAAATCAACTGCCTCCATGGCCACATGATGGCGCCACCCATCAATAATTATGGTTTGGGACTGTCTTCCCGATACTATTGCAATACTACCACAATAGTATTTCAATAGTAATACAGCTATCTCAATAGTATCGCAATAGTAAAACTATGCCCAATAGTTACCAATAGTATATTGTGTGTCAAATAATGGTCTTAAGGTGCGCTGTAGAGAGGACCAACGATCTCAACACACAGGTAATTATGATAAAGCTTAACATGCTCTTTTGAAGGTACCACAGTTCTGGGTATCATCTGTGATTCTGTGTCCCTAGAGAGGTCAAGGCAAATGATTCTGTGTCCCTAGAGAGGTCAAGGCAAATGTTGTTGATAGCTTAAGGACTTCTAGTACAAGTCGGATTAACTGAAATGTCAAACTCACTTGAAAGTACACAAGAAACAAAAACTTGTTCAACTAATTCATACATCACTAGTTAGTGTATGACTTGTGTAGTACATGGATCATGAGGCACTAGTGCATGGTTCACTATGGTGCACTAACAGCTGACTCATTGTACACTCATAGTTTGTTATTACATGACTCACTGTATCATAGTGTGTCACTTACAGCGCAGTCCGCCTCGTTTTCTTCCATCCGCCTCGCCCAATATTTGCCAAAATTGCCGCCTCACAGCTATTTCTCACGCCCAATTATTTTGTTATTACATGATGCATTCAGTGTCGATGAGCAGCATCTAATCCAGCCATAAAATAGCTTAAATTTATGCCACAATCCAAACACAGCGAAATTGTTTTGTAATTTTTCAGTTGTCCGAATCAAGTGCATCTGTGGAGGGCAGCAGTGGAACAGTGTTTTTGAAAGAAATTGTTTCTGCAATGTTTAAAGTCTTGTTATTCTCAGCCTCAGGCAATCCCGATAGTCTTGTTGGCCTCAAATTAATTAAAAACATCTACATGATAACTTGTAGTTTCATTTCTTCTCCCCTCTTGAATGCACCAGTTTGAAGCTAATATTAATGTTTGACCCCGGACCCCTTTGGTTGCTTTGCCCTAGCACCCTAGTATATGACTACAACACATAATGCATGGCTCATGGTGCACTAGTGCATGGTACACTAGTACATGGCTCATGGTGCACTAGTGCATTCCTCATGGTGTACTAGTATTGAATATTTATCGTGCTACTAAAAATGCCAAATGCCAAAACCATAACATTTTGATGACTACCATAAGAAGTTTTTACTGCGGTTGTTCACTGTAGAAGCACAACAGACACATCAGCCGGTGCACCCATGTGATCCAGACCATCAACAATGTAGTGTCGTACATCTTACTTTAGTGTCACACTAAATTGCAATGTAAATATAGGTAAGTCACTACGTAAATATATCTCTAGCCAAACATCGTCATTAGCCAGGTATACCATATATGAGCAAGTCAGTCAAACGATGATGGACATATTGACAGCTGTCAATCATGTCGAATGGTCTACTGCCTCCCTGTGCCTCGGTTTGAGTCCAGGAATCTGTGGGCATTCCTAGAAGGGGCCTGACACGCCAGGAGACTCTGGTGGTGTCAATCACGGAACTACCACTGGAGAGGCAGGCCACGTTTAGCTCACTCAAACATCCCAGGGTGTCTCCAACCATTTCTCACAGTCCTGCTAGTATCCTATGGTCGAAGGCTAGGAACTACAGTAGCAAGTCAGCAAGTGTCACAGTATATGGCAACCTTTTGTTGCCAGAGTTCAAACAAACATAGCAACTACAACCATCATGTTGCTGCATCAACTCTGTGGCTGTCAATCCTTGTTTGCATTAAGTCAGGAAATATAATAACATTTCCTGAAGGCCCGCCTTTTTCATCTTCCGGTGAACTCATCCAACTATGGACAACTACAAATTCTAAACCAATTAGAGACTGCCTAACCCTTTCACTTTGATGCACTACTGAGCTCAGGTTCCTGAGTATTTCAGTGTAGTAAGGTTTTTCCTATTGTATTATATGAACTGATAGCATGAAACAAATGTAACTACCCACAACATGAAACCTTTGCTTCTGTGCCCTGCCTTCTATTGGAGTTGTGACTACACACTGAAGGCAATGCTACAGTCAGTCACTGGGGCGGGGGAGGGAGAGGGAGAGGGGAGAGATGGAGATAGGGAGAGGGGGAGAGAGGGAGAGTAGCAGAGGAAAAGAGAGTGGACGAGAATGAGCAGTGGAAAGATGGAAAGACAGCCGTGAGTCAGTCAGCCAGGTGTCTACAGGTGGAGACTGGTGAATGATGACACTGTTTACTTCCCCTTCTACTGAGGCATACAGTGGGTGATACAGCTCAATCTTCACCACCAGACTACATTATGCATGCCTCAAGTACACATTCTCACACCTAACAGTTGTTCCTTTATTTACAAGTTATCATTTCACTGACATGTCATTTTCACAAAAAACATTTATGATTAACTATCTACATGTAATACATGATACCATGTAATTTATAATGTAATGTCTTACTAAAATGATTTATATAAACAATACAGCTGTATATGACATATATTATTGCACATCAGCAAAATTACCATTCGGTTCACATCAATCAACACAAGATGCTGTTTGTCCCATTTAACCCTTTCTCTCTGGTTGAGCAATCCAAGAATTGCAACATGAAATACTCGTTCTCCAGAAAGACCCAAGTAGTTATCGGTTGATTAATCATGAGTTGAAGTAATCATGTAGTCTGACAAGATAGTCATAAAATGTTACATCTCCAAAGATAATCGCAGCTGGACGCAACCCACAGGCAGCATCCAGTCCTCGGATCACTCATCACGATCCACAATTTATGGCTTGCATTAAACTTCTCTGGTTCCCTAGAATAAACAGCTAATCCAATTATTAAAACTCCTTCCTCACCTGATTTAGCCCATCGCGAATCCAGTTCGTTGATATCCAAATATGTACATAGAATAATATCCGCAGTCGATTTAAGAAAAAAGTGCATAGTTTTGTTCAAATCATTGAATGAACTGGGTTTGGTCTTTAGATCTCGTAACTTGCAAAGTCAGTACAGAGCTGACATTTAGCCTTCAACCCATTGAACTTGTTGGTCATGTGTCTTTCATGAAAGCATGTCACCAACATAAACTGTGAAACACATGTACAGGTCTATTATCACACCAAGTGAAACACTTGCACATCAAGTGTGTCATAGTGGATCTTAGGTAGTTTTGATTTTTTGCAAAATGATTTTGAAATAAGAAGAAATGAAAAAATCTAATTGGAGGTGGACTTTTAATATCAATTTCCATAGTTGTTATACAAGTCTGCTTCACTCATTTCTGCAGTCAATTAATGTACATCATCAAATAATATCAAGCCAGACACAGCCGTACTTCTCGCAGTTCATTATTACCTCATGATAAAACCAAGGTTAATGATATAGTTATCATAGGAATCTAGTAGATCAGCAGGGACAACTATGATTTGCATCAAAACGGAACACTTTGTGTGTGGGCCAATCAACTATATCTAGGGCAGTAAATATACTTTTGGAGTGGAGGGACCAACCACTAGAGCTAGGGAGCAATCTGGGTGTGTGCACTGGAACTTGAAAATTATTCTAGAAACATAATGGTCATTCTAGGTTACTTCTCACTATTGACATTCACAGTTTATTGACATGTGTGGTTGTGTGGTTGAGTGGTTGTGTGGCTGTGTGGTTGTGTGGTTGTGTGGTTGAGTGGTTGTGTGGTTGTGTGGTTGTGAATGTATCATCAACACAGACATTCACACTACCATTGAGCTGTTAGTGGAACAAACATCAGTCAGCTGGATCATGACCGACTCTCTAAGTTGGCATTTTGAACTGACCAGTGCACTGTGAGGCATACTGACTGGATCTGCTGGAGATAGGTATCACACTTGCTCAGACTTTCCTGACTGGCATATACATGCACATGCACACGCACACGCACACACAGGCATATTTCATGGAAAAGAAACAAGAGTCAATACAACGTGGAAAAGAAACAAGCGTCAATACCAGAACAGTGCACTGCACTTGGAAGAATACAAACAGAAACATAACACGAAGCCATGACAGTGAACATGAAGCCATGACAGTGAACATGAAGCCATGACAGTGAACATGAAGCCATGACAGTGAACATGAAGCCATCACAGTGAACATGAAGTCATGACAGGGAACATGAAGCCATGACAGTGAACATGAAGCCATCACAGTGAACATGAAGCCATCACAGTGAACATGAAGCCATCACAGTGAACATGAAGCCATCACAGTGAACATGAAGCCATCACAGTGAACATGAAGCCATCACAGTGAACATGAAGCCATCACAGTGAACATGAAGCCATCACAGTGAATGGTTACTGTTGTTGCGCCCATCTTTGTCCCTCAAGCCCGGGGTGAGGCTGGTATCGATACTTGCTCTCGGTTTGTGGTGTTTAGGGGAGTTTTATCTGTTAAATTTGTCATTCCAGTTTGACAGTCAGTCAGTTGTTGGGATGTTTTTAGTGTAGGTGTGTGTGTGTGTTTGCTTCAAACAGACACAAGTTTCTCTTAAGTAGTAATGCAGACAGCCAGGAAGCAGCTGTCCACCAGGGACAGTAGCTGTCCACCAGGGACAGTAGCTGTCCACCAGGGACAGTAGCTGTCCACCAGGGACAGTAGTTTTCCAGGGGGTCCTATTACAACCCCTGCCAATCAGCTGACCTCACAGGGGCTAGGGTGACAGAGAAAACCTGTGGGGTATTAGGTAGCATAAATGACATATTTGGGAAGAAAAAAACAGGCAAGGGGCAAGTGTTTGTGTTGCCCTTGTATGGTGGGGTATCAGCTATACACCCTGGCCTACCTCGCACACGAACTCATTCAGTGCAAGTTATAAATAGATGGGTACGTTTCAGGTGACACCACCCCTACAGTCACTTAGCCACCCCTACATACCTCCAGAGTTCACCTAAAAACATGGCGTTTGTTGAATGTTGAAACACTCTGAAACTCTAAATGAACTGTCCAGAACCCTGAAGAAACAACAAAAAAACAAGAAAATTAACTCGCTGTGTCTGGCGATGAATAGGCTAAAATTACAAAATGTCTGATGCAATGAATTGTTTGCTTTGAAGGAAACCCTACGACAGGGCACGTCACCACAGCACCAAGGCTAGGTGCAAACATGACACTAAAGCGGAGTTCCCATCCAAGGTGGCCTACTTCGGCCAAGTAGAACATTGTCTGCTGGCAACTTCTGCACACTCAGTTGCAACAGGCGACAAGAACTTTGCAATTGGTGATAAGAACTTTGCACCGTGCGACAACAACGCTCAACTCTTCATTCTTAATATTAGCTATCACGTTCACAAACAGCACCTCGTCCCATCTCCAGGAACACTAAAATAACGCTTTCCACGACAGAAAAATACTGAGAAAACACGTCTCATCACCATAGTCACCCCAGGGTTCGACACAGGAGAGGCTCACTCCTGACATCAGAGTCTCCTTCAAGGCAACCAGCACCAGGAAGAAACTCTAACTTTTCTGACAACACTAGCCGAGTTGCCCGGCATTGCACAGGAGAAAAAGCAGCAACTGCATGACCTTTGACTCCTTGCACTGGCCCAGTCAAGTTTTGTTAGGGCAAATGCAATGATGAATACAGCTTCAGGCCCGAAAAATCATGTACAACTGTCGGTTTCATGAAGCATTCGTACCAGATGAACGAACTTATGTGGACGTTTGACGTAGATCACGTAACTTGGAACAATCATAGAAAACATGCACAGCATTGCCAATAACTATACACGTAACTACAAACTACTATTGTTCTGATGTACGTAGTCTGCATCAAACGTCCACAAAAGTTCCTTTCTAAGATCCCCAGGGGGAATTTCAAAACGATTTCAATGTACAAACCATCCAAGCACCAGACACACCTACAGCTCAATACATGCAAAACGGAAGGAGACATGAGGTAACATACATACAGACAAACTGACAGAGATATGAGGGAACATACATACAGACAAACTGATAGGAGACATGAGGGAACATACATACAGACAAACTGATGGAGACATGAGGGAACATACATACAGACAAACTGATAGGAGATATGAGGTAACATACATACAGACAAACTGACAGAGATATGAGGGAACATACATACAGACAAACTGACAGAGATATGAGGGAACATACATACAGACAAACTGATGGAGACATGAGGGAACATACATACAGACAAACTGACAGAGATATGAGGGAACATACATACAGACAAACTGATAGGAGATATGAGGGAACATACATACAGACAAACTGACAGAGATATGAGGGAACATACATACAGACAAACTGACAGAGATATGAGGGAACATACATACAGACAAACTGACAGAGATATGAGGGAACATACATACAGACAAACTGACAGAGATATGAGAGAACATACATACAGACAAACTGACAGAGATATGAGGGAACATACATACAGACAAACTGATAGGCGATATGAGGGAACATACATACAGACAAACTGACAGAGATATGAGGGAACATACATACAGACAAACTGACAGAGATATGAGGGAACATACATACAGACAAACTGACAGAGATATGAGGGAACATACATACAGACAAACTGACAGAGATATGAGGGAACATACATACAGACAAACTGACAGAGATATGAGGGAACATACATACAGACAAACTGACAGAGATATGAGGGAACATACATACAGACAAACTGACAGAGATATGAGGGAACATACATACAGACAAACTGACAGAGATATGAGGGAACATACATACAGACAAACTGACAGAGATATGAGGGAACATACATACAGACAAACTGACAGAGATATGAGAGAACATACATACAGACAAACTGACAGAGATATGAGGGAACATACATACAGACAAACTGACAGAGATATGAGGGAACATACATACAGACAAACTGACAGAGATATGAGGGAACATACATACAGACAAACTGACAGAGATATGAGGGAACATACATACAGACAAACTGACAGAGATATGAGGGAACATACATACAGACAAACTGACAGAGATATGAGGGAACATACATACAGACAAACTGACAGAGATATGAGGGAACATACATACAGACAAACTGACAGAGATATGAGGGAACATACATACAGACAAACTGATAGGAGATATGAGGGAACATACATAAAGACAAACTGCTTTATAGTAGACTGCAATAGAGATGTGATGACCTACGACCTCACCCACCAGGTATACCCCCTCCCGCATCTCCCAACCAGGAACTGGGAGTCTTTTTATCATGTTGACAAAAGTAGGCACGTTTTTATTAATCCAACTGTGCAAGTTACTTATACTATTCATGCACTGTACAGCTGAACATCAACAAGTTACTTATACTATTCATGCACTGTATAGCTGAACATCAACAAGTTACTTATACTATTCATGCACTGTATAGCTGAACATCAACAAGTTACTTATACTATTCATGCACTGTATAGCTGAACATCAACAAGTTACTTATACTATTCATGCACTGTATAGCTGAACATCAAGTTACTTATACTATTCATGCACTGTATAGCTGAACATCAAGTTACCTATACTATTCATGCACTGTATAGCTGAACATCAACAAACCTGATTTGCGACAGCCTAAGTGAACAGAGAAGTAAACAAACTTGTTTTTTCCCTTGGGGTATAACAACCTCTACATTTAGCGGACATGTCAGAATTGGGGATAGGCCCTGTCAATAAGACTTGCCTTAGTCTCAGTGCAGTAGGACAACAGACACTTGTTTGTGGAGGTAAACCACAGTGGTTGGATGGTCCACCAGGCTCCGGGAGACAAACTGAAGTCTAATCGACTGACTACAGCCAGAGGGACGTCTACGTCACAGATTGCTTTAGTCTTACAATCGACATGCATCCATAAACAATCAGAGAAGACATGCGGGGAGGACATAATTTCCGACTTCTTGCTGGGACTGATGCCCTCCAGAACAGTTTGCATGTTATGTTTGTATGTATGTTATGTTTGTATGTATGTTATGTTTGTTTGTATGTTATGTTTGTTTGTATGTATGTTATGTTTGTATGTATGTTATGTTTGTATGTATGTTATGTTTGTTTGTATGTATGTTATGTTTGTTTGTATGTATGTTATGTTTGTATGTATGTTATGTTTGTATGTATGTTATGTTTGTATGTATGTTATGTTTGTATGTTATGTTTATTTGTATGTTATGTTTGTATGTATGTTATGTTTGTATGTATGTTATGTTTGTATGTATGTTATGTTTGTTTGTATGTATGTTATGTTTGTTTGTATGTATGTTATGTTTGTATGTATGTTATGTTTGTATGTATGTTATGTTTGTATGTATGTTATGTTTGTATGTTATGTTTATTTGCATGTTATGTTTGTATGTATGTTATGTTTGTATGTATGTTATGTTTGTATGTATGTTATGTTTGTATGTATGTTATGTTTGTATGTATGTTATGTTTGTATGTTATGTTTGTATGTTATGTTTGTATGTTATGTTTGTATGTTATGTTTGTATGTTATGTTTGTATGTTATGTTTGTATGTTATGTTTGTATGTATGTTATGTTTGTATGTATGTTATGTTATGTTTGTTTGTATGTATGTTATGTTTGTATGTATGTTATGTTTGTATGTATGTTATGTTTGTTTGTATGTATGTTATGTTTGTATGTATGTTGTTTGTTTGTATGTATGTTATGTTTGTATGTATGTTATGTTTGTATGTATGTTATGTTTGTATGTTATGTTTATTTGTATGTTATGTTTGTATGTATGTTATGTTTGTATGTATGTTATGTTTGTATGTTATGTTTGTATGTATGTTATGTTTGTATGTATGTTATGTTTGTTTGTATGTATGTTATGTTTGTATGTATGTTATGTTTGTATGTTATGTTTGTATGTATGTTATGTTTGTATATATGTTATGTTTGTATGTATGTTATGTATGTATGTTATGTTATGTTATGTTTGTATGTATGTTATGTTTGTATGTATGTATGTTATGTTTGTATGTTATGCTACTCCTCCTAGACGCTTTGCATCATGGGTGCCACTATTACCCTTTCTAGGAGCAATCGAATTACCCTTTGTAGTTATTACGCACAATCATCTGCAAAGCTATTCGAACAATTACGTAAAAATTTTAGCAACATCATGTGTCTTTTCTACGACTGTCCCAAGTTATGTAATACAAGGACAAGGCATCAGTAGATGTTATTATAACTGCCAGTATTATGTAGTAATTTTGAGAGTTGGATTCCCAGAAGCCATCTACATATTGACTGGCAGGACCAAGTACCGAGGCATAGATGGATATTTCTGTGATAATTTTTTGTATCCTGATTTTTTTTTAATATTGTTATTGTGACAGTCACTTGCAAACTACCAAGTTATCCCGTCTGGAGGATGCGCATTTTTGCTAGTTTATTATAAATTTTAACAACATCCTAAATATTTATGCAACAACATTGTTGCTCCATTCTTCGTCCCAGAAGTCCAGAGTCCCTGTCAAACATTCAGTCACTGACTTGCTTGTAGCTACCAGGAAGTGGACCATCTCTTCTCAGACTTCTGGCTATCCCAGTGAAACATTCAGTCGCTTGTAGCTACCACAAAGTGGACCATCTCTCTGGGATATCCCAGTGAAACTTTCAGTCACTTGTAGCTACCACAAAGTGGACCATCTCTCCTAGCTATTTTGTGGTAGTATAGCTACCACAAAATAGATCATCTGTCCTAGCTATCCCAGTGAAACATTCAGTCGTTTGTAACTACCACAAAGTGGATCACTGTGATTCAGTAAAACACTTCCACGAAGACACTCATGACTGTGACCATGAAACTGAAACGCCCTGCATAGGAGGGTGGCCTAAAACACCCTCTGCCCGCAGGCAGACTTGTTTAGACACATCCACGAAACGCCTTCCTAGAAACACGCAAAAAAAAAAACAGGAACAGAGTTAACAGTTCATAAGTATTATCATGTGTCTGTGTAGGCAGAAAGCATGCGTGATCCATTGATCCCTTCTGACCCATGTGGCAGGTGACACGTGGGCAGGGCCTTGGGTTCATCTACCAGGAGAGGGAAGGATAAGTTATCAATACCTATAATAGCCACTTGACACTGATCTATATCTGACAGTGACATACTACACCAAGATGCTAAACATGTGCTGCTGCCTCTAAATGGTTCTGGCTTACAGGAAGTGAATTATTACAACACATCTGCCACACAATTAGTGGCAAGGTGGATGCCAGAATCTTTCCCCTTTTACTTCCGACCTATATTATACACCATTGTTATAATCACCTTCATTTTCACCGTAATCTTTATTACAATTATAACATTGATAATAACTGCCACTATTATTATCTCTGACTGTAGTAATTATTGATTATCATTCCGTTGTTGACATCACCTTCATCAAAATCATCATCATAAATATTTATAGGTAAAGATCACCAGGTCTGTCAATCAGAGGTAGAGATAACTAGGTCTGTCAATTAGAGGTAGAGATCACCAGGTCTGTCAATCAGAGGTAGAGATCACCAGGTCTGTCAATCAGAGGTAGAGATCACCAGGTCTGTCAATCATAAGCAGAGATCACCAGGTCTGTCAACAAGAGGTAGAAATCACCAGGTCTGTCAATCAGAGGTAGAAATCACCAGGTCTGTCAATCAGAGGCAGAGATCACCAGGTCTGTCAATCAGAGGCAGAGATCACCAGGTCTGTCAATCAATGACAGGTTTTACATTTCCTTGCGTGGGTAACAGTAGCAGGTGGTTTCGAACCCCGGTCCCAACAACTGAAAGTCCGACGCTCTACCACACAACCACTGCACCCCATCTAATTGTCATCAAGGACTGGATACCGTGCTATATAAGAACGTACGTTTACCCTAAACACCATCAACCTAATTATCATCATCCTACCCTATGCAGCATAAACCTAATCATCACCCCCATCAGAATGTTCAGGGAGGATGAAAATTATGAAAAATTTCTGCATTTTGGCAAACAGAACAATAAAAGGCTAGTGTTGTCTTATTCTAAGGTTTGAATGTCAAACCCATGACGCTTCCTTGTTGATCAAAAGCGGACAGTCCATGTCTGGGATACTCTTTATCTCCAGTAGTGAATTCAGAAACTTGGTCAAAATAGTCAAAATTAACAAACATCCAATAAGCTCACAATTTCCACAAACTAAATCTAAATGACGCGACTTGTTTAACAACTGGTTATAAATGAAGACATCAATTGGCCACCTGCAGCAGTGGCCAGTGCAGAAGACAGAACCTGCTGCAGGCTGACTCTCTGGACTCTCTCCTGACATCATCCAACACCCCATCTAGACATCAGAAACCCAGAGTGTCAGTAACTCATCCCAGACCCTCCCAGACAAGTGGGATACATAGGGAGGCCACAGCCCTCCTCCCACTCCAAGTGTTAATTTGCCAGTGTTTATTCAGGAGCACTTCCTAAGTATTCAGGGACAGCTGTTCCCAGCAGACTTCTAGGGCTAATCATCACCACCAACCCCTGGCCTTTCCCTGGAGGAAGAACAAAGGCCCCCTGGGTCACAGCTGTCTCTGTTCCTTCCCTCTTTCATCATGTCTAGCTGCCAGTTTCCTCATCTTTAGCTGTGGCCGCTGTCATCTCCTACAAGACTCGGGAACAGGTCTGCCATACTCAGGGTTGTTTGATTTAAATCATTGATTTAAATCACTCCAAAAAAAATCATTGATTTATGATTTTTTTTTTACTTCCGATTTTTTTAATCGCTGATTTATATGAATTTAACACAAGTAATTGTTTACAAGCATCAAGATCAACAAAGTTTTGTATGTTCTTTTAATACAAAAACACAAAGTGTGCACACTTGTGTAGCTGTATTGTCACATGATAGCCTGACAGTCAAATATTTTATGACATTGTGTATGTTTGAGCTATTCCCTTTCTGAATGCAGTGAAGCCACACAAACTTGTCTTCAAGAGGAAGTATCTTTTCAAGTCAGAAGCCCTGAGTTAAAGTCCACTTAGAGCTTGTGCTAGTTGCTACCAATTCAGTATGTTGACTCAAGTGAGACAGTCTGGGCTACAATTGTAATACTGTACCAGTTTGCAGTCTGGTTGGAGACCCTTAGAGTACACAGAGCCCTGGTCAGGTGCTAATCCACCCTCTCAGCAAACAATATACACTGCTGCAGCCACAGACACACAGCATGCTTTCCTTTCCAGGACAGATTATGCAACTACAGGGGGTGAGGCCTTGTGGACATTGTCTAATGTCTTTATATAAGCAAAAGTCATGTACCCTCTGTTTGTTAGGACAAGTACCCAAATTGATTTGAATAGAACATGTTTGAAAGAGTTTATAAATATAAACATCTATATACGTGTCTATATACCAAATAAAAAAAAATTAAAAAATCCGATTTAAATCAAATAAGTCCTTTTTTTTTTAAATCGTGATTTTTCAACCCTGCAACACTATGGAATTACCTAGCAAATCACATATTTGACAAGATTTAACAAGATTTCCATCCAAGGCAAAGGCCCAGATGGCAAGTGGATAAGGAAGGCAATTGACTTATCGAGAGTCCAAAACATTTTTCATCTATGTCCTCCTGAGATATGTGTCAAGACTGTTTTTAAACACATTCATGCTGCTAGCAGTTACACAATCTGTAGATACTTTAATTCCATTAATTTATTGCCCTCTATGAGAATGAGTACATCCTGATATCCAATCTACACTGATCCTTTACTAATGTTACCTCATGTTCTCTAGTTCTACTATCTTTCTTGAGTGAACAAATATTTCTATCAATATTATCGTACCCATTCAATATCTTAAAAATGTTATCTCCTCTTAAGCTCCTTGTAAATCCTGAGAAAAACATGAAAAACCATCTCAGACAAGAACTCTCTTGGATTAGTTATAGCAAGTTCCAATCTACTAACATACATTAAATTGTCATTATACTTCTGTGGTGCTCAATAAATACAACATATTTAATTAATTGATAACTTTATTTTTCATTCAACTTACTAGGTATTTTGAATCCACACTTAGGTTCTGGCTTTGCAATAGAAAGCAAATGTGCATCTATTTTACAATGATATTAAGCCAGAAACATTGCACAAAACTTATTAAGTCTAAAACTAAAATAATTTCTGTTTTTTAATGTGACTTGCCAGGTTCTTACATAGGATAGCAGTGATGTGCACTGCAGGTCACATGACCATAACAGCCACTAATGTGGAGGGAGCATTCCCATTAGCCCTACCCCTTTGACTGGGTTAGGGTTAGTTTCTGCATGCCCACTGTCTGTAATGCTGCACTGTTTTCTAACACAAAGCAGACCCTGCCCAGATAGTGACACATCTAACAGCACACACAAATAATACAAATTATTATTGGTTGCGCACACATGGATGAAATGTCACACAACTGATGAAGCTGTGTGATTTAATAACCCGTGATGGGAGTGACATATCATATATCTGTGTGAGTGACATATAATATATCTTCAAATTTAAATAAATTACTTTACTGCCAAATACTGTTGTATCGAGAAATGAATGCTTGCACAATCTGGCCTGCTGTCAGGCTAACATTTCCAGCTGCTTTATAGTGTTAAATTAGGTGTTACTTAGAACTTCCAGACACCAGAGTTACATAAACATACATACAGGGAAGATGGAAGAACTTAATCAGCTATAAAAGATGGGAATGACACTAGGCACACTAATGGGATATTATCTCAGTGTGTAGGGAGGTGTTGATTGCACATTACAGGAGAGGGGAGAAGAGGGAGGCCAGGAGAGGGAGGGATAACATATGGGAGCATGGGCCTTCCAGAGGGATGATAAATGTAAGGCAGGTGATTGGAGATTTCTAGGGAGTGAGGAATCTGCGGGTTGCCAGAGACAACCCACCCTGTCAGGACTGCTTCACGTCACCCCGTGTAACCTGTTGACCAACGAACGCAATCATCTCCCAACTAAATGTGGGTGGCACAGATGAGTCTTCCCCAATGTTTTAAGTCACTGTAATATTCATGACCAGTGTCCCATATATGTCTCTAATTTTATTTTAAAGGGAGATATGGCAGCTAGAAACATGTTTTTTGACAAAATTACTCAAAATGTGTTTCCTCAGTGTTCCAATTGCTTTGTATGTTTACTATCAATAAAGTTCACTTTTATAACAATGACACACCTCTAAATTAGTTTTATTCATGGATAAAGCTTGCATCTACCATGCGATCAATGCCATCACTCAATCTTTGATGGCCATTTACAAGAAATAACAGAGTTAACTAAGCCAATGGTGATCATGAAAGTATTTTGATAAAATATCCATTACTTCAAAGTGTTGTAATTTTTAGAGGGGCTATAGTTCCTACATACAGTGGCCATTTTGTTTGTTGCCATGGAAACAGGGAGTTTGGCATAAAATATTTATTATATTTATAACCCACTCTACAGTTTGGGCATAAAAAACTGCACTAATGATACAAATAAAAAAATCCTATTCAACTGCCATGCCTCCCCTTAACACTTTAATTCACTACATATACCTTCATAGAATTCACACAAATTGTTTATGTACGAAAAACTATCCATACATTTCAGTTAATTTAACCAAAGTCCACCCTTTGTTAAATTGCAAAGTCTCAACTATAAATAAAATAACAGAATTCATAAAATAATATTACGTTTACACTACCTTCTACTTACTTAGAAATTAATTAATGCCTCACGTCTCAATTAGTATAGTATCAATAAGATAACTAAAGGTTTACATGTATAATGCATCACACAAAGGCTGTACAACTAATGTATGAAGGTTGGAAGTTTCGAACAACTTACAATGTCATTATTACATAAACATTACTTACTGATAACTTACTCCCTGAAGGCAGAGAGTAATTGATGCCATCCATTTATATCTTTTAGCTATTTTCTCTGGGTCATGTTCCTTTATTTTCTGGGTGAGTGCCTCTCTTGCGATGATTCGTTTGTACGTTTCTTTTGGGCGTCTTAGTTTTCCTTTTGCAGATGGTTTCCAGTACCACACCTGCTCTGGTGTTCTTGTTTCCAGTACCACACCTGCTCTGGTGTTCTTGTTTCCAGTACCACGCCTGCTCTGGTGTTCTTGTTTCCAGTACCACGCCTGCTCTGGTGTTCTTGTTTCCAGTACCACGCCTGCTCTGGTGTTCTTGTTTCCAGTACCACACCTGCTCTGGTGTTCTTGTTTCCAGTACCACGCCTGCTCTGGTGTTCTTGTTTCCAGTACCACGCCTGCTCTGGTGTTCTTGTTTCCAGTACCGCGCCTGCTCTGGTGTTCTTGTTTCCAGTACCGCGCCTGCTCTGGTGTTCTTGTTTCCAGTACCACGCCTGCTCTGGTGTTCTTGTTTCCAGTACTGCGCCTGCTCTGGTGTTCTTGTTTCCAGTACCACGCCTGCTCTGGTGTTCTTGTTTCCAGTACCACACCTGCTCTGGTGTTCTTGTTTCCAGTACCACGCCTGCTCTGGTGTTCTTGTTTCCAGTACCGCGCCTGCTCTGGTGTTCTTGTTTCCAGTACCGCGCCTGCTCTGGTGTTCTTGTTTCCAGTACCGCGCCTGCTCTGGTGTTCTTGTTTCCAGTACCACGCCTGCTCTGGTGTTCTTGTTTCCAGTACCACGCCTGCTCTGGTGTTCTTGTTTCCAGTACCACGCCTGCTCTGGTGTTCTTGTTTCCAGTACCACGCCTGCTCTGGTGTTCTTGTTTCCAGTACCACGCCTGCTCTGGTGTTCTTGTTTCCAGTACCACGCCTGCTCTGGTGTTCTTGTTTCCAGTACCACGCCTGCTCTGGTGTTCTTGTTTCCAGTACCACGCCTGCTCTGGTGTTCTTGTTTCCAGTACCACGCCTGCTCTGGTGTTCTTGTTTCCATTACCACACCTACTCTGGTGTTCTTGTTGCAGCATTCTAAGGACATGGCCCATCTTCTTTTTAACATTGTTGACTTGGCTGGCTCTGCATTTGCTTTTTAAAGAACTTCCTCGTTGGTGTTAAACGCATTCCATTTGATGTTTAAAAGTCTGCGCAAGAATCTGGTCTGGAAACTCGCTAGTTTCTGTTGAGTTGTGATGTTTGTTTTTTGTTGGTTGTGTTCCGTGTTTCAGAGCAATAGAGAAGCAAGGTGCTGTTGAAAATTCTTATTTTCGTCTTTGTATTTATACCTTTTGACTACTAAAATTGGAGAGTCTTTCATTACAATTGATTATTTGGGTTATTTACGTAACCTGATGACAACTACATTATAATTATTATGATAATAGCTGACTGTGTATTCAATCATAGTTGATTACAACTGATAACGGACCCAGTATGCAGGTTTGTAGTTTTTATTAAATAAGTTATGGACCAACAACATACTTTCTTTACATGAATAATCGGTACAATGACAATAATAACAGAAATAAAATGTTCCATGAATTTTCATTGAAAATCAAGTCAGTAGTGGCAGTTGAAAATGTATACTTAGAGAAAGACGTTAGAAATTGTTTGTTTAAAGCAAAAAAATCATGGTTTTGGGGTTATCGTGAGATAATAAAAACAAACCACATGCACCTAAAATCAAGAATATCACGCCAATGGTTTACTCAGAATGTGTTCTAAAAGTGGGAGATTCCAGCCATTTCTCTGAATGGCTGAGTGTTGACATGTTAACCAGCGTAACCAATAAGCGCATGCACACTGTGCATTGCATAGTTCTATGAATTCGGGGTAACCTAGACTACAAATGGCGCATTAAGGGAGGTTGGCATACACAGAACCAATGCAAAGTCTCAAACAAACATGTTATTTTACCAGAAAGAGGATTAGTTTAGTAAACAAAGGCCAAAATACATTACATAAGTTGAGTTTGGATGCAAATAACATGGCCATATGCTATTAGCAAATATAGGAATACCCCACTCATGACATAGGGTTATCTAACAGCATGGTGCGCCCCATGATATTAAGATGTTGTAGGTTCAACAAGGTTTCCTAGTAAACCATTGGCGTGATATTCTTAATTGTAGTTACAGATGGTTGTTTTAGTAACTCTTGTAGGTCATACGCCGAAAACCATGACTTTGTTTCACTTTAAGATTCTACATACCAAAAATGGAATGCATATGCAGTGTTTGCTCACCAGTCCTACTGCACATACCATAAGATGAGCAACAGATGTAACAGCATGATACCAAAGTCCATGTGATGACGTTTAGAAAGATATGTATTGTCATTAGAGATACTTTGATGCCTGCGTTGCAGAACTGTGACAAACAGTGACAGCATTATGCTTCTAACCTACATGAAGGCCACAATACCAGAGGAAAATATGGTCCTTATCTACATTAGGCCCCTGTCTACACAGTGACAGTTGTAAAGTGCTGCCACCTGATGGCTAACTAATGTACAACTACTGTGGACAGAACACTACATACAGGTGACCTTTTGTATCAGTTATTGATCATTCTGTAAATCATCTTATTTCTGTCATTCTGTCATATTACATCAACTGTATTACTTCGTTCTGTCTGAATGAAAACAAATAGAAAAACTTAGAACTATAAAACCTGTATTGTGGGGTTTCTTACATCCTTTTACAACTGGAACTGCTTATCAATTATAAACTGTTTAACCCCTTTTGTTTTGGCGTGCTTTTATATATAGTATATAGTATTTATATATATATATATATATATATATATTTTTTTTTTTCGTCCATCTTTCCCAAGGCCATTATTCACAAACTATTTTTATTTTATTAAAATTCAGCACATGTATTTACTGTGACTCAGTTCAGAATACGGCAGATGCATGTTGGCATAAGTACTATATTTGTATGATAGAGTATGTCCATCAATATAATTATAATGCTGGTGACATGAGCCTAGATAAGAAAAGCAGTTGACTACAACAATGATTACTTGTGAAACACTTAGATCCTATCAGAAGACAGATACCTTGTCCATCCATCTGTCCCTTCGTCCATCAGATACTATGATAATATATCACAACACCCCCATAATATTGATCTTTTAGTATAAAACCAACATCATTTCAGCATACATCAGTATGCATGAATATGCCACTGCTGAGACTATAATGTCACATCAGTGCCTTCGGAATCATATATACATATATATGTATACCTGTCACACACGCCGCGCGCACGCACGCACGCACGCACGCACGCACGCACGCACGCACGCACGCACGCACGCACGCACACACACACACACACGTGTCAGGACCACGACAGCAATAAACTGTTACCTCTGGACCGTCAGTGAGCAACATCTGGAGACAAGGCATAAACCCGATGTTATATCGCCCCACAGTTAAGGCATGCTGAGTGCCAGAGATTGCCCCATTACTTTCTGGCCCCAGTGGGGTCACGGATAAATAAATATGGCACATATACATGTTCTACCTATAAAACATCTACACAGTAAACCCGTCATCTGTTGATTTTAAATCACCTTCTTGCGCCAGTCTTGTGGACTTTCCTTCACACCACTGTCGAGATGAAATACAGGAAGTGACATTGTTGAATCGAGGAATCGTTGTATGATGCACATAGGTGTGTGGGAACGACAAGTAAGACAACAGGGTTGTCATGCTATTCATTAAATATTGTTCTTGAGACAACCCAAACCATGGATGTGACAATGTGCTACATCACACAGCAGTGGACACTCAAGGTGACACCTGTCATACGCAAGGGGATATTTTGGTGATCATAGTAACAAGGTTGATGTGTTACTGAGGTGGTTATAGAAACAAGGTTGGTGCGCTACCAAGGTTGTCATATTATCGAGGCTGACTGACCTGTTTGTTCCAGCTGACCCCAGTAGTGTGGTGCTGTTTGATGTAGGCCTGCAACTCACTGAGCACGCCAAACCACGCCTTGGTCCAGTTCACATGGGTCTTGTCCCTACAGCACCATGCAAACTTGGCTCTTACAGCAATCTCTCACAGCACCATGCAAACTTGGCTCTTACAGCAATCTCTCACAGCACCATGCAAACTTGGCTCTTACAGCAATCTCTCACAGCACCATGCAAACTTGGCTCTTACAGCAATCTCTCACAGCACTATGCAAACTCAGCTTTTACAGCAATCTCTCACAGCACCATGCAAACTCGGCTCTTACAGCAATCTCTCACGGCACCATGCAAACTTGGCTCTTACAGCAATCTCTCACAGCACTATGCAAACTCGGGTCTTACAGCAATCTCTCACAGCACCATGCAAACTCGGCTCTTATAACAATCTCTCACAGTACCATGCAAACTTGGGTCTTACAGCAATCTCTCACAGCACCATGCACACTTGGCTCTTACAGCAATCTCTCACAGCACCATGCACACTTGGCTCTTACAGCAATCTCTAACAGCACCATGCACACTCGGCTCTTACAGCAATCTCTCACAGCACCATGCACACTTGGCTCTTACAGCAATCTCTCACAGCACCACGCACACTCAGCTCTTACAAAAATCTCTCACAGCACCATGCACACTCGGCTCTTACAGCAATATTTTATAGCACCATGCACACTCGGCTCTTACAGAAATCTCTCACAGCAACATGCAAATTTGGCTCTTACAGCAATCTCTCACAGCACCATGCACACTTGGCTCTTACAGCAATCTCTCACAGCACCACGCACACTCAGCTCTTACAAAAATCTCTCACAGCAACATGCAAATTTGGCTCTTACAGCAATATTTTACAGCACCATGCACACTCAGCTCTTACAGAAATCTCTCACAGCAACATGCAAATTTGGCTCTTACAGCAATATCTCACAGCACCACGCACACTCGGCTCTTACAAAAATCTCTCACAGCAACATGCAAATTTGGCTCTTACAGCAATCTCTCACAGCACCACGCACACTCGGCTCTTACAACAATCTCTCACAGCACCATGCAAACTTGGCTCTTACAGCAATCTCTCACTGCACCACGCACACTCGGCTCTTACAACAATCTCTCACAGCAACATGCAAATTTGGCTCTTACAGCAATCTTACAGCACCACGCACACTCGGCTCTTACAAAAATCTCTCACAGCACCACGCACACTCGGCTCTTACAGCAATCTCTCACTGCACCACGCACACTCGGCTCTTACAACAATCTCTCACAGCACCACGCACACTCGGCTCTTACAAAAATCTCTCACAGCACCACACAAACGTTTCTACTAACTTGATAACAGAGTAATTCCCTTCATCATGTTTTTATTATGATAATTTTATTATTTGTAGCATAAACCCCTGATCCACAGCATGTTCTGTGTACAAACAAATGATCTTGTGCATAAACTGCATGAACTGTCTCAGACACAGGACACGAACTGTCTCAGATACAGGACATGAACTGTCTCAGATACAGGACATGAACTGTCTCAAGTACAGGACATGAACTGTCTCAGACACAGGGCATGAACTGTGTAGGTACTTATTGAAAGTCAGTGAAAGAGTCAAATGACAGGATGAAATAAGCAGTGATAACACACAACTATGGTTAAAATGTAATCAACTTAGCCACTAGATGGCAACACCATACATGCTACAACATGGCAGACTCTTTGGGAGACAATTTTAACTTCCTAATATGTGTACATGACAAATTAATTTGGTTCTTTTAGATATTTGTACTAATTCACCAGTTCAATATGACATATTTGTATTAATACCATGTTTGCCATCTACAGTAACTGGAGTGGCAGTTTGCAGCGTTGGGTCCTTAGAGAGGGTCTTAAAACCTCAAAGTACGACACTACATAAACCAGTGTTATTTCACCTCCACTGCCACATGAAACTTTTAATTACGTCGACCTGTGTCAACTTCATATTCGCTATGTGGCACTTCAGACACCATCATGTAAAACTGCCTCCATACGTTGGAAATCCACACCCCTATAAACTGTGACTGAAAAATAAAGGATGTTTTGGAGAAAAATACATTGATGTACAACACTAAACGAACCAGTTGTTACCCCCCCCACCCCAGGAAGCCGATTTTGTGTAGTGTCTTACACCAATGTTTTATAATCACCCATTAGCCGTGGGAAAATGCCAGGAATTGGCATTTTCTTTCAACTTTAAAAATTAATACTTGATTATAGTGAGTGGTGACAAGTATGAGCAAGTAGCTTTTATGCAGCAATTGCAGCAAAGCTGAATACTCCCCAAGAGAAATGCCTGCCAATTCCAAAATGTTCATGTTTCTTTTTGGACATGACATAATCAACCAGTCTCAGACAAATGATTCAAACTTACTTTTCACGAAATTCTTTGAGGACTCTGTTGGTGTAGAACTGGCCAGCATCACCCATTTCCTTGACATGGGGGCCAGGGGCTGGGCTCTGAGAACAGGGTGACACATGTCAATCAAAGATGTCATCTCTCAATTTCCATTGCTTGATCAATCAAACTAAATTACATCTTAAAAGAAAATAACGGTAATATTTTAATGGCGCCTAAATCCTCACGAACCTGAGCATCGAAATGTAACAAACCAGAGTCGTTAAGCATGATATCATGATATCATGAACAGGGGCGAGTGATATCATCATCAGAGTGAGGGAACATCAAGGATTGTTGGGGGATTGCATTGTGAATATTGAATCTTGAAAGTGTACTTCAAAATTAACAATGGAGAAATTAAAAAAGACTATTTATTTAAATGTTAGAAAGTATTTTGTTTCAATCAACATGTCTTGGTGAAGGACAGTCTAGTAGCATACTAACATCTACAAACAGTGCTCAATCAAGTTTATACCACATCCATTCCCTACCCACAATATACTAAATAACCAGGTCAAATTATAACAAATAATTATTTGTTCCTTATTCCTGAATTTAGGTTTAACAAACACCTGTATTATATTGAACATTAATTATCTGATAACGCAATTCTGTCAAGTTTGACATTCTACACCGTAGACAAACGAATGAGATACGTACGACAGCAACCCATCCTAAGGCAGGGATTGACTCGGATATGGCCGACAGATGGTTGAAGAGAGTACTGCTACGGTTCTTCTCCCGGAACTCCTGCAAGGCACCACACATTCATACAGGTATACTGTAGAAATGACATAGGTGAATCTTACATACTTCATGTTTGTAATGCGCTAATGCTCTTTAAATATGGCACATATATATATATATATATATATATATATATATATATATATATATATATATATATATATATATATATATATATATATATATATACACATATACATATACATATACATATATATATATATACATATTTACATCTCATGACATGCGTTCAAACAAACTAATATTAAACATTCAAAAAGCATTTCATGTCTCACTTACATTTTTATATTATAGAGAAAACCCTGAATATCTACATTTGTTTACAAAACATTTACAAAATATTCCACTCTTTGCAGCACAATAAAGACTCTGATTACGACATGGTGGCCTACCTGAACTTGCTGGATCTTGCTGGACGTTGGCTGCAGCAAACTGATCAATACATCCTGGAAGTAGAGACTCAATCATTGCAGAAATAACAAACTACATTCATATGGCTCTATTCCGTACATTAAACTGTCTCAACCATTCAATATAACATCTTTCTCTGCAATCTTTATTTACTCTCCAATATGTGGGCACCTTTCATTAACAGGTTAGTTACCACTCAACTCTCCAAGCATACGTGTGAATACAACGTCTAATTTTGTTGTAATGTAAAATGTAATACATGACAGCTTTAGAAAGTAATCAAGTAACAGTCTCTGAAGAATCTAAATCGTTTTTCTTGAAGAGTACCAACCCTTTTATTAAATGATGATCAGTCAGTTAGCAAATATATCCATTATTTTAAGATACTTATTTCCGTTTGCTGTTAATATGTATGTTACATTAATATTGCTTAATAATTAATGCATTTCTACTTGTTCCTTTCCATTTGAACCATATTATTAGTGATTTTAAGACATGTGTACGTTGTATGTTACTATTTTTATTTGAAAATAATAAAATTTAATTGAACATTCAGCTTAGCCTAATTCACCACTAGAAGGAACGCTACACTATTGTGGGTGATTTAAATAGGTAATTTATTAGGTCAACAATTTACGTAACATAATTAATAGGCTGCATATATTACTGTGGTATCGGTGGTAATGTATGTTACTCTGACATGTCCCACTAATTGTTCACTTAAGCGTCCATCATCTGTTGCCAATGGTCACCAGCCCAATAAAGATGGCAGTAAGTGTCCCCTTGCATTATTAAAATAATGACTGCCCTGAAGCAGGTAACATCTGTCATTTAGTCACCGTTTCACCCTTCTTGGCTTGCAACCAAACAATGACATAACAAGCTTTATCAACAAATGTTCCAATTCACAAAGTTGCCTCAAAAAATGTACACTAAGGTACTATTTTCGATAGAAATGTCAACTACTCAAATGAGGTTACTAGTGCTGCCACCTACCTGAGCAGGTGGCTTCGACCTTGCAACTGTCACCAGAAATGCTCGCTGAGCAGCAAAAGCGTCCTTCACAATGTCAATCTGAAAGATAAAATGATGGAAATTGTGCACCTAGAATTATTGTAAAATGACGATGTGACTCCGCAAGTACATGTTTATTTTATCTTAATTACTAGCAGTAGCCATCACTTACGTTTACATCTGAGCAGTGGGCCAATCACAGCTCATGAAACAACTAATCTTTTGCAAATGGTGCAACTCACTTTTCCCCAAATGACACAATAAATTTCATACTGCCGACACTTTGAACACAACATCAAACCACTCTGAGGGGATTCGATGACCTGAGGAGTGCTTTGTCCCATACCTGTTTCTTGACATCGCCCCCTATCTGGTCACTGAGTGTGATGAAGTCAGCTAGTGGTCCATTGATGATCTGGTCATAGGCTGTCACAAACACCGCTGTCACCTCTGTGGGACAGAAGAAGATAGATACTAGAAACACAGTATTCTGTGCGTCTATATCATAATGACAATCTGGATACCAACGCACAGTTCTAATTCATTTCTGTTCCATCTAATTCATTCCTACCTAAAGAAAGATGTAAAATGCGTGGCAACGAGGGAGATTTTATGTTGTTGATGTAGTAAGTGAGGAAAAGACAGAAAGAATGGGCAGGACACATAGTGAGAAATTAACTACTTTAGGAAGCTAATGTAAGGAAATGAATGACTAAAGCATGTGTGGAAATTTTACTAAGCTCATTTAAGATTTAATTTTAACAAAGGCGACATAACAGATCCAAAAAGATATAAAAACAACAATCGGACAGTACCATTCAAGAATTGGAAATCAAATAAAACAAGGACTTGAATGTTACATAACCACTTTGGTCTTAAAGAACTCTTAAAGGAACTGCTTGAATACTTAATTTTTTTTCAATTACAATTTAACTTCCTCAAAACATAAAATTCCAGTTCATTTTCCTTTGCGTCTTTAATGAAACAAAACAAATATTGCCAATGTGTCTTGAAACTGCCCCAACCGTGCCTGCCAGCCATTACTTGCAGGTAAAAGAAAAGGTCTTGCAAGCATTCCCATACTTGGTCTACGTCTAGACACATGTGGCTCCACTCTTGGCCAACCAAACACAGGAATGGATGAAAAAGTCACTACACTCTTGCCTATCCCGGAGGGGCCTAATAACCAGGTATACAAACTAATCAACAGTTGAACTTAGTGTCTCTAGAGATGGTAAATACTGAACTTAGTGCCTAGACAGTACACTGTTAAACATTGAACATATTGTCTAGAATGTGCATTACTAAACATTGAACTTAGTGCCTACATAGTACATTGTCAGTGCCTCTAGAGATGGTAAATATTGAACTTAATGCCTAGACAGTACACTGTTAACCCAATAGGCCCCAGCATTTTATAAAAAACATGTTCCCCTGTTCCCAGGATTTCTGGCAAATTTCAAGCGATTTTACCTCCTTGTGTTCAGAAATCTGTAGAAAAAAACTATTCAATATTGACAATTACAAGTTGTGTTTATTTTGAAGAGTAGTAATTTCTCCACATGCCTGTATACATAGAAATAGGATATAATAAAATGTCGACATTTGATCACAATTTTGCAAAGACAAAATAGTAAATTCGTTAAAACTTTGAAAGTTGCGACTGACATTTGACAATGATCCCATGCTATAACCCTATGCAGCCCAACAACAAAAATGTAGCTATATCTGTTAGCTTTGCACCACTGAAAAAATTATCAAATTCTGACGGTTATTTTTCAGGTTACACCTTATTTTGTCATGAAAAATATAGAAATAAAAATTTTCGAGATGGCGTGAACAAAACCGATAAAAATCAAGATTTTCAAAAGGGCAACCCATGCACGTAATGCGCTGATGCTGTTGCAAAATGTATCTGCTACAGTGTGGCAAAATTTGGTGGCATTTAGTTCAGTAGTTAATCACCAGGATTTTTTTTAATAGTGGGTCATGTATGCGGCCGGCGGTGGCCGTTCCAGGACTGGACAGAGCGGTCGGCCGCGGCCGTTGCGGGATCTAATGGGTTAAACATTTAACTCAGTGCCTAATGGTACACTGTTAAACACTGAACTTAGTGCCTAGAATGTTTATTGCTAAACATTGAACTCAGTGCCTAAATGGTACACTGTTAAACACTGAACTTAGTGCCTAGAATGTTTATTGCTAAACATTGAACTTAGTGCCTAAATTGTACACTGTTAAACACTTAACTCAGTGCCTAAATGATACACTGTTAAACACTGAACTTAGTGCCTAGAATGTTTATTGCTAAACATTGAACTCAGTGCCTAAATGGTACACTGTTAAACACTGAACTTAGTGCCTAGAATGTTTATTGCTAAACATTGAACTTAGTGCCTAGATTGTACATTGTTAAACACTGAACTCAGTGCCTAAATGATACACTGTTAAACACTGAACTTAGTGCCAGATGCCACCTGAACCAATGACATACATGATTACTCTCGTTCACATCCAGACACGTACAGCAAATTCACCTTGTTATCCAATCACAAACGCACAAAATATTCTATATCCCTATGTAAACTTTACTTTAGACTGTAATCAGGAGCTGGTAATAAGGTATCTATGAGAGTAGGTTATTTGATAAAAATCTCAAACTTGCTTGCATCAGTCTCTGCTATGTAAACAGCCAAGCTCACTTGGGTGGTGATAATTTTATAGAACAGATAATTCCTGTATATCACCCTAGGATTGACGTAGATAAATCACAATATGAGGGTGGCCTCATGCAGTTGAGACCTACAGTGAAACCCCATGTAATGACCACCCAGTGTCAACCCTTATTCGATGACCGCTAAGACCACTATTTTCATTTTCCTAAAAAGATATTACATTTATCATAATCACGGATAACATAAACAGCCGTTTAGTAGAATCAAAAGGGTTGGGACAGAATCACTCCCTAGTCCTGCTGTACTAAACATTGCTAGTTGGATTATTCAACTAGAATCAAACATGAATTGCTCAACGGTGGAAGACAACACACAAAATACACTGTGAATCACTATAAATAAATGTGGTGCAAATAGGGTTGCTGCATCAGATATTTGTTTTTGCGATTTATTTTTCATTGTTATATTTTCCGATTCAATTCCAAGCAACACAGAGGACAGGTCAATGTTACTAAAACTGTAGGAAATCACTGCGAAAATGCTACAGAAAATAAATGAAAGTGAAGTCCTTGGAATTTAATCAGAAACATAAGAATGACAAATAAATCGCATAAACAAATAACATCTGAAGCAACCCTATGCATTACCAAATAATACCATGTAGTAGCACGGAATAAATCATCAAAATTAGGACTTGAATTCACTTTAACCACATTAAAAGCATCACTTTCTCTGTGAACACGCCAACAAAACCTCTCACAGTTTCATACAACCTTCATAACATACCTTTCTTTGGTATAAAAAAGCAGCGTTGCCGTCCATTCATAAACATGTTTGGCCGTGTGAAGGACAGATCTCATGTGCGTGACTCCTCGGTCCGAGTGAACCAGCAGATTGAACTGGGCACAGACAACTAGCCACCGACACAAAACACAACTGCCACCAATAATTACTACCTGAAGGCAACAGCTGATTTTGCTTTAGCTTCTTTAAGGGCTCATTTCAAAAACAAGCCTGTTACTCTATCACGGCGGTAATCTAGCCCAAAGTATTTCAGTCGGAATTCACTTAGAACTATTGGTGTTGGTAAGCTAAACTGTGCCATTTGAGGGGCAGTAGGCTTCATTGGGGAATCTACACTGGTAAGTAAAATTACGTCAACACTGAACGGCTCACCTATAGAAAGATATACTTACTAATATTTATTCGCATATACAACAAAACCTGCTTTAATGGTCACCTTTTGATTGTGGACAACCTATCTATAATGGACACTTCTGAAAGTCCTGAATTAGTGAGTGTCCACTTAATCGAATTCTCCATAACAGACAACTGCTTATAATGGACAAAATGCATAGTCCTGGCGGGGTCCCCTATGGACAGGTTTCACTGGATGATGCAGTGAATGTTGGTACCGGAGCCTGTTAAATTCATATTAAAGGAAATGTAGCCACTCGAATATTAGCTCAACAGAGCTTTCAAGACCCACTCAGTCCATTCAATAATGTTGGTTCAAACTGCTCTCCAGTGTCATGTGACCATATCACATGACAGCAGTTCCATGTGACCATATCACATGACAGCAGTTCCATGAAAATTGCGGAAAGGAAGGGGAACACCAAGTGAACGAAGGCCGCAACATGTTGACCAGAGATGAGACACAGAGCTGACCAGAGATGACAACTTCTGATGCAGAAAGACGCGTGAAGTAATAGATGTATGGGAGATATGTGGCTGCTGTACGTGAACCAAGCATCAAAGCATGTGCCACCTGCGTGCTTGTTGTTATTTTTTCTTATCTAATTTCTCTCTGGCACGTTACTGCCTGCGTCATCCACGGGTGAAACGAAGGCTGCCAGGTACGTAACTATGGGTGGACGTCGGGGCACTTGTGATCATGATCTGACAATGTATCCACCTTTGCCTGTCCCTTGCTGTCAACAGCTCATGGGACTCAAGCACTGTCCTGTCTTTTATGTTGTCTGTCCAGTACTTTCTCTACCTGCCTCTTTTTCTCTTGGCTCGGATGATGGATTTTGCTAGGCTAATGGACCTTGTGACACTGCCATGCGTCTTCCTTCTGCAGACGAAATATTTTCATGTCGTCCGATGTACTGGCGGATAATATTACGAATTGCCTGGAAGTTAGTAAAAGAAATCAAAAACCATATTTATACAAGGGGACGATCGTTTGGATGCTTGGAAAACTCACGTGAAACAACAGCTATATTCAGATAATATGAGAACATCCAACCATCCAGTTGATCCGATCTGTGAGACCAACCCCAATATTGATACTGACTTCTTCTCACTAGCATGCCATCAAGTAAATGAAACTTGGCAAAGCCCCAGGACTAGATGGCAGTCCCTTTGAAGTGTGGAGACTACCCAAGTTAAGGAAATATTTATTGAAGTTCTGCAAAGAAACATACTTAGGGAATAGACCACCAGAATGGGGCCTCTCTGGTATCGTACCAATACCTAAGAAAGGAGACCTGACACTTCCTGGAAACTATCGTGGAATAAGTGTAACGCAGACTGCTGCAAAGGTCTACAACCGACTCCTGCTTAACAGAATTCTGAGCTAGAAAAGATCTTCCGCCCAAACCAGAGCGGATTTAGACCTCTACAATCTACATCTTTGCAGATTCTTGCTCTTAAATGCATCATCGAGGTAATGAGAAACCACCAGGAAGAGGCTGTCTTTATTTTCACCGACTTCAAGAAATCCTTCAACTTAGTAGATAGAAACAAACTGTTCCGGATTCCTCAAGTGTATGGCATTTCAAGACAGAAGTTCTCAAAGGAGACCCTCTCACCCCATACATGTTCATCAGTCTTCGACTACACCCTATTGATGACAGAGAAGAACTAACTATCACCAGAGGCTGAAGCACCAGACATCCAGCCTCCCATCTCTCTGATCTGGATTATGCTGATGACATTGCTTTGTTTACTGACACGATACAAAAAGCAGAACTTTTAGTTCATAAAGTGGAAAGAGCTTCCAAATCTACTGGACTATTTTTTAAACCAAGCAAAACAAAGTATATGCATATCAACACAACTGCTAATGATAGTGTATACTCGTCAGATGGGAGTCAAATTGAGAAAGTAGAGGATTTTAAATATCTTGGATCCTGCACAAACTCATAACATGACATTCAGTGTAGAAAAACCTAGGCATGGGTGGCAGTTCACGCATTTGACAAAGTTTGGAAAGCACCCACCGGCAGACTCACCAAACTGAAGATTTTCAGGATGACGATCGAACCGATCCTGATATATGGATGTGATTCATGGTCGCTATCACAAACAGTAGAAAATGCACTGGATGGCATCTACACAAGAATTCTGTGGAAAAACCCTAAGCGTGTCATGGCACAAATCACATCACCACCATCATAAGACAACGGCGTCTTCGTTTAGCAGGTCATGTGAACAAAGTCCTGTTTTGCTGAAAGCCTGACGGCCCTCGGAGAAGAGGTCGACCAACAACTGTGCAACAC
The DNA here is from genome assembly GCA_963662155.1 of Lamellibrachia columna. NCBI lineage: Eukaryota > Metazoa > Annelida > Polychaeta > Sabellida > Siboglinidae > Lamellibrachia > Lamellibrachia columna. Next base: position 11,261,900 of record OY759263.1, read on the forward strand.
CCTAAGAGAAAGACACGAAACTCAGTGGGACAAATTTACTAGCTGCAATGAAAAACTGAAACCACTGGAAGGAAATCATCACGTCACCACATTAAGTGGATGATATGAGTAAGTAAGTATATTACGAACTACCTCTTTGGTGACATGGTCCATGTATGGGATGAGCAAGGTGTTACGGTAGCATCTCAGCACTGATTGTATCTTTCAAGTGCTGCTGTCGGTCTCTATGTCTTGCAGAGCTGGTACAACTACACTGCGTTTGTACTTGAGTAAAAGTAACTGTGAGAAATCTACTTAAGTAAAAGTACAGAAGTACTCAACAAAAACTGTACTTGAAGTACAAGTAAAAAGTAAATAAATGTACTTGATGTAAAATAAAAGTACTTCATTCATTTATTCAGTCGACATAAATACATTCACATGACCAACCGCAAAAAAATACAACATGAACAATTTAGAATGTGTTAATTCACCCAAATGAAATAACAAGAACAATGTCCACAGCATCTTAATTAGATGGGATAGATTAAAAACTTGCCAAATATGTATCAACTCATTTCATTGGATAGGGCAATCAACAGGGCGAACTCATTCATTACAAGTAAAAGTACACAAAAAATTGCACTTCATTACTCAAGAAAAGTAACATTTTCTACTCAAGTAAAGTAATGAAGTAAAAGTACTTTGTTATATACCAGCTCTTTGAGAAAGATCAACATACGACCAGAGCCCACAACAGTCTTAGGTAACTCCTGTACACTGAAGGATACATCAATATTTCCAGGAGAAACTACAATAACATATACACATATGCACTCATGCACGCACAGACACACACATATGTGTGCATGTGTCTGTGCGTGCATATGTGTACATGTTAATGTAGTTTCTCCTGGAAATATTGATGTGTCCTTCAGTGTACAGGAAATATATATATATATATATAGCTGCATCAAATGTCATAAATAAATTTCTCAGTCAAACATCACAGACACATAGGGTGAAGATAAATCAGTTGTAAGAAATAATTTATATTTTATCATATCTGCAATGCAGCAGTACAGGATGCAAGGCTGCAACTGGTCCATGGTCCATGGTCTATTTCCTTCCTACTTGTAACAAAGCTGCTCTTGTATGGACAAATTGACTTCACTTCAAGGTCACTAACACCTAGTTCCCAGGTTTTCACACATACACTTTCTCTTTTCTTTTGATAATGATTTCAGATGTAATTGGCTTAATTCAAACAGGTTTAATTCAAAGCAGATCATAAGTCAAACATGTTTAACTTCAACACAAAAGTTTCAGACTACAGCAGAAAGAATGTAATGTATTACAATTTAAATGAAACTGTACTTTGCTGTAATTAAAAATTTTACTAACTGAACCATGTGACTGCATAATTTTGTGTGAAATATGAAACCAACATATGAAATCAATCAAGAAAAGGCATAAATGTTTTTAATGAAATCTTGCACACATGTTGGGTCTTATGAAAGCTTACTGCATACGGTACCAAAAATTAAAACGTATCTAGATGTAACTTTGGGCCTTGTGTTCACATAGTGCAAATGGTCTTAATATAAAGCCAAGGTTGCGTAAACTCTTAATTTTGATAGCATTTGTCATTTTGCAAGGTCATTGTACTGTAAAAAAGGTTGACATATTAATGGATTACAATCACCAGTCCAACAAAACTCTTCAGGACTATTGTTGTGACTGATACCTAGGCAATTGTGCATCCACATTTCTATTTACAGTTGTGCTATGTAGAATACCCTGGTATGTGTCCAAATGTGTAGACTTACAAAAAAACAAACTATAAACAAGGGAAGCACTGGCGGCTGGCAAAGCTGTTGGCCATGTAGCAGACATGGTGTCTGGCTTCAATCACTTGCAGTCTCTCAGTAACGTCACTCTACAGCAGTGGACATGGCAGGGTACTACTTCTATAGCTGGATTCAGTGGGCACATCTATAAAAGTTTCACTTTAACCACTTTGTTTTTGTTAGAACCAGGGCTGGTGCAATTACGTAACTGTAATAGATTACAGCCAAAATGTTGTAGTTGTAACTGATTCTTGCCTTAATTGTTCTGTAATCGAGTTATTTTATATAATTGCAACAGCTATGATTAATTACAGTATCCTTTTCATATCACAAAGTTTACCTGAAAAAAAACTATCAAAAATGCAGCTTCACACAGGCTAAAAATCTATATCCACATTCACTGATTCTGTAACACATAGGTCATATAACTAACAATTATACCGAGAAAACTTTTTGAATAAACATTTGGTCCCGCGTAAACAACCAACTACCAAACGTATGTTACGTTTCACTTTCTCACATTGCAAAAGTAAATAAAAAGTAATCTTTTTCATTGATTCTATTTCATGTACAGTTTGTGTCACTGCTGCAACTTTTTCATTGATTCTATTTCATGTACAGTTTGTGTCACTGCTGCAACTTTTGCAACAATTTACTCTCGGCTACTTAGTGGAAAATATTATCTGGTTTTTACATTTATAATGAGTCATGAATGTAATTTTTCATCTCCATTTTTACATGAAAAAAATACAGTAAAAAAGTGTTTAGAAAAAAAAACAGGTTAGTAGTTTTCATTGGGGTTGTAACTACACACAAAGTTTGGGTCATCTAAGGCTGGTAGTTACTGACATATCCGTACCATATATCATGAGAAAACAATTCGCAGCTATACTGTAAGGTGGACTCACAACCTCTGGAAGTTTCAGCTCTCTGTTTGCAATAATAGTGAAATAATAAAACAAAATACATTTAGAGTAAAGCCTTGCCTTAATTCCCCACAAAAACTGTGATTCCAAGATTGTTCCTGTAACTTCCACTGCAGGTGCCTGGACATATCAAAACCAGGTGAACTCCCAACTAGCTTTGATGGATTTACAGCCACTTGTCCAGAAAAAAATTATAATAAACAGCTTTATTATAGAAAAACTGATGCCAAATTTCCTGTCAATAGTGACATCTGTTTACAAACTCGTCTTAGTAAAAAGATCTCCAGGAATGTTGTCTCCTTGGGGGGCTGCATCATAGCTCTCAAACCCCCAACTGTGTGATGTTTGCTACATATACAATTGCCATGGAAATGGTCCACAAATGAGACATCTAGCCCCCACCTGACTACATTGCCTGTACACTTCACATACAGCTGTAGCCCTGTAACACAGTCTAGCAATTAGCAGCTATTATCAGGAGGCATGTTCCACTGAAAAAAGGCAAGCTGGTGTTTGTCTGCAGTAGAAATAAGTCAGGAGACACTGAATGGTCACAAAACAACTTTTGGTGTAGGGCAATCTTATCTTTGCAGCAAACTCATGTGAGGGATTGAGAACAAGTATTGCACAGAGCAGATGTAGAGATATGGATGGTTCAATCCCCCGTCACGCTGTCTTCCCATCAACAGAGTCAAAACATTTTTTACGAGAACCACACCTGGCAAATATGCATCCTAACTCATTACGGTTGGCTAGCTTTATTACATGCTTGCAATTCTATTCTATTAAGTGGTGCATTCTAATATAGCGGGAATAGGCACTGATTCCGTCCCAGCTAATATTTGATTCTACTAAACAGTTGATTCTGTGATCCATGATTCTGTTAAGCAGAGTCACCAGTGTCTGGGAAATAAGAAACCCCCCAACCAGGTCCTACCTGTGTCGGTCATGCCGCCGCCCCCGCTGCTGCCTCCACTAGATGCGACACTCTCCAGTCTCGATGTCACCTTCTCCAGCCGGGTCACCAACTCCGACAGATTAGCCGCCATGTCAGCGTCGATGTCGTCCTCGAGTACAACTTCACCTAGGTCCACAGAGTCCTTCTTCGCTGCGCCGTTCCTCACTACTTCCTTCTTGGCACCACGCACTGGCTGGATACTTTCACAAGGAGGCTGCCAATTAGCGATGACTGTTTGCTCGTCTTTGGGTTGTGTTTTTACAGGCGGGTTTTCACTAACATTCGATTTAGTCTCCTTATCTGTCGCTAGAGGGAGCTTTTCCTTCTTTTTGCTCTTGCGTTCTTCGGGCGGGGAACCTTGACAACACAGACAGCTGGCAAATAGACCGCTACTTTCTGACATAATAGTCAGTGGACGCACATTGAGACAAGTGCAGTGGACAAGCAGTGCGAACAGTGCTCGACAGTTGGCAGCAAACGTTGGCCAGTGGGTGGCGTTATGCAGCAGATTTTTCGCTGTTTGCGTGAACCTGAAGTGCCACAAAATTGAAAAATCTGTTAGTGGCAATTTTACTAGTGGTGCAATCGTGCAACGGTGGCTTACTTGAATGGGTGCTATTCAAAAGGAATTTAATTTCATCCAAAACTGCTTTGTCACTGGTTTGTTAATTATCAAGACAGCAATCCAGTGTATTTTTCACAGACGCTACATTTTACCAATAGGAGGCAGCGCAGAACCTCTTCCTAGGAACATGACAGCAAAAGTTACTTTCTAAGCTGAATCCACTGAGACTAGATCACCCTTCACGTTCAAACCAACGTTCCTGATCAGTCCATGCGAATGTGAGCTAGGTGCGCCATCTGGGGGGAATTAGTAGGGACAGACACAACAAGCAATTAGCCATCCACAGAACGTTTGCTACCACTATGTCACAACACAGAACAAGAAAGTTGTACACTTGAGTTGGGGGTCAAAATGTGTATTTGCATTTAAATATGCTGGTTGCTGAATGTGTACTTGATTTTTTTCCCAGAATTCCTGCATTTGACCAGCTTGAGCATGCACATTTTAGGATTTTAAACATTGGTAAATGCATAACATATCTACCTAATCCACTTCTTCACCATACAATTCCCCAATAATACTTTATTAAACATTAAAAGAATGGAATATATGTAATTAGCAGGTTAATTTGCATAATTGGTCCTTTTTATAACATGCAGTGTGTTTGAACTTTTAATAAACATATTACAAATTGTATACGATCAAGTGTATTTGTACTAGAAATGCTTAAACAGAGTGTATTTGGATTTCAAATTTTTAAACGCAACATATTTGTATTTAAAAAACTAAATGTATTTCACCCCAAAACTGTATACTACATTTCACCTCGAGAAATAAACATTTTACATTTTAGTATTTAATTTTTCATACACCATAAAAAATCACTCAAGTGGCAAGAACAACATCCAAATACAATTATTTTTGTAGGTACTATTAGTTATGTTATCAATGCATTTTCACCTTTCATTTTAGCAACACAATAAACTCACACCACATCTCATGTTCTGTGTATCTACTCAGTAACCTACTTGCAACAAACATGCAGCAACATGCATATGCATTATGCATTATGCAATATATATATATATATATATATATATATATATATATATATATATATATATATATGGATCAAATACACTTTCAATAAATTCAACAAGTAAATTTAAGTAAAATTTTTATAAATTAAATTCTCAGTACCTACAGCCATTAGTTGAAATCGAGCACAATTATCTGTGTCTTAATGTGTAGAATGAGTTTGGAACCATTTGGTTAAGTTACAATGTTGCAACCAATATGTTAATTTTATTACATCAGTAGAAAATTAATTCTCTTAAAATTAAAAAGAAATATTCTAATGATGTTGCTGGCATTAAAATGAACATGACTAGGACTATTCTATATAAATAATAAACATCAAACAATAATAATGCACTTTCTGTTAGAGGGAAGACAACTCTACATTTAATCTGGAGTAGACGACTGTTAACAATGTCAATTTAAAATGTGACCTTTCAAGTATTCCATTGTTTAACATTAAGAATAGTGCTTTAAGGACTTTTGATGATATTGATGTACACGAGATATATTGTGACATTTCCCGATATTTCAGATGACTCAATTGTATTTGCCACTGGCTGCAGTTTAAACATTAATTCCAGCCAGATTGCACCCACAAAAGAAGTTGAATAGTAACAAGGGTATGAGGACTGAAGCATATTGTTTCAATATAAGAACAACGTAGATTTCAGGGACAGAACTACCCACTAGTCCGCTAGTTCTTACACTAGTAAAGATTTCCACGGACTAGTAAAGCCACGAACCAAATAGTCCATGTGTCTAGTAAAATATAACGTGTTGCGTGGCGCCACCATCCGTACAATCAAAACATAACTTTCTTGCTACCGCCACCCGTACAACGAATAAATTATTGTGTTGGCGTCGCCAGTCAAACAATGCTGCTGATTGGTTCTGGTGTGATATGGTGTACTAGAACAGTAGTTTTAATTGGTTACATCAATAGTCAGTACAGCTAATGAGTATCAATTGGTGGCCATTTTCAAATACAGTTGTTCATTCGGAGAAAGAGAGCACGCATTTGTACATACTTAGTCGCTTTTACATTTTCGTTTTATATTACTTTTGTTTTATTATTTGATTCGTTCATTGTTATTCTGCAACATGTATCGTTATTTGACCGGCGTTGCAAAGGCAGCAGTGAAACGAAAAGCACGACCGGGACACCTTGTATGACAAGTCGAAGCGCCAGCGTGGCTATTTGAAAAGTTGAGAGTGAGAGAGTACACATGGCTGTCGTACGATGATCAGCAGTCGGTGATGTTTTGTAGATTGTGCCGAAAACATCAGATAACTGGTATTCGCGGAAAGAACGCTTTCATTACGGGAACTGACAATTTCTGACCGGACTCTCTACGGGACCAAGGCTGGGTGATGACACTGACAGTGATAGTGACAGCAGTGTGTCAGATGCTGACAGAAAGTGTGTCTGACACGTAAAAAAAAACACCTGAGTGAACTGTGACATACCCCGCCCGGTATGCCATGTTTTCCGGTTCCCATGATGTCAGTTATTTGTTGAATAAATTATGGCTGACGGTATAAATTTGTCTAGCTTTGATTATTTTCAGGACTAGTAAACCCCTAGGCAGACTAGTAAACTTTTTTCTTTACTAGTCCTGCTGTCTAGTAAAAAATATGATGAAGTTCTGCCCCTGGATTTGGTAAAGAATTATACTGGTTATTGATATTTTTGCTATACTTCAGAGAATATGCCATTTTTTACAAAATTCTGAAGAAATCTATGTGCAAGAGATTGTTATTGCAAATCAGTAAAATAAATTCAGTGATTCAGTGCAAACAAATTAGTTTTTGAGTGAAATGTATGATTATCGAACAAAAAAAATTTCACTTTGCAAAAAGATGCTAGCACAAACACACAAAATTACTACGCATATTCGCAAACCTCACTGTATGGCAAGATGCAATGCATTAACTTAAATTTACAAACATCATGGTGCTGCTGATCGATAACTTTCCTGGGGTAATTATTACAAATAGTTGTGCACATGTTTGTCAGATAAAGTTAAATGTGTCGTATGTTTACATCAACAGTCACTGACACTGAGTGATGTATCTAATGTGAGATTTCGTAGCAGTTTTGCACAACTAACGAAATCAGTTTAACACAGGAAGACAGACAAAATCTATCAAACACTTCTGATATTAAAGCATTATTCTCAACATTTACTATAAATCTTATCATGTTTTATATCCGGGTAGCCGTCTCATGATTCTAGTCCGACTTGGTTTGGGATGTTGGCGTGTTTATGATCACGTCAGAATTAGCACAATGTTCAGAATTTAGTGTAATTTAATGCTACGCCAACAATACACTAACTGGCTTTGCAAAAGCGCAATAAGCTGTCATTTGCACAGATCGAAAAGAAGAACGAAATTCGTAGGATATGTCACATTTGACGTTTCGGAACTATGAGTCATGGGCGCAGCCATGTTGTGCATCCGCTAGGACTAAAAAAGGAAGCAATGTTTCGAAAGTTAGTAGTTTACAATATCTCTAAATTGAGAGCGAAGTAGACTACACACTACGCAATTGTTCTACACTGTGCAGACACCGACAGCCGAACAAGCACCAAAATACGTTGCACCTGTTTACCTCGATTTTCAGAACTAGCACCGGGCGTGTCACCTTAAGCTTCTCGGTAGATGGCGCATCTAACCGGATCTTTATAGAGTCCGCAGCGCCCCCTGTCGAATAACAGGCGGTTTAACAAGATTTAACAAGATTTGCCATCCAAGCCAAAGGCCCAGATGGCAAGTGGACAAGGAAGCCATTGGCTTATCGAGAGTCCAACAATGTTCATCTACTTATAACCCGCCCTCCTGAGATATGTGTCAACCTTGTTTTTAAACATATTCACGCTGCTAGCAGTTACACAATCTGTAGACAATTTGTTCCATTCATTTATTGTCCTCTGTGAGAACGAGTGCTTCCTGATGTCCAATCTACATTGATCCTTTACTAATTTTACCTCATGTCCTCTAGTTCTGCTATCCTTCTTGAGTGAGAAAAACATATTTCTATCAATATTTTCATACCCATTCAATATCTTAAAAACTTCAATCCGATCTCCTCTTAACCTCCTTGTCTCTAGAGTTGTTAAACCACATTCTTTCAGGCGTTCTTCATAACTAAGGTATCTCAGTTCTGGAATCATTTTAGTTGCTCTCCTTTGTATGCGTTCAAGCGTATCTATATCCTTCTTACGATATGGTCTCCATGCTTGTATACAGTATTCTAAATGAGGTCTAACTATTGCTTTATAAAGAGGTATAATTAACTTTTTTTCCTTGTATGTTATGTTTCTTCTAATCAATCCAAGAATTTGATTACCCTTTGAAGCTGCAATACCACACTGCTCTGAAACTTTCATATCAGCGCTTATTGTAACTCCTAAGTCCTTTTCTTTTACAGTAGTACCCAGAACAGTATCTCCCATTTTATAGTTTAAATTCAAGTTCCCATGTCCTGTATGTAGGCATTTACATTTCCCAAAATTGAACAATATCTGCGATTTCTCAGACCATTTCACTAATCTGTCTAGATCGTTTTGTAAATGTAGTTTATCACCATCAGTATTAACCTTTCTAAACAGTTTTGTGTCATCCGCAAATTTCAGTACGTTACTTGTTATACTGTCGTCCAAGTCATTGATATAAATTAAGAATAATATAGGTCCTAATACTGATCCTTGAGGTACCCCACTCAAAACCGATTTCCAATTTGAAACTTCTCCATCTACTACAACTCGTTGTCTTCTGTCAGTCAGCCATTGTTCTATCCAGTCAGTTATGCTATCCCCGATACCATGGGCTTTTAATTTAAGTAGTAATCTTTGATGTGGCACTTTGTCAAAAGCTTTCTGAAAATCTAAGTAGATAATATCTACTGGCGATCCCACGTCTATCCACTTAGTGATTTCTTCCAAAAAACATAACATATTTGTTAAGCATGACCTCGCTTTAAGGAATCCATGTTGAGATGAATTTAATAATTTATGCTTAACGAGGAAGTCCACCATATGGTCATTAATTAACCTTTCTAATAATTTACAAATCACTAACGTTAAACTCACTGGTCTGTAATTCTCTGACTTATTTCTCGAACCCTTTTTAAATAATGGTATGATGTTTGCTTCTTTCCATTCAAACGGAACAACTCCCTCTTTTAATGACAAGTTGAATACTCTTGCAAGTGGTATACTGATTTGTTCTACTGTTTCCATTAGTAATTTTGGAAGAATCCCATCCACTCCCGGTGATTTGTTATCCTTCATTGCCTTTATTTTCTTAGCTACCAATTCTGGAGTTACAACTAACGGACCTAAATAGTCAGATTTAGCCCCCTGAAATTTAGCATCAGCAACTGGTAATGAACTAATATCTTCTTTGGTAAACACTGAACTGAAGTAACCATTTAGGTCTTCCGCCATTAAAAACCCCTGTGATATTATATTTCCACCACTGTCTTCTAGAGGTCCAACCTTGTCTTGTACGTTTTGTTTACTCCTGACATATGCATAAAAACTCTTGCTGTCATTTTTTATGTTACATGCTAGTTTTTGCTCATAGCTTCTTTTAGATTGTCTGATTTCAGTTGTAGCTGCATTAAGTGCCTCTTTGTATTTTGAATAGTTTTCGTCCTTTCTGGTACACCTATAAACCCTCCACATAGTTTGTTTTAGCATTATTTTTCTAATAGCCTCTTTTGACAAGTGTTTCTTTCTACACCGTTTTCCTTGTTTTTGGAAGGGAACAAATCTATCGATGATACTCTCAATTTCATATTTTAGAATATTCCAACATTCAATTGCGGTCTTATTCATCAGCATGTTATTCCAATCTAGCTTTGCTAAGTATTTTCTCATATCTTTGTAGTTACTTTTGTGGAAGTTTCTCTTGTACGTTTTCTTATTTTAACTTTCTGATTTTACATTGATGTCAAAATGTATTTGATTATGGTCACTATTACAAATATTTTTACATTGTCCACTAATTCTTTTTGTGATGACAAAACTATATCTAATACATTTTCTCCCCTGGTTGGTTCTAGTACGTGCTGAGTAAGAAAGCTATCCTGGATTAAAAATAGAAATTGTTGGTCCTCAATCCCTGTGCTCTCTAGATTCTTTAACATATAAAATAACTCCCCCGCCCCTTCTTCCTATTCGATCTTTCCTAAACATTACATATCCTGTCAGTCCTAATTTAGCATCTGTTATATCTATGTTGGCCCATGATTCAGTTATACCAATTATGTGAGGGTCAATATCTTCTACCATAATGTTTAATTCGTTTTTCTTATTTACTATGCTCCTTGCATTTAAACATACGCATCTATAACCTTTTTCAGAGATGTTTTTCGGATGATTTGATATTGGTTTATTTGTGCTAGTGGCCTCTTGTTCTGCTTGAGACACCTCTAGGTAACCCCCCTGCACTTCTAGTTTAAAGAATGTTTACTTCCAAAAATATTTGTCATTGTACCCAAGTCTTGTTTTACCAGGAAGTTTCAACATACCAAACCAAGCAATCAAAAAGAACTCTGACCGCCACTAAATTATACACCCGAATAAATAATTATTACACGAATTATCCCCAAATCACGCACACCAACCACCCAAAAACTCCTGCGTTAGTCCAAGAATGGGCTGTTTGAAGTTTATCCACAGGTCAGTGAGTTTACATTACATGGCATAGTCGCCCTGGACCTCTTCCCCCAACTTATACCCCTTTTGTAACTCAAGTCTCGGGGTAATAAACTTCTTCCCTCTTCATCTTCTTCTTCCGGGTACGAGTCAACCTTCTCTTCAAGGCTTATAGACTCGCTGTGTATGCACACGTGCTAAAGTGCTCTAAGAGAAAGTAATAAAATATTTGGAAGAAAGAAAAAAGATGATAGCGTGCGTGTAGAACTGCAATTTGAGGAGAGGAAAACTTGATAGCGTGAAAACTGCAATATCAATTAATGTTGCAAGCTGGAGATCTTCTGTCTGTCTGAAAATCTCCAAACTTGGCGCTGTAGCTGCGTTGGCTGGCAGGTTATTCCAATTGGCTATTGTACGGGGTAAAAAAGCTGTACTGGATGAATTGCTTAGTGATTACGGAGAGTTGAAAACCGTCAGAATGCGTGTATCGGGAGGGTCTCACCAGGGGTATAAGTTGGGGGAAGAGGTCCAGGGCGACTATGCCATGTAATGTAAACTCACTGACCTGTGGATAAACTTCAAACAGCCCATTCTTGGACTAACGCAGGAGTTTTTGGGTGGTTGGTGTGCGTGATTTGGAGATAATTCGTGTAATAATTATTCATTCGGGTGTATAATTTAGTGGCGGTCAGAGTTCTTTTTGATTGCTTGGTTTGGTATGTTGAAACTTCCTGGTAAAACAAAAGCATACGCGGTATGGAAAGTACATTGTAAAGACTGAAGTTAGGCTTAATACATGTACAGTTCCGAAGAGAAAACCCTTGAAAATGTCTTAATATATAACAAACGCTTAACTTGAGGCAAAATATCGCAGTGGAGCACGACAAAATACAGTCAACTGTCTGCTTGCGCCTATGTGGCATTCCCCTGTGCACAAAACGGTCGTTTTTCCTCAATACGATCTCCTCGGGTAGACATGCGGAGTGGAGATGTTTAAAACTACTAAATGCGGCATCCACATTATTTATGAGGCGGCTATCTGCCGTTAAACACTGCAGTAAGACAGCTATGCCGGGTCCCGCAACTGGCCTGTGTCATTACTCCGTCATGCTGCGAACTAGACAACACGATATACGTTGGATTCCCGCAGCGTCAAATAATAAAATCGCTTTCTTATGAACCGTTCAACAGAGTATTTATGTAACTAGTCTAGACGCCAAAGTCTTGTTCCATGTCGATGAAAACAAGACACGGAACTCTCTGCTAGCCCGTTTGGTCGCTGAGGTCTGCCGCAGCTGCAAACAAAAATAATATTTGGACATGTACACAATTCTACATACACCCATGAATACATTGATACAATTGTGAACAATAAGTATCTATCACTTTGGTTTAACGATGAAATGCACGAGACCCTTTCCTCGCTACACGTCAAACCGTGAAATCATGTTCCCAGAGCCACGCACGAGAAAGATGAAGTTACCAAATCGTCGACTAGCCAATAAGTGTTGTGTGAATAGATGACGCCACCGCTGCAAACATAGCGTTTATTACAAAGATGTCATCGCTGCAAGATAATATTCGCTAGAGATTGTATTCGCATGCTTCAGAGATGGCATGCACTACAACGTAGTATGGCGTTCGCCACTAGCGCTACAAGATGGCATTCGCCACAAAGATGACATTCGCTACAAAGATGACATTCACTTAAAGATGGCATTCGCCACAAAGATGACATTCACTTAAAGGTGGCACTCGCTACAAAGAGAGCATTCGCTACAAAGATGCCATCGCAACGGAGCTGACATTCGCCGCCAGATGGTACTTCATATGGCATTTTACAAACGGAATTTACATTTATAAAAGAATGATTGCTTCTTCCTCCCCGCCCGCATGCGAAGTCTGCAGTGGCCCTTAATATTTTGGAGTACAACTGTTAGGTCTCTATGTTCGTCCTTTCCTTTTTGGAGGTGTGTAAAAAACGGAAAACGGGTTTGTTGATAGACTGAGAAAAGTACTAAGTAATAATAATATTATGTAAATCTGTTCAGGGCACGCACGCATACATAATGCATTTTTGTACATACAAAAGTCATACAAATAATAACTGAAATGTTCTTAGATTGTTATTATGTTATTATGTTAGTACAATTAAGCCTAAAAGGCAACCACTTTCTGAATTCCCTGGTGTTGGTCTAGGACCCGTTTTTCATTCAAAATTTCGTAGCGAAGCAGTCTCAATGAATTCCGCTGCCTATACACGTACTTGAGGACGCAACGAATCTTCTGGTTGTTATATGTCGAGGGGATGCACTAAACACAATGCCCCGTAACAGAGTCACTAGAGCGCGACATTGTTGTGAAATGTGGAAGTTTATATTTTGCACGTCCCGTCAAATAATTCACAATGATTTCTAAATACACTAATGTTCTCTTGGTTAAACCCCGGCTCGAGAGGACCTTCTCGCATACAAGAGTATCTGCCAGCCGCTAGCGCCATCTGGAGAATGGCGATAAACCAATAACAGCGCCACACTTCGATGGAACACTGCATTACGTTCTACCACATACTGATTGGGCGACTTGCATGCATGCATATACTTGCGTACACCTCTTCCCCTTCACTCTCCCCCCCCTCTCTATTTCTCCCTCCCTCCTCCATCCATCCCTTCCCCTCTCCCCTCCCTCCCTCCATCCTCCCTTCCCGGCCTCCGTCCACCCCGTCTATCTACTCCCCCCTCTCTATCTCTCTCTACCCCCTCTCTCCCTCCCTCGTCCCTCCCTCCCTCCCTCCCACCCTCCACCCCTCTCTCGATCCATTCTCCCTTCCCCGCCTCCCTCCATCCCCGTCTCTCCACCCCCTCTCCTCTTTCTCTCTCGCACCCTCCCTCCCTACATCCATCCTCTCTCTCTCTCTCTCTCTCTCTCTCTCTCTCCTCTCTCTCTCTCTCTCACTCACTCACTCACTCACTCTCTCCCTCTCTCTCTCTCTATCTATCTCTCTCTCTCTCTCTCTCTCTCTCTCTCTCCCTCTCTCTCTCTCTCTCTCTCTCTCTCAAAGCTTTCCAACTCGAAGCGTGTATAACGTGCGAGTACTCCCATGGCGAGTACTCCCACTGCGAGTACTCCCACTGCGAGTATTCCCATTGCTAGTACTCCCATTGCGAGTACTTTCATAAACATCAGCACTTCAATAGCATCCCGACGCATGTGAAACACCATCGCCTGCCATCGCCTGCCATCGCCTGCCATCGCCTGCCATCGCCTGCCATCGCCTGGACAGTTAAGAGTTTGTTTGATGAGCGACGTCCGCCCAGCGACGCTGCCCCATCAGAGGCCAGATACCACACAGCTGGCTATCAACGGGAAACGAGGAGGGCAGTCGTCCCAGCTGATCCCACTTTCCCAGGGACCGGTCCTCAGATGTCGTAGCTGACACTTCCCGTCTTCCCGCGGTAACAAGAACACGACACGCGGTGAAAATATATATATATATATATATATATATATAGATATATATATATATATATATATATATATATATATATATATATATATATATATATATATATATATATATATATATATATATATATATATATATATATATATATATATATATATATATATATATATATATATATATATATATATATATATATATATATATATATATATATATATATATATATATATATATATATATATATATATAATGATATTAATGTTGATATGACATTTGTGTATATTATTAGAAACATCGGAAGTTCGAATGTGGGTTAGTGTTGCTGGAGGGAATACGTATTTGAGTAGTCAGTCAACCGGTCATTACATAGGCGCTTACGTTAGTATAGGGATGATTTACAGAACGCTTTACTCGTGATTACACATTTTATTAATATTCTTGTGCGTTGTATGAGCAGTTCAAATGAACATGACCCATGGTAAATCCGGCACTGATAATAGCCACCCCACCACCATAAGTGTTGATAACTAATTTGATTGGTAACTAATTAGTTGGTAACTAATTGGGTGGACAGTATTTGTATGTTTCTCTTTATTTACTCGGGAGAACCTGTACGGTCTATCTTACGAATTCTTGCCTGTCCCTGTACGCTGTATTTTCTTATTTGTCGTCATACCCTGTATTGTCTTGTATGTATGTGTATTGTCTTGTATGTATGTGTATTGCCTTGTATGTATGTGTATATGCTCTCGTCGACAACAATCTGTGAATGCCTCTGCTCAAGCATAGAGATTAGTTCAATAAACGTTAGACGTATGGGATTACCTCCATAGTCAATACCACGCGTTTCGGTCTTCGTCTTTCAAGCATTCGATAAGGCCCCCTCCAAAAAAATGCACCAGCCCCTCCCCCCCCCCTCCTCCTCCCTCCTCCCCCACATTATTAGATTGTTAATCCGGCGCTGGCTATTGCTACAAACAGTTCGTCCCTCTGCTGTTCGCTGTACTGTATATTCCCTATTCTTGCGGACACATCTGCCACGAAACACCCTCGAAACGCGACGTGTTCCACTGACGTAACAGTAACATCTGTCTCGCGTTACGTAAACGTTCGGGCGTCACAGAGCAACCGCGAGACTTGGAACAATGGACGCTGACGGGCTGTAAGTGGATGGTCGCAGGTTTCATGTATTGATCAGCCAATGATTGGGTCGTCCGGTTCAGCAGTGCGTGGTTTAGGAGAGGTTTATACTTAACTGTTGTATACGCAATATAGACGGCCACGTCGTATTAAAAGATGTAATTATGTTGGCCGTGTTAGTCATTGTCGGAAACATTCGTGTCAGTAATGTTGAAGATCATGACACGCGCGTGCACATCATTCAGTTCTAAGTTATCAATACAACTTGCAGCCGTTTACCGCATGTGGGTTTGAACAGCCGACTACAGTCAACAGCGTTTGTTGATTTTAATTCGAGCGAATTAATAAAAAAAATACTATTTTCCTTCGTTCTCCATACCCTCATCCTAATTTCCGTCACTCCTTTCCTACCGCCGTTCCACCTTCGCTTTAATGTGTTCCTTTTATCCCAGCCGTCCTCCCTTTCACCTGGGACAGTGCAGGACTGTGCTAGCAAGGGTGCCATTTCGAGCGCACGATCGGATAAAGACACACCATTATAAAGACACACTATTATGTGTGTGACTGATTATCAATTAGTTTTACTGGTTACTCCCTATCATCGCACTGTAACTTGTTACATACGTTTGTACGCAATAAACCAATAAAACATTTAGAATTATGTCTCCGGACTTAGTTCGTGGATCCGGTGGCGAGCTGTACAACAAGATCCGGTGGCGAGCTGTACAACAAGATCCGGTGGCGAGTTGTACAACAAGATCCGGTGGCGAGCTGTACAATAAGACGCTGGTTGTGGAGGTGAGTAAGTGCGAATATAAACAGCACGGTGGGTGGTGACAAAAACTACTATACGTTTAGTTATAACATTAGCTCGTGGAATCGCGGAGAAGACATATACCGCCAACGGTAACAAACGTTTAAATGTCAGACTTCCCAGTGAGTAATATTCAACAGAAGAAAGACCAACGGGGGAGTTTTTCACTTGTACCAAAATAACACGACCAACGTCAGCAGCTAAATTGGCCAAACCAACTTCTAATAAATGCAAAATTGCGTTTTATTAAACTATTTCCAACCCTCTCTAAATAATTGTCTGTACCCATACATGAACAGGCACGACTAGTTAGCCCAGTGTTGGATGCCACCCACATATTGAGCCAGCAGGATAACGTCGCGTGCCACCTTTGATGACGTCGTCTTGTCTTATTTTTTAAGCACACAAATCATCCTGTCCCGGGTATCCAGTTTTAACCGAGCAGCAGCGTCTCTACGCCGATATACCTCGGAGAGACGCCGCGGACAGCTGCTGTTGATCTGGCGCGCGCTGCTCGCGAGACGAGTTTGATTGACGGCGTCACTCACGCCGTTTGCGCCGTCCCTGCGCGTGGCGGCGAGCTGCGGTCGCTGGTGGAACTACGCGGCCGTCACGCACCGCCGCCTCCTTTGTCGCGGGTGGCTGCATGCCCGGACGCGTTGCCCGGGCGGGCCGCGAGTAACCTCTAATTGCGTACGCCGTTGTGGCCGCTCGCGCGACAACACCTCTTTGTCCGGCTAGATTAGTGACTGATCGTCGGCGGCGATCCCACAAAGACGATCATAGCGCGCACGCATACGTCTACATTAATATCTGCAATACTAAATTCAAATTTTATCTCACCATCGCTAACATCACTTAAAAGTGGCTGTTTTAGTCCCCAGCGCGTGTGTTGCTTTGTTCAAGGTTGAATGCGCATGCGCATTCGCTGCACATTTTTTTTTACTCGGAACAATGCGACATGCGTTTAACATCACGCACTGTCATATTCGTCATAATCATGCGTTGTCTAGTTGAATCACCGTCTTTATATTTTGCTGTTTTGTGGACTCCGGAATCTAATGTAACAATTAGTGTTGGTTGCCTCCGAACACTTACTTTCTAGACTTGCCGAAATGAAGATTTCGTGTCCAATCAATCGGTCCCCGGTAGCCGTCCCTCCCCCGGTTTCTTGACCACGTCTCCTTGTCCCTGCTCTACGTTTCTATGACCCTCCTCCCGTCTCCGATCTACCTCTTCCCATTCCCTCTCTTCTGCACTCTCGTCTTCCCGCAATCTCTTAGTGCATCTGCCCCGTGTCTGCCCTTTCTCTTATAAACTCCCCATCTGCCTCTCAATTCATCTCTCCCCCTTGACCTCCTTCGCCTCATCTTCCCTGTCGTCTCTCCTGATTCTCTTTTCTATTTAAATACAGAGAATTACTCATAGCTGCACAACTTATAACACATCACATACCATGATTACACAATACGGTCCGTACCATAAAATACATTACTGGCGATACAACCAGGAGCATACTGCACCAGGTAATGACGTCTCTCTAAATGTGACTGAAGTAGTGAGCGCTGGAGTAGTTTTGATAAACACCTTTTCGTATAGTCGGCCTGTCGTGACTTCGCAGTCGGCATAAACCCTACACTGACGGACCTAGCTCATTCAGCTGTAGCGATTCCTTTGTCATTGACACTGTCTTTGACACCGGTAGTTATTTGTTTATTGTCGACAAGTTGTAATCAGTCGATGGCTTAAACATAGTGATTTGTCATCGATTGTCTGTAGTAGCGGTGTTAAACTTTGGCGTTTAATATTGTTTAGTCTTTGTTGCCCTACTGACGGTTTGGAGATCAGCTTAATGCTGGATTATCCTATATAATTTCTGCAATCGTTGTATTTAATCGCATACTGACTCATCTATTCAACGTGGACGCTTCGGCGGTCATCCCGGGAATCAATGTGAGAAGGATTGTTGTCCATACTCCACGAACAAGTAATATTTAATTTCAGTGTTACACAAACAACGTACGTCCTCATCAATACGGTTTCTTACATTCTCGTCATTATTCGTCCAGATTTAATTAATTAATGACCCGACAGGGAAGATCAACTGACCACGATGGGAAAACAATTGGCCCGAGTGGGAATAACGACTGACTGTAGTGGGACGGACGACTGGCCACACATTCCACGTATTGTTGTAGTCACTAGGGTGAGCATCGGCGAGTTTTGCACCGATTTCCATAACAAACTTGTTGTAGTGACCGAGGACACGTGACCACATCTGGTGTCTTGAGTCACGTGACACACCCTTGTTTGTGGTAAAACAAAATGAACAGGTCAGTTTCCAACAGTTTCTTTATCATGATTTAATTGATACTATGAATACGAGCCGCGGCTTCCGCCTCATCCATCGCCCAGTGGTCTTTCGGCCGCCGCCCGTCGGCCACGTCACATCGAGTGTAACACGGTCCGGCCACTCAAGACACCAGATGCACACACGTCGGCGGTCACATATATTACACCGCGTTGACAAGATATTGTTGACAAATGAACGACGCTAGGACTGTCTTGCCGACATCGATACTGTCTCCACGACACTGCGACACCGCGACACCGCGACACCGCGATAGTCTGGCCGTCGAAGGTGCGTTGATGGAGCGAAACAATTACACCATCCGACCACTTCTATCCGACCTCCTCCATCCGATCACC
>OY759263.1:11288552-11333552 GCA_963662155.1 Lamellibrachia columna
ATTGTTCTAAGTTGGCATGGTGAGAAGGCACTGTCTAAACCTTTCTACTGACGGTTGGCTAACTAATTCTTGTGTGCTCTCGTTCCATAGTCTGGTGGCGCTGGGGAAAGTAAGATTTTGGGTTTCGAAGAAAAATATGATGTTATATGCATACACCGTTAGACGTGCATGTGTCCTGAATGCTTGCATCAGAGGCAAACCATTGTGTGGAGGAGTGATTTTCGTGCGTTAGTCCATGGTAGTGTGGTGACATGTCTCCCATGGAACTTGAATTGGTGTTCCATTGAACAGGTCTGCCAGGGACGAAGGATGTGACAGCATTTAGCTGTATTCGTGTGAACAACATGAGAGCTATGTGAGAACGATATATTTAGTTTTATATGTCATTTTTACAAGTTCACCAAAAACGTTGGTTCATCTGAGAGTGTTCTTACTTCCTCAAATAATCTGTCAACACTGTGATAATAATAATTATCGAATTACTTCGTGTTATAATTTATCTCTATATATGCTATAAAGCTATACCCTATCGTCGCGGGCGCACATCGTTGCTAATAATTAATCTACAGTGAAAAGAAAGAAAGACACGTTGCCCCTGAAACGCATCCTATCCTGCCGGAAAGATGAGACGACACCTGCAATAACCTGTTTACTGTTTGCGTTTCCTGTCGCACGGCAAAGAGAACCAGGGATGTTGACAACGGAGTCGGCAAGTGGGGGAAATAGGTGAATGATGAATTCGAGAGCATTTCTCGTCTTGGGCCCGCTGCTGGCTGTCCATCACACGGACGTGACGTCGCCGCACGAGTGGTTATTGTGGCTCGGTATAGCAACAGGTGGAACGATGGCAGGCGACGTAGCGGCAAAGAATAGACAGCCGGCCGGACGAACGCGGGGGAGATATTTACGTCTGACATGAACATGTCCCAGATTTATGGTTTAAGTGGACATGATGCAGTTAGTGGTTGTGGCGGTGGCGGTGGTGGTGGCGGTTGTGGCAAAAAGGATAGTTTCCAATGGTTCCCAGTATTACCATGCATTGAAAGTATCAACTGCAGCGTTTTCTGTACAGATATTGATTGAGAAACTATATGACATGGAACAATTCAAGTTTGTCACTTTCGTAACAGACAAGACAATTTACCGTGACCTGTGGTTTCGATAGACTTTTGGTAACATGCAACTTCAAGTCATTTCATATACTGCTACATAATATCTGCATCATACATAGAAACGTTTGTAGTACTAGCATCTAGTGATGTCCCCTCTGTCAACGGACTGGTGACCCGCCCAAAACAGTCTCCACCCGACTGGTGGTCCGCCCAAAACAGTCTCCACCCGACTGGTGGTCCGCCCAAATTTCTTGTTTTGCAATATACCGTTAATGGGGTTTGTTGAGCTATGTTCGTGCATGTATGTGCGCGTACGTGCGTTCGTGCATGTGTGTGCGTGGGTCTGCGTGTTATTTGGTTTGTGGTAAAATGCTATGTTCTGGACAATGTTGTCAACGAGCAACTCTTTAGTATGTTACCTTATCTGTTTCAATGTTTCACGATAACACGTCAGTGGACTGAGTGTTAACGCACGTCCACCCGTCGAATCAATAAGTAAAGTGCGTATGTCTATTGTGCTCGCGCGAATTCAGCATCACTTTGATAATGCTGTACCAATGCACTCCGGTACCTCTTTCAAGATGTCTGCCGCTCGTCCGCCAGACCCCTCCCTGGAAGTCAAGTCATCCGATACGACTGCCGCGCGCCACGAAGCCCGGGTTTCCAGGCAGCTGTCGGCAATTATGTATCATATTTTCGACTCCTACCTTCATTCATAAAGTGCTGTCTTGTGTATTCGTGTCTCGCAGATTAACGGGAAGTTGGTCAACACGCCTAGTCGATTATCGTTGCTATATACGTCGTCGTACATCACTGTATCCTCGCTTGTCGTGGATGATACCTCCACACGTGTGGTCGTCAGACAAGGACACCGGCTGTTGGGGTAGCAACTGAAGCCGTAGACGTCGCAAGTAGTTACCGTTGAACAGTCACGGTTCTTGCGTACAGGGCATACACAAAGTCAGGCATGTGTGTTAAGGATAATAACACTATTACCTATCATGACGTAATAAAATAGTAGCATATATTATGTACACATGTAATAGATTTCGTTGATGACTTTTCGAGTCATTGACTGATGTGAAAGTAGTGTGACGCTTACTACTACATTGCTGATCTCAACGTACTGTTTCCTACCCGGGGGTCGCTGTTGGCCCGAGCCAGGTTTCAACGGCCACTGCGCATGAGCACCTGGTGCACAAAAACTTAACTCAACATAAGTACAAAAACCGCGAATTGCAGGCCATCGTACACAACACCAGGCCATCGTACATCACACCAGGCCATCGTACACAACACCAGGCCGTCGTACATCACACCAGGCCATCGCACATCACACCAGGCCATCGTACACCACACCAGGCCACCGTACGTCACACCAGGCCACCGTACATCACACCAGGCCACCGTACATCACACCAGGCCACCGTACAGCACACCAGGCCACCGTACATCACACCAGGCCATCGTACATCACACCAGGCCATCATACATCACACCAGGCCACCGTACATCACACCAGGCCACCGTACACCACACCAGGTCATCGTACGTCACACCAGGCCATCGTACATCACACCAGGCCATCGTACATCACACCAGGCCACCGTACATCACACCAGGCCACCGTACAGCACACCAGGCCACCGTACAGCACACCAGGCCACCGTACGTCACACCAGGCCATCGTACATCACACCAGACCATCGTACATCACACCAGGCCACCGTACAGCACACCAGACATCGTCCATAACAACAGGTCATCGCATATCACACTTGGCCATCGTACACCACACCAGGCCATTGTACACCACACCAGGCCATCGTGCATCACACCAGGCCAGCGTACACAAGGCCACCGTACTCCAGACCATCGTACATCAGGTCACTGTACGTCAGGCCACTGTATACACGGCCAGTACAACAGACTACCGCACACCATGCCATAATACATCAGGCCGTTGTACACAAGGTCAATGTACAAGCGTATACCACAAACCGTACATCAGGCCACTGTAAACCAGGCCACCAAATTGGCATTGAAGCAGCATCCGTGGCAGTGAAGACGATCGTCAGGGTACTGTATCACTAACATTCTTATACCTTGAACATACCTTGAACGGAGTTTGGGGCAGGGAGCCTACTGGCTCATATATAGCCCCCCCCATCAGTGGTTTTGATATTTTTTATTGTTTACTGTTGCATTGACACTTGATAGAGTGCTTGATAGGGTATCCCATGTCTTGATAGAGTGCTTGATAGGGTATCCCATGTCTTGATAGAGTGCTTGATAGGGTATCCCATGTCTTGATAGAGTGCTTGATAGGGTATCCCATGTCTTGATAGAGTGCTTGATAGGGTATCCCATGTCTTGATAGAGTGCTTGATAGGGTATCCCATGTCTTGATTACTCGCTGTGAAAAGAACTTGTGGCGTGCATCTAGTCGGCTGTGGTGTCATACTATTGACTTGTTGTGTCTTCCTGGGCGGGGGGTATGGTTTAGCTCAAATATTCTCTTGGTGTCTACGTCAGAAAACCCATTAATAATCTTGAAAACTTCGAGCATATCAGCCATTTTCCTCCTATCTTGTAGAGACAGGAAGCCACACTTTGGCAATCTTTGGTAACATGGGAGCTTAGAGATTGCAGTGATCACCTTAGTGGCCCCCCTCTGGACACTTTCTAATTTGTCTATATCTTTCTGAAGATGTTTTTCATGCTTTTGTCTGTATAGGTCCTACGAGTTGTTCCTAGTATTCTATGTGCTTTCTTGACTAGGTAGTTTACTTGCTCCTTTACTTTCAGTGATTTATGAATGTGTACTCCTGGGTCTTTCTCCACATCTATTGATTCTATAAGTTCGTCTCCCATAAAATAGTCGTAGTTCGGGTTGTTGCATCCAATGTGTAGGCTTCTTTTTGGTCTAAAACCATGTTGTGAGTCTAGAATCAGCTTGTGTTGTTTGAGATGTTCAGATATGGGTTCTAGAATGAAGAACACCATCACCTTGCATACTTGTGAGTTTAAACAAATTGGCCGGTAATTTCCTGGCTTGGAATGGTGTCCTTTCTTGTAAATTGAAATGAAGTCAATACGCACAATTTCGATCATTAAAACCGATTTCCGTCATCCGCCATGGTCGAAACAGAAAACTGCGTTTCACAAAGATTCGATCATAGTCATATAGTCATAGAATCAATAATAGAAATGCACATAGTGACATAGACATAGAAATGTTAATTAGTTGTCACTCGACATGATGAAATCGTGTTATTATGATGAGGTTACACCAAATTTACCTAAATGCGTATTATCTTGACTCCACTTTTACGCAGAGATCCAGCTTTTCACAGTCGAGGAATTGTGAGCGATGCATAATTTGCAAATTACGGCTTTTGTTTACAGTGTGTATTTTACAGCACTGATGTTAACAAGTCGTTGTGTGCGCTGTTTTACGGCATCGCGAAGGTCAAGGTTGTTCGCGAAATGTTTGCTATTCAGTTTTGAGCAAATTTAAGCTGTATTTAACCAAAATATGTACATCCCTAACCTTAATATTTCTATACTGGATGACACAAATTCGGTTGAGGTAGTTCGTGCACTCCGCAAGCTTTGTTATTGAAAACTGTCCAAACTTCTCTTGTCAAAACAACACATCGCCGGTGTGTCAAAGAAATAATGTTCTCTGTGGCATTTTTTTCTTTTTACCCAGTGAGCAAATGTGTCAAATGTGGTTGAAAAAGTGTTCGATGGAATTATGGTATTATCAGCCATTTTCGGACACCTTTTCTATTTATTTTTTCTAATTGTGCACACTGTGAAGCTTATGATGGACATTTCCATCATTAGCATATTTTGGAAACGCACATATAAATCTGTGATGCATTCTGTGTTATGGTGGATTTTCCTTGTGAGATCATTATTTAAGCGAAACGGTCCAGACAAAGTAGCGGCGTCGTCGTTGTGGATTTTGATGAGATACAGGTTACACTGGCAACCAAGAGGCGGCATATCATAAATATGTATAAGAATATTTCAATAATTGAAGAATAATTAGACGTCTTGAACTAGATATATTATTACGAACTATTATTATAACTATTATTAGATTCCGAAGAAGAAGATCTTGTCATTGAGTAATATGTGCATGTGTGATTGAATAGTATCATTAATTCTATATAACATGAAGTAATCATCCAGTAATGACTTTATGATGATAACAAAAAAAACTGCTCTTTTTTACTTAAAATTGTGGTATATGTATATGTGGTGATATGAAAGAGTAAGTACTATATAAGTATTACACTCCTGCTTTCCCCATTTTCACTTGAATATCTATTATTATGCCCTGTACTATTATTGTATCATTCTTGTAATGGTGGAAATAAATTCAATTAAAAAACGGATCCTACGATCAGAATCATCATCATAGCGTATCCTAAATAACGTAGTATACGTGGTGTGTCGTCATCAAGCGAGGTCGATCCGGCCCACGCTCGCTCTCGCGTAGTTGTTGCGCATTACGTAACAATTACACTTACTTAGTGAACCCGTCGAACTTCCCGTCTGGCTACTGGGGGTGGGGGGCACGACGTCTGGCTACTGGTGGTGTGGGGCACGACGTCTGGCTACAAGAGGCAGACGTGGAAGCATTTGTTTCCATATTCCGCAAATAGCTAATTTATTAAATTTGTTGTTTTCAAGTTGCTGTTAATCCTTCTCGCGTGAACACCCGGGACCCCCCCCCGCCCCCCCGGACAATTCTCTTTCCTTTTGTCTTGTCCCCCTTTTTTTCTTTCTTTCCCCTATTTTATGGCAGATTGGCCCCAGCTGTTCATGTTTCAGATTCCGCCGCTAATATGCACGGACAGGTGAACGGGCGTCGCGGCTGGCAGTCAAAGGACAGCCGACGCCGTCTGCCCTGCGTCGGCCACATTCCATCTGTCGGGGGTGGTCAGTCGGTCAGCTGGCAGCTGTCAGAGGCAGTGGCGACCCACGGCTTTGTCTTGTCACTCATCAAAATAGTTGACATCTTTTTCAGCAGGCACTATTAATCATACATGCATGCATGTATGTATGTATGTATGTATGTATGTATGTATGTATGTATGTATGTATGTATGTATGTATGTATGTATGTATGTATGTATGTATGTATGATTAATAGTGCCGTATAGGTCCACAGTGTAGGTCCACAGTGTAGGTCCACAGTGTAGGTCCACAGTGTAGGTCCACGGTGTAGGTCCACGGTGTAGGTCCAAGGTGTAGGTCCACAGTGTAGGTCCACAGTGTAGGTCCACAGTGTAGGTCCACGGTGTAGGTCCACGGTGTAGGTCCACGGTGTAGGTCCACGGTGTAGGTCCACGGTGTAGGTCCACGGTGTAGGTCCACAGTGTAGGTCCACAGTGTAGGTCCACAGTGTAGGTCCACGGTGTAGGTCCACGGTGTAGGTCCACGGTGTAGGTCCACAGTGTAGGTCCACAGTGTAGGTCCACAGTGTAGGTCCACAGTGTAGGTCCACGGTGTAGGTCCACGGTGTAGGTCCACGGTGTAGGTCCACGGTGTAGGTCCACGGTGTAGGTCCACAGTGTAGGTCCACAGTGTATGTCCACGGTGTAGGTCTACGGTGTAGGTCCACAGTGTAGGTCCATGTGCCACTCGTTTACAGTAAAAGACATTCATCTTTCATAATGCAGCTTTTCTACACAGATCGTACAAATCCTATTTATTGGTTCGCTCTGTCAACTCATAATTGGCCGCCGTAACGTACCGCCTCAGCTAAAAGCAAATTGGGAGTTTAGCGACCAATAACGTTCAATTAAATCAACGTTGTAATTATATTTAGTCTCTTTCACACATCACTGAATTCATGATTATCATGCATGACTTGGCTGCCATATGGGTGTGGCAGGGCTTACTCGCCATTGCGTCGAGATCATCCAAACTGGTACGTAACTCCCTCGTTATTTGGAAATTACTGACGATGGATTGACTATTTAATTATTCTTAAAATGGACTGGTCACTGTGTTGGCAGTAAGTGTGTTATGGCCACGACCTGTCGTGGTCAATGCTCGCGTAATTGTCTTCGTGTGGCCCTGTTGAATTCAGCCAGATAAATCAGTTTCTGCCGAGAGAGACCAGGGAGAGGACAGTAAATGCGCTAAACACACGGAGTCTAGACTACTATAACTCCCTCTGCAATGGCATAACTTCGTCAGACCACAGCGTGTACAAAACGCTGCTGCCAGATTCATTGTAAGGGTGCCCAAGTGAGCCAGCGTTACTCCGGTACTCCGAGACATACATTGGCTGCACGTACGGGAACGTGCTTGTTTCAAGGTCCTGTTACTGGTCCACAGGGCTGTCAACAACTGTGGACCAATGTATATGTGCGACCTTGTCTCGCTCCACAAGCCTACCAGGTCCCTTCGGTCAGCTGAAAAACATCTACTTGTCAGACCTAGAACAAGATGCTAGGTTGGGGACGCGAGCTTTGTGGCGGCTGTTCCAGACGTGTGGAACGACCTGCCAGTGTCACCTCGTGAACTGACCAGTGAGGCCACTTTTAAAAGGACTTTAAAAATACTCTATTTTAACCAATATTTAACCGATAGAAAGGCTTTTCGACTTGGCTCTCAGCCCTTTTAGTTATAAACTGTTATATCACCTGCATGTATTTAAGACAAATTTACTAGCTATAGTATTCAATTGTATTACCATTAAGTTATTTAAAAAATATTATTTAATATTAATATAATTTAATTATTGCATCAACATTTTTGTGTTAATGTCGTTTTATTTTAATTTAATTTAATTATTTTGCTAAATAATTTGTTTAATGAAATGTTAATGTAATTTTAATGTAATTTAATTATCTAATTTTAAATTTAATTTAATCATGGAATTTTAATGTAAAGCGCCTTGAGTAGTTTTAACTAGATTTGGCGCTATAGAAGTGAACTATTTATTTATTTCAATTACATCGGCGCTTCCTTTTTCAAAGATAACTCATTCAACGCATCCAAATACGGACCTTTCGTCAATCGACCGTTTTTCAACTATTTCTTATGTTTTGTCAACGATTATTTGATCAGTGTTTTATAACGTGTCCTATCTATTAATTTCCTTTAGCCCTGAGTATATATATTTCACACCGCATCATACTATTCGCCACACCTGTTCTGGCAGCTCGCCAAACTTGATACACCTTGAAATGTGTACGGCGTTGAGATAATGCTATGCCCAGGCTAAATAGTGAACTGTTTAAATGCACAAAGAATGGCTGATCTGTTTAAGTTGAACGTTTCGGGGTGAATATCACCTCATGACGGGGACGTAATTTTATATGCCCTCCACGTGATCCCGTGAGCGCCACGTCGTAAAAAACATTGTCCACGTGTATTGGACATTGTCAACAGTTGTTCGTGATTACACTGAACGGCAAGGTTGACATTCGTAAACAGACAACAATCAAGTTATATTTAAAAATTGTGTCTCATTGAAATATGTTATGTATAATCTATACCTATGTACTATGATATTACAACCAAAACCATCCCATTTTTGTGGCTTTCTACAGTTGATTTTATATGCCCACCACGTGATCCCGTGAGCGCCACGTTCTAAACAAACATTGTCCACGTGTATTGGACATTGTCGACAGTTGTTCGTGATTACACTGAACGGCAAGGTTGACATTCGTAAACAGACAACAATCAAGTTATATTTAAAAATTGTGTCTCATTGAAATATGTTATGTATAATCTATACCTATGTACTATGATATTACAACCAAAACCATCCCATTTTGTGGCTTTCTACAGTTGACAAAATGCCTGTTAAGAAACCGTCTTGAATTTCTAGCTGCTTGTGCCTGAATCTCACTTTTCCGTAGCTTTGCAAGCACTTCTTGCAACTCTTGACCACAGTGATTGACTAATTGTCCACGTCCACGTTCAGTACACGTTAACGACAGCCTTTCCTCCCTCACAGTGGATACGATTTCATAATCACTGTCCGTGACGGATTCAGCCACGCGTGTCGACCTCAGTACACCCAAGCTGGCGAGAATACGCTTATATTGCCAAGCCTTTCTAACTGAATTCACGAATTACGTGGGCATATATCCTTGGTTTATTGGGCAGTTCGGACCACGTCTTTGTGTTCGGACGACTGTGGACAAAGGATCGACAGACGCCTATACACGACAGTAGAACGCCAATCCGCCGACCGCCGATTATAAAGACAAAAGAGATTTGTAGGCTAAGTCTTGTGAAGTCACTCGCGAGTTCAAGGCGGTTTTCTTTTGCTGACACGTAAACAGGTGTGCATGTTGTAATTTAGCGTGGTGTAAACAGGTGTGCATGTTGTAATTTAGCGTGGTGTAAACAGGTGTGCATGTTGTAATTTAGCGTGGTGTAAACAGGTGTGCATGTTGTAATTTAGCGTGGTGTAAACAGGTGTGCATGTTGTAATGTAGCGTGGTGTAAACAGATGTGCTTGTTGTAACTTAGCGTGGCTATCATAGCGACTTGTAGTTATTTCGACCTGTAGTTATTTGACCAACTTAGATTGAATGCACTTGTTGTAAGTCGCTCTGAATAAGAGTGTTTGCTAAATGACTAAATCATTGTTACTGAAGTAATGCGCTTGCAGACACAGTGTTCTGTAATTCCGAGAAGTAAAATGCCAAGGTAAAATGTACCTCAACTAGACATTGGCGGACTAGATACCGCGCTATATAAGAACTTACATTTATAAGTGGCATTGGTTAGACATTCAGAGTGCTCAGTAAGGCACTTATATTAGAGCTATTGTTTAGATCTTGCGTTGTTGCTCTATCCAGTGTCATTGTTATTTAGTTCTCGCCCACCAAACATGTCTCTGTGTTGGGGCACGTCCGCCTGTGTGCTACGGGGCAAGTTCGTCCCTAGGATATCTGATGTAAAATTCTCAGGATCGCTTGTGAACATAAGCACACTAACATGCATTCTAATAAAGACTTCCAATTGTCCAGCTTAGTGTAATTTCTAGTAAAAAATGTGAAGAAACCATACTTTATTTCACCACTTTCTAGCCGATGCAGTGTCAAACGTTGTTTTTTGTTTGCCTGGTTTATTTCATAGATACAACATAATTTGTGAGGGTTTTAAGTTTCTAACAAATGTGTGTGACAAACGTGACGTTTTTGACATACAAATAAGACAAGTCAGGTTTGGATATTGGCTTGTAACAGTTTTTGGTATTTGTTGATAGCACTAATGTGGACAAGATATTTTCGTTAAATGTAAGGCCGAAACTGATCCTCTAGCTCCACAAGTCTCCAGATCTATTAGGGGCGGTCTAGTCCCGGTCTCCCCTATATAGGCCTACATCCGAACTATAGTGTCAATGTAAAGACTGAAGTATTAGCAGCCTGCTAATACGCAAACACTCGGCAAAGAGAACTGTCCAATCGGAACGCGAGGCGGTTAGTAGACAATGGAATATCTTGCCAAATTAGTTGATTTTAGACGCAAACAGCACGTCCAAACTTATTGGCAAGTATGTGACGAAAATCGTCTGCGTCTACGATCAGGCGTTTAAAACTGGAGTTGTGGTAAACCTATAGTCAGCACCCTTGACGTAGGATTCTGAACAAATATGGCGCCGACCCTACAAAAAAGATTTTCGATGTTCAACGATGAATAATAATAAAATTCCTGAAACGCCACCTTCCTTTTTAGACAATGGCAGGGAACAGGGTGTTATGGACATTTGTTTGGCTGAAAAAGCCGTAACGGGAATAGCGAACAGTACCATTTGGCGGAAGTTGCCTGGCTATTGCCATGGTAGGAATTGCGCTTACAGTCGGAAGCGTTGTTCAAACCTTGCGGGTCAACAGTCGGCACAACTTTGCAACCAAGGTCCTACATTTTATTGACGAACGCATTACCACTGTGTACGTACACACGCGTCACCCGCCACGTTATATTTATAACATATTTAGTTTATGTTCTTTGTGACTCAGCTACCTTAGCCGACGACGGCTATTGAGTGCAACTGTGGACAGTTCGGTGCGACCGCGGAATAACGGGTTGGTGGATGTGGTCAGCATTCTGGCGGAACACCATGTAGGCTACGGCACATTATTGGTACATACGGTGTAAGCATTGCAAATGTCAATAACAAGTCACGACTATGCTGACCATTGTGTATAATTTATTTTCGTATAATACAGTAACAAAATTCTACGACATTTAATAAATAGCTTTGTACAATACAATGTGGAGAGTTAGCGAAGTCCGCTCTACTGTAGAGCTCAGGGTGACACACACTTGTGTAGATGTTTCATTTCGACCCAGGGACTCTCCGAGTTCCGTAACTAACGCCAGGAACAGGTGAATAGCTTTGCACATTCACAAAAATGTTTCATTTTCGCACTGAGCTTTCCCGTCACCAATTGACCAAGGATCAAGTGATCGTATAAATAAGAGAATAACAATTGTATTACACAACATGTACAAACGACAGGTGGTGTTTGACATTATTAAATAGTCTTGACATACATCATTTTAATGGTCTACATATTTTTTAGTTTTAACATAATAACATTTGATAATAAGTAGAATTAACATAATAATATTATATTACAGTGACAACATTTTTTTTTTGCCGTCCATAAGAATATATGAGTGACATTATATATATATTTTATATATATATATATATATATGTATATATATATATATATATATATATATATATATATATATATATATATATTCATTCAACGTATGTACTACTCCATGCGTCATAACGCTACGATTCATTGGTATATCGTTGTACAAGGGACAATGTCATGTGCTGTCCGCCGCCACGTCAAGTACGTATACACCCGTACGTATAGGCGTTTGCATGTATATACATACGTACGTACATAATACATAAATACAGATGTATATTTTCTTCACCTACCAGTTAAAGCTTTAGACTACGATAACGGTCAACTAAAATGTGCGGAGGTAAAGAAATGCGGACGCGTCGCGCCTCTGATCACGTGGTGTCGCAATGACTGACCACTAGATCGGTTAAGCATCTTTTATTTAAGTGCGTTTCGTTAAATTAGTGATTAATGCCTTTGGCGTCCGCACACATTAAATGTGCAATATAAATAATAAAATAACATTATTACTAATAGTAATAGCAAAACGTTAACGGTTAAATAGAACTTCGGCTGGGTGGGGTTTAAAATAAATTAATAAAACAACAGAATAATTATTATGTTCCTTCGGTCGGTATACATAAGTGTAAAGTGAATAAAGGCACGTTTATCGATATCATGCTGAATTTCAGCTCGCAGACTGGTGACATTTCCGGCTAGACGAGCTTGCGCGTGCGTGTTGTCGTTGTCATGTTAAATGCTCAATCACAGAGAGGTCGACAAAGGCCGACAGACTGTCCCGGTCGTTATAAAGAGGTCGACAAAGGCCGACAGACTGTCCCGGTCGCTATAAAGAGGTCGACAAAGGCCGACAGACTGTCCCGGTCGCTATAAAGAGGTCGAGAAAGGCTGATCAACTGTCCCGATCTCTATTGGGAGTTAAGCCGACACAATGTTTCGGTCGCTATAGAGAGGTCGTGTACAGTAGACAAACTGTCCCGGTCGCTATAGAGAGTAAGGCCGACAAACTACACCAGTCGCTTTGCGTTTTCTATTTCTAGCTTACTCGCGTAGCCGTAATTCTGCCAGTCTGCGATCATGAAATTTCATCTTACGCAAAATACCACAGTTTGCTTTCGTTAATACGCCCACTTGCAAATACGAAACTTACGTAAGAGCAGTTTCCAAACGAAGACGACGATGTTTTTATAAATAAATTGCATAGTAGAGATCATTCGTGCGTTGAAAGTCATTGTTCATGTTGCTCTGCGTCGTCGTCGGCTCACTCTCGAATGTTATTTGCGCATGCCCACGCACATGCGTGTTTACGCACTCGACGTCATGCGCTAAATTCCTGCCATTTTGACGGCATCCGCCGTGCCGCGCATGCCGGGTTCTGATCGGGTGATCAGTACATCACGTGATGCCGTATGAGTGGTGTGCATTACAATATTACGATATATATTACAGAATATAGTATAAATATCCGCAGCACGTGTGTCGGGTGCATCCAACAACGCATGCGCGCGAGAGATTCTCGATGGACGGATGATTGATAGCTCGAGACGCACCGCCTCGTTTCGGTGAGCTGGGCGTCCGTCCGCGTTGGCGCGAGATTTCGCGAAATCTCGCGAAATCTCGCGCCATCTTGGAAAGGAGCTACAACTCCCCTCCAGCGGCCTCAGATTGCCCATGTTCAATATCCGTATGTCATAAGTCCGGCTGCAAGAGACTCGATCGGGGAAGCGTCGTCTGGCCCCGGTCACTGCAGGCGATCCGCCTGGATCTGCTGGGGCTGGTAGTGGGCTGTGAAGTGACTCATGGGCTGCGGGATGCCGTACGTGTAGCCGGCCGGAGCAGCGATGTAGCCGGCCGAGCCCGTGGCGGCGGCGGCGGCAGCGGCGGCGGCGGCCGACGGCAGATACGCCTCGTACCCGCTGGCAGCCAGCTGGCCCATGGAGGCCGTCGTTGGCAGGCCGGCGTACTCGAAGAAGCCGGCCGAGGCGGCGGCGGTGGCGGCGGACGTCGGCGACAGCGGACTGTGCGGACTGACGGACGGCAGCGTCATCCCCTGCGCTGCCATGAAGGACGACGGGTAGTAGTACTGCGGCATTCTGTAACATAGACCGGCACGTGAACGGAACGTATGACGTACATGTGACGTCACAATCGATTCGAATAACGAGATCGCAGTCAATAAGCATAAATGACGTCCAACTTCCCGGACGTAATCAATTAATTAATCTTAGTGCGGTATTTACGATTCAGCGAGATTCCAAAATTCTAACAAATTGCTTGCAGTAGTAAAACACGTATTGTATTCTTGTTGCAACAAAAGCGAAACCGCACAGGTATTGAATGTATTTATTAAGTTCATTATCTGCACAAAAAAGACAAGTACGCACACGAACACACACGAACACACGCACACGAACACACGCATATGTATGTATGTATGTATGTATGTATGTATGTATGTGTGTGTGTGTGTGTGTGTGTGTGTGTGTGTGTGTGTGTGTGTGTGTGTGTGTGTGTGTGTGTGTGTGTGTGTGTGTGTGTGTGTGTGTGTGTGTGTGTGTGTGTGTGTGTGTGTGTGTGTGCGTGCGTGCGTGCGTGTGTGCGTGTGTGTGTGTGTGTGTGCGTGTGTGCGTGTGTGCGTGCGTGCGTGTGTATATATAATATTATATAATGTAATGGTTTATCCTAGAAATGAATTGAATGCAACCAATCAACCGCCCACAGGAGATTCTGAAACCTCGAGTTAGAAGCAAAACGCAGAAAATAGGTTGAAACGAAAACAAACCAGAAAAATCACGTCACACCAGATCACTCGGCTATCCACGTCTTGATTGTGATGCATTGATAGCACGATTTATTAAACAATCATGTTAATTTAGTTTTAATGTCATTAATTATATGATATATTTTAAAAATTATTTGCAATTCCTGTATTGCTGGGTGTTTGAGAGGACTCCTACTTCTGACGAATGATAGCTTTAAACTATATTTAAAATGGATTTAAAATATTAATGCTGGGGTTGTCATACGTCTACTTGCTCACTGGGGGGCGCTAAACATGTGCGGGCATTGTCGTTGCTATGACAACTACGTTACATGGTCTATTTGTCGTCGTGTGAACAAAGTGCAACGCACAAAGGGACAAACGACGAAATACGAAAGAGTGGCTGGCTGTGTTATTTGCGAATGCGAAACTGCGGCTGCATCACACCAGGAATGGATAGCTCAATGGCGATAGAGGCACTGAGCAGGAGTGGCTGTTCGTAGTGTTTAGCCTCTATACAACAAATGCTGCACTAGAAAGCAAAACTTTCAGCTCAAGGTCATGCCAAAAGAAAATACGAAACGCCGTTAAAAGAGCACACGCGAACCCAACTGGCATGCAGTTGATGGCTGTCTGTCGCTAGGCGCTGGTTGCTAGGCGATCTCTTCACAGTAGAAATGTATCTGGGTGTACAATAGATTTCGGTAATGTGATATTGTATAATGCGATATTACATTATTCTGGTCACCGATGATCATATAGATATACTTGTGCGTGTTTCATAATACATATGTGTGCGACCATCTTGTGCGTTGTATTATCACAGAAAATTCCGAGATATATCAGCATTTATTTTTTCGGCACACAAAGACATCACCTGAATGTGGAAACCGCATAAGATAGCATTAAATCGGTAAATCATGGTCGATTGTTCAAATCACAATATACCACCGACTACAAACGATGGTCTATTTGAACCATATGTCCGAATCCATTCGGTAGCCGTACAATGTTGAATTATTTTTATTTCGGACACCCGAAGCTCTACTGCAATGTTGTCCATGTTTTCTCTAAACACAACACAACCAATCGTCCAGGCCATAATCGCCTTTTCCCATGCACAGATTACACCGCGTGTGCAACCGAGCGAGACGGTGTCTGACACTGGGGACAGACCAGTTCATACAAAGCTTAAACGTCGCCTCATTAATATTAATCATAATTGACAGGATTATCGGTTCACCAGATGGCGAGACTGCGCAAGAGCATATGCTGATGGTGATTCGACGTGTGCTTCTGACTGAATCTGTCACATCGTCTCCTGTCGTATGATTTATCACAAAACAATCAGTTGTAGTTTATTCACAGATTTGCCGTATATATATATATATATATATATATATATATATATATATATATATATACATATATATATATACATATATATATATATATATATATATACATCAAGAGTCAACTCATGCAACATATATATATATATATATATATATATATATATATATATATATATATATATATATATATATATATATATATATATATGTTGCATGAGTTGACTCTTGACGCAAACAGCATGGCCATATCCTATTGGCAAACAGAGGAGTAGATGTTTATAAATAATTATATTTTCATTTGGTGAGTGAACATTACCAAACTACAGCACTCGTGACGTAATTGTATGGCGCTGCCCATGAAATTAAAATTATGTGTGTTCAACAAGGTTTTCCTAGTCAATGACTGGCCTGGTGTTCTTAATTGTAATTGCAAATGGCTTTGTTTTAGTAACAGGTGCATAGGCCCAAAACCATGAATTTTGTTTCCCTTTAAATATGATTACTGTTAACATTATCCACACTTTCCCGCTAACCCGACACCGGGCCACGTGTACGGCGTACAGCTGTAGACAGCGGACGGCTCAGGCCACTTGTATTCATAGCTTCAACCTCCGCTCAGCCTGACAACCACGCCCTCGGGTGGACAGATCCTTCACAAAATACCACTCGACAGGTATTTTAGCTTCGAGGAATCAGACACCGTGCCCGGGTCCCGGCTGACGGCGAGTTGGGGTGTCGTGTTAGCGGCACGTGCGCTGCTCGTTGGGTTGTCGGGTTGTCGTCATCCACAAGGAGACGCACTCATCGCTTTTTTAATAAAACTAATGTCGCGTTGGCATACTCGTTACACTGACTGTCGCTCGTCTGTCAACGACACGCGACGTCGTGGGTCGACGGTGTCTCTTACAGCGGGCGTACACCTTTGATACGTTGATATTTGCTATTTGTTTGTAACAGAATACAAGTCATAGTTATTTCAGTGAGACATTGACAACGCTTTGATTTCCCACGTCCACCACAACTATAGTCATCGTTACGATCATATTTATTATTATAAGTGATGTATGTTAAAGTGAAACCAAAGGCATTGTTTAGGGCCTTTGCACATATAACAGTGCATAAAAACTAACCATTTCCAACTATAATCAAGAATATCACGCAAGTGGTTCACTGGGACTCTGTTCTAAAAGTGCGAAATTCTGGTCTAATGTAATTTTTCGAGAAGGCTGAAATATTCATCAGTGACGTAGGCTGTGCACATCCCGTGTATTTTTAACGTGGTTGAGATGTGCAGTTACATGTGTATTGCTTTTATATGGGATTTACACGCAGCAAAAACTCTTACAACGCTGTACTGTGCAGTATTCGGATGTAAACACGATTCAGCAAGGCATGGAGTTGTTTCCTCTGGATAAACAAAGAGTAGTGATGCAATGAATTCACAATTGCGGCCGGCTGGTTGGAAGCCCACGCGATATGCTAGACTTTGTTCAGCCCATTTTGAAGAGTCGTGTTTTGAAGTTGATATATTTTCATCAAACAGTGGATCAAGATCCTTCAGGTTAAAGCCTGAAGCGGTACCAACAATCTTCCAGCATGTACCTCAGCCGAAGGCTTCGACACAACGCAAACACTCGATCAAAATAACTGTCAAATCGGAACATGACGCGGTTAGTAAACAATCAATGAATGGACTATCTTATCAAATAAGCTGCCCATGCGAAACAGATTTTCGGTGTTCAACGAGGTATATTTAGTTAACCACTTGCGTGATATTCTTGATTGTAGTTGCAAATGGTTAGTTTTCAAGTATTCTTATAGGTGCAAAAAACCCCAAAATGCTTTTGGTTTCACTTTAAATCTTAATTATCAATATTGCTGTTCCTTTATTTAGTTCACGTGCGCTAAGTGTGAACGAACTTTCCTCGCTCCACTGATCACATGCCCGACGATGCGCGACCGAAACATACATGCAACGTGTTCAATTGTCACTCGTGTGTTTGCTCGCGACGACAACGCACCGCGGAGCGGCCACCGTCAAGCGCCGCTGCACCAACGTCACGCGCGGCTGACGACGGCGTCGCTAGCGCGCAACGCTCTTAATTATTCATTCGTTGG
Source organism: Lamellibrachia columna (assembly GCA_963662155.1). Taxonomy (NCBI): domain Eukaryota; kingdom Metazoa; phylum Annelida; class Polychaeta; order Sabellida; family Siboglinidae; genus Lamellibrachia; species Lamellibrachia columna. The sequence continues at coordinate 11,306,566 of OY759263.1, forward strand.
CAGCGGATACGCATTAAACGCGACGCAATGCGGTGTCCGCTTGACTCGACGCAGAACAATGGTCGATTGCACGGTATCCGGCTCAAACCGGTTACCATTAAGCCTAATCCGAGAGATACTATTGGATAATCCCTGGGCCGCTACAATGTAATCAGGCGGCATTGTACGCGACGATTTTGTATTAACGAGAATGTCGGTTATTAAGAACTTCGTGCAATGGACAAGATGATTTTTTTTCCAATAGATGTGACGCTCTGCGACGTAACTTGTGTCATTTGGGGTGTATGCAATGTTAGCAAAGTATTTCAGACAAAACAAGTAACACACACTATTCTTCTCTCCGTGCCAATGGCATTCCTCACCAGTCAACTAGATTCCTGGCATGATATAGTCAACATACATGATCACATTAGCATCGTTGCAATAACGAGAACTTGGAGCGATTAATCAGCAACACTATCATGCGAGACACTTTCTCGGTCACCGTTGTGTGACACACTTGCGAAGCTACATGGTCATCAGACCGAAGCGTTTATTTACACGTTACCGTAGAAGTCTCCTCCTGCAATCTGCGCGGCTGCACTACACGTGTCACGTTCACAATGGCCATATAAGATCGAATGTTTACCTGTGGCATCAATCAAGTCGAAACCGAGAGAACGATAGTCGCTACAGAGCCCATTGAGGCTCGTCGGTGTAAGAGTCTGGCCGCGTGCTGATTCGGTAGCGAACACCTCCAGTATCGACGCGACATTGGTTCACAAATCGCATGATAACTCTTACTTAACGAGACCCAGGGGAGACACTTTAAACTGACAAGTATACAAAACAATAACACTTATATTGTGTTAAGTATACTGCTGACTGCGATTGTGATAATCCTTCCTTTTGAGACACGTTGAAGTTTTAAATCCTATCCACCTAATGCCGCAGCCATGTGGGACTGTACGCTACTGTATGCCAACGCGTATCACGACACGGAAAACACGTACAGCGGGTGCTCTCGCCAAGCACAACGAACGCGGGTGATAAATAAACATATAGGTGAACTCAGAAGTGTAACGGACACCCGACGACTAGTTTGGTAGTAATTAACACTTGGGCGGCGATAACCAGACCGCGTCAACACGGCTGAGAGCGGCAACTGGTGCTGCACGATGCGCCAGATTAACGACTAGAGGTGCGCGCTCGTTTAAAGGATGGGCGAGCCACGGTGCACCCGGCGATGGGCCGGCGCTGCGCCAGCTGTCAAAACCTCCCGATCGGAATCACGCGGTGGAGAAACTGTTTACCGCGGCGCCACGCCGGAACACTGTCTTGTGCGCGTGAATCAGCAAGGAACTGTATGAACTATTGGTACCTGACAAGAAGTTTACCCCATAGTCGTCAGTAGTTCATAAAGGTTAACTGAAGTCATGATTCACATAACTGCGCAATATCATATTTACGGTTTATTACGAACGTGAGAAGGAAGAGCCGTGACGTGTAGCTGCTACGGGGAAACTCGGGGAGTTAACTGCGGCGGGAGAGATGAGTGATTGGGAAGCCTCCCCCGCACTCGGCATACCTGCCGCTATAAAGGAGCCACAACGGACAGGAACACGTGGGCTTTGCGTCATGAAATTCGAACCCTCCGGCAGTCGACCGGTTTGTTGTTTCGGAAAGCCCCACACTTTGAGGCAGACAGGATAAGCGCAAGGTTACGATGAGCGCAAGGTTACGATGAGCGCAAGGTCACGATGAGCGCAAGGTCACGATGAAACAAATGAACTTGAGACAGATGCATTCAACACGTCTCCGTCAATGTCCACCAGGGGCGCTAATAATGGACAAAGATGTCTTGCAAAAAGTAGATAGCCACCTGCGTTGACGCATCCAGGTTTACTCACGGCTCAGGAATGTCACGCCCAAACAGAAACGCGTGCTATCATGTCTGAAAAATATACTGATATCGATGTAGATTAAACGGTAGCCATTGCGAAGAATGCCATTTGCAATAAACCGAAACTGGAGAGTGTCACTGCGTTTGCGAGGAAGCAATCGCCGCACCAAAGCATGTGAGAGCCACCAATATACACATCAAAGTTTCGATTCTACTCGAATATCAAAGTTTGCAGACAACAAAGATGCAACGACGCATCCCCAGCCCACGCGGCCGAACACTACATTGAGTGATGCGCTCAGCTGCCGCGACCTTCCGCGCCGCATCAGTAGCGCGATGTCCACAGCAGGCGGAGGCTCAACCTTCATCCGAGTTCACGGCGTTATCTCCTCTCTCTTACTCACTCGGTCCCTCACTCACTCGGTCCCTCACCCACCTACGCACCCACCCACCCCCGCACCCACCCACCCACCCACCCACCCATCCACTCACTCACTCACTCACTCACTCACTCACTCACTCACCTTATTATCATCATATTCTCATTAGCAATCTGTCTGTCTTTCTCTTTTTCTCTCGCTGTATGTTGTCCCCTGTCCCATTGTCTCCACTCTCTACCCCCTATCTACCCTGTCCCAATGTCTCCACTCTCTACCCCCTATCTACCCTGTCCCATTGTCTCCACTCTCTACCCCCTATCTACCCTGTCCCAATGTCTCCACTCTCTACCCCCTATCTACCCTGTCCCATTGTCTCCACTCTCTACCCCCTATCTACCCTGTCCCAATGTCTCCACTCTCTACCCCCTATCTACCCTGTCCCATTGTCTCCACTCTCTACCCCCTATCTACCCTGTCCCAATGTCTCCACTCTCTACCCCCTATCTACCCTGTCCCATTGTCTCCACTCTCTACCCTCTATCTACCCCTCCTCTTTCTAGCACTACGTTTATCTATCAAATTGAACACAGTAATAACTGGCAACGGCTAACTTTGGATGATTTACATCAATAATAAGACAACATCAACTGCAGCACGTGATATAACACACAGGATGAAGCGACGTCATAACAAACGCGAATGGAATGCTGGGTAACAACACGGAAAGACCGCACCTCTCGGTGGCCATACCATTAACACCTCTTCCCCAAGGAGATCCTTATTTGTGAGATGACATATCGAGTTTTAATGATAACGCCCATTGGCAAGTAGTTCCGCTCGCACCTCGTATAATCGTATGATTAGGCGCGTGCCACGGATCGTATACTCGGCACAGGTCACCGCCATTGTGAACCACGTGACGTCAGCCGTCGATCTGATATTGTGAATCCTCGCGCCGGTCGGTATCCTGGCGTTATTGTATGATAACATCGCTGCTGTACATTTATTATTATTAATGCTCACACGTCGACACGCCAACATGCAGTTATTATCGTCCAATCGCGTGTCGTAATAACAAGCCGGACAGTCTAATTCATGTGAAGTACAGATAAGTCGTCGTACTGGGCATTATGGAGTGGATTCATCAAACAAACAAACGTGCCACAAAACAGCAAAGCGAAAAACAGAAAAAAACTCGCCCCAGTAACGAGTAACATCTTCATGAAAAGGCTGGCTTGTCACATTGTTACGCCATATTGAAATATGAACTATCTACATAATAAAGAAGCCCACTGAAGATCATATTTTCGTCGCTAGGTTTAATTATTCCTGTGCGTTGTGCTTCGTAGATAATAAGACTTCAAACACGTACAATTTAAACGTATAGCGTAAATTGATATAGTTCAAATTATAAATTGCTGTTCGTTCCACTGCGGGCAGTGCACGTGCGCGAGCTGACAGCTCGGAGCGGCGACTTGTGTATCGCTGGACAGATAACGCATTGAAGTATGGAAAATAACTATTATTAGGAAGCTATTTAGGCCGTTAGTGTTAAATTTTGCCAGTGCATTACTCACAAAGCGACACAGTAGTGTTCTCAGGATATGAATACGGTCGTTAAATGATGTTCTTCGGGAAAGAAGAAGAGGATACCTGAATGCTAAAATATGTTCTTGTCATCGATAGCTTTGCAAAACGCAACCAACGCGACATCGACTCGTGAAAAAAAACGTCTGCCGATATTTAATAAAAGACGACGGCCGGCGTGCTCGAGAGATAGTCATCCACGTGCGTTAACAACTCAGACGTGACAGGCCATTGACGACCAGACGTGAACAATGGTATCTGATAGAATCAGTCACGGTAAAATTTCGTACCCCTATAGTCACCTACACGACACGCACAATGGACGGCCGCGTCAACTGCCCAGACAGGCACGCCGGTTAGCGTGTTGGCGAGCGGTGACGATTTAGCTGGACAAAAGGCTCTACGATCTCGGTTCGATTCAAGGCAACGAGGCGCAGAAACTGAATATGACGACGGGAACCAAGTATTTGTTAGCGGGTGTCTTCTGGCGGTGTCCGGCGACGCTAAATAGTCGTCGCGCCAATCAGCGCTTATCTCGGCCGTTCCCACGAGACAAGCCGCTGACGGCGTGACGGGTGTTGCCAGTCTGATGAAGCTCCCGTCCGCCCACCCCCACCGAGGCATCGTTACGTCGTGATAACGACAGTTGATTTAGCAAGTCACCGGCGTGTTGCGGTGACGTCATGACTTGTTTCATGTATCGAGACCCGCCCTCTATCGGATTGGCAATACAACCAAATATCAGCTGGTGCGTTTTGTTCCTTTTTATACATTGTGCATATCGCCGGGGTTGGTCCTTCAGTGTGCTGATTCAGTATCCGTCTGGCGGCCACTTCAATTTCTACAACCACGCAATGTCCTTCTAGACTCCTTCTCCCCTCTCCGTGTCGTAGGACGAGCCATCGACGTGAGTATGCCGCGGTCGACATGCCCTGAGTCTGACAGCCGACGCCACGTTGCTCACGAGCCCATCAGTTTTATACATAAATAATGTTGCCTGTCAAATTTCCGTCTAGATAGCTAATGCTTTCCTGCGTTATGCAGACTTAGAACACCACGCCAAGTAATTTTTCGCTCAGTATTCAGTGGATGTTTTGGCACCGATGTAGCATCCCCGGGACACTGGGCCATAAAGACTCAGGGTGATCGATTCCAGGGTCTACTTAAAACATAGCTCGCCCGGCCAGATCGCGCTGCTTTTTCTCCCCAAAAACAGCACAGCCACGTGGCGTCGCACGAGACTGGCAGCGAGTGGAGGTAGCCGCGGTAAAAGTTACAAGTCTGCACCGCGTAAACGGGAATTTAAAAATGTTTATTTATCCCCGAGTAAGTTGTAATTGATATTTATCGCATCTGAGCAAAAAGTTACTCGGCTCTCGATTAGCTTCGTAATGCACTCAATAACTCTGTGATATGCTACAGTGTCTTCGCAAGTGTACGCGTGGGCGTGCGCGTATGCGTGTGTGTGTGTGTACGTGTGTACGTGTGTATGTACGTGTGTGCATGCGTTTTACGTGAGTGAATGCATATATGAACCTTCCTGAGTATTTATAACGTACACAATGTTTTAAATAACCCCACTAAACGCACTTGGCGATTCTAGAACGAACGACGGTTCACGCCGCTAACTCCAACTGACACAAAAGGTTGATCTTACAGAACTGACGATCTCTTTAACTTGGGGCTACTAGATCCCACCCCGTTGCGAGGAAGAAGGGCGCCGACGGGATGAAAGCAGGCCGAAGTGTCCAGAACGCATTAAGCATCCCTGGATCCCAATATGGAGCTGCCGCCTGCGACGGACGCCGAACGGGAGGGGGTGACCAGTGTTTACGTTTGAAGCGCCGACAAATCACGGCGTCCTGTCTTCGATTACTGCTCAACTAAATGAGATTTTCGAAATCTATTTGCGGGAACACCGACCTCTGCCATCGTCTAGGGTGGTGCATATCATGTATACTACGGAGCTGAAGCGGATAAATTAATGATTTCCAAAATTGACAAAATACACAAATATTACTACAATGCGTCGCCACAACATAATCAGGGAGGGATTAAATATTTAACGTTCATAACACTAGTGCGGCTTGTTTTGCATAGGATTAATGCTGGTCCGAACAAAACTACTGGAAATGTCGTGAGCCATAGGATAATTACATGTGTGTACGGTATTGACGTTTATCACGTTATCCGAACGAACTGTCATTTGGAAGAAATAAGATTAACTTGCATGTGCGAGAGACGGCCATTGTTGGGCGACGTTAATGAGCTGTCAGCAGGGGTCAACTCGGAGTCTGGCTCCCAAGTCGTTCCTCGTCTTTGTGTCTGTGGGCGCCGCTTGCTGGGCCACGGACACCGTACTCCCGTTCAAGGCTCATGATTTCCCGGGAGAGGGACAGCTGGGCAGCGGATGGGGTTGCCTCCCTAGCGTCGTAATAACACGCTTTGATGCACGAGCACACGCCGGCGTCCGGGCTGGGTGACTGACAGGCGGCTGTCGTCATTAGTTGATTGACAGCCGTCTTGTGAGTCAGCTGACGGGGAGCTTGGTGAACCAAGGAGGGATGGCACCCGGAGTACGGGACAGGGAAATGCACTGGGATTGGGGCAGACATAACGGGTTCCAGCCATTTTAGGGGGACATGATTTCGAAATGGACTTGGTTTCAAGTAGTTTCTCTCCGGGAAACGAAAGTATTGTTGGCGCCTAAATGACGTATCGCGAAAGTTGAGGCAATTAGATCCATTTGCTACGCACGCACGCACGCACGAACGCACGCACGCACGCACGAACGAACGAACGAACGAACGAACGCGTGCATTGGGTGGATGTGCGCTGTGGCATTGTCTTGCAGGTTGTTATTGTCTCGATAACAGACAATTGCAACATATACATTAATGGAGTTGACAACTATCGGGAAATGACATTTACAAGTTCATTTCCCAGTAAAAACGTGCGATTGTTTAGAATGTTCAACTCACGCGCTGACATTTACAACTAAAGCTATAGAAAACGCACGCTTAGCGTGCTCATGTCGAGACCAAATCAATACATTTTAAAATGTCACCTTACTCCACTGACATAAATAGAACACATAACACACAAGTAGAACAGGAAATGATTAATATTATTGCACTTTACACTCCACTTAGATATTAGATCAATGTGGATGATTACATTGTGGGTAAGCGACTCTGTCCAGAAACGTTCCTGTGTTAAGGATATCCCCTCCCCAAAATGGTGTTTCGAACTACATTTTGATATAACCCTAAACTGATTCGTTCCGATGGGTTCCGCGGTAAACCTGACACGTGGTAACACTAACCCCAGTGAGGTCGAATACCCAGCAGGCGTGGTGGACAGGAGAGATCTCACTGTAACGAGATGAGAGGGGTTTTAAAGGGTTTTTTTCTGATGGGGACCCCCCGGGCACAGACACCAACGTCCCGCGTCTGCACAAAGTTTGTCAAAAGTACGTTGCCGCCAGTGAAGTATCGGCGCAGCCCGCCAAGATAGTGTCAATCGCTGGGTGTATCTGATGCCTATTTCGTCTTTTTCTTGAACGCGGCTAATATCAGACAAAGAGCCAGTCTACGTCCTGTCCGGACACGGCCGCAAAACGCATTACGTGTTTGCTGGACTCGGATGAATTGTCACAGATAGTATTACTGGGCCGTTTTTTTAAGCCAATGTTGTTAACCGTCGAGCGGTGTTGCGTCACCGTACGATTCCTTTAACTGACATTGAATAAACAGAGGCCGATATGAAACACGAGCCGGCCTTGGCGAGATGAATGTCTAGTCGGGGCGTGCGCCCGAATTGGACGCGTAAATTAAACGGCGTTCTCCAACTTAATGAATGCGCATTTAGAAGCGATTCCCGACCGCGGTGTTTGGCTCAGTCACGCAGGAGGTTCAGTGAAGTCAAAAACGGCTTGATACCTCCTCAGACGTTGAATAACAGAACGTCTCCCGGTAGCGCAAGCTTGTTCGTGTTTGCTTGCCTAGTGTACACACTGGGCGCGTTGGTCGGCCGTCACCGGGATGTGTCCGAACTCGCTCTGAAGGCGGTCGTCTTTGCAGCTTTGTGTTCCGGGCTTTCCTGTCACACAGGTGCCGTATGAATCACAGCAGTTCATCGGCTTATCGCCTGAGTCTTAGGACGTAGCAGCGAGAACCCGTCCAATATGCAGTCACAAGATCAGTCAGCCTGCTGTGTTATTAAGGAACTGCATTCCCGATGTCTTTATATGACTGCGGCTTCCTGGGCTGTCCCGGGTCAGAAAGTCGAAATGGAGCGCAGCCCTTTGTTTCACGTCGGATTGCGACTGTTGCGACTTGGAAAGCGGCTTATGTGCTTAGCATGGCAGGCGACAGGGGTCGGGGTGGGGTGGTGGGCGGAAGCGGGAGGGAGGGAGGGAGGGAGGGGAACGGGAGGGAGGCGCCATCATCTCTGAGCAAGCAGGGAATGGCGACATCATAGACTCCGATTGGTCCGTTGGGTGTGAATGACGTCTTCAAGTTGGATGTGAATTGCATCTTCAAGTTGGATGTGAGTGACGTCTGCCAACCCTAGAACGATTCACCTCCATAGAACACAGTATTCTACAACATTTCGCCAGATCATTGTCCCTTCGTAAAACGAAAGATGCAAAGGATATAAAGAATGTGAACACGGCGTAACTGTTGAGGATACGCGAGTTTGAAATAGGCCGTCCTCGTTCACGCCTTGTAATTAGGGCGAACGTTTATTATAACCAATGTCTATCATTACAAAGTAGGTTTTAGTTCACGCAAATAATTACTTTGGGAATATATTTATAAACTGCTTTCGCAATGCCAATAACATCTTCCGGTTTCTGCAATGTGTCTAAAACAGACGTGGTGGAATAACACAATTGTACAGGAAGGAGATGGAATTGTAACATCATCAACAACACTGAAAAATATCCATATTTGCAGCTGCGGTAAATCAGAAGCTGTGGTCAGTTGCTGTGGTAAGTGTCCACATGTGGCACCATTAGTGGCACTAGCCGAATGGAAGCAGCTTGACCTAAGTTGATGCACATGTGACAGCATGCCTCCGCCCTGTCACGGTCGGTCCTCCTGTCCCATAAACATAATCACCCCATCTGCAACCCATACAGTCTGCGGTTACCCCGTCGGGTGTCTGATCATTACCGTGAGTTAGCGGCCCTCCAACCCAGGCCGTGGCTGCGGGCCGAGCCGCGCGGCCGGGAAGTGACCGGGCCGTGTAAGTGGAACCGCCTGCTACCCTTGGTTGCAGGTAATTCCCTGCCCCGTCCGCCACGCTCGTGTGAGCGGGCGGGCGGGCGGGCACCGGCTGATCCCGTAGTTGACACAACCCGCCCATATTGTATTGGCAAATAAGTATATGTGTCTAGTAGAACCATGTATATTGGTCATGCCCGTTGGTTCGTCATCAGTCGCCCCCCCTCGACTTGTCTCGGGAAACTTGGAAACACGTCAATATATTAGGACGACGTGACACAAGTTAAACAATCCCAGTTCCTGTATTGATTACATCATCATGTAGTGCTATCTGTATTGATTAGGTTATCGTTTAATGTTATCTACTCACGTCATGTCATGTCAGCTACTGTATATCATTATATATATATATATATATATATATATATATATATATATATATATATATATATATATATATATATATATATATATATATATATATATATATATATATATATATATATATATGAGAACAAATGCATGAAATGCAAATACATTATTTCACCTGATAGAGTTGACTAACGGCTTCGGGATGCGGCATGCAGAAAACTAAACATAAGACTCGTTCATGTGAACATTTTATGAACAACTTTCGCCAACTTCCGGTTTGTGTAACGTGCCACAAAAAGGCGTGATGGAATAAAACATTTCTCACTGGAAGTAGACTGGATCATAACATCATCTACAACATAACGAAATATCCATCCACCGTTGCGGCAAATCAGTAGCTGTGTGGTCAGTAGCTGTGTGGTCAGTAGCGTGGTCATTCATCGCGGTCAATAGTCGTGGTCAGCAGTCGTTGTAAGTGTCCACACGTGGCGCCGTTGGAGAGGCGGTCCATCGATCCATCACGCGGATATTGCGCATTTAGCATCTGGTCAGAGCGACATTGGCGTCATTAGCGTCCCGAACAGAGCTTAACGCTTTTATCTTGTCCAGTTGTTCCGCTAATGAGCTCGCTTCCCTCGCTGGGAGCACTCGGCCATTCCAGGCCTGCCCGACTGACTCGCCGACGGGTCGCCTCCTACTCACAGCCTCGCTCACCGCTGCACCCAACTGACGTCCGAGAACCACTCGTCACATCATCGTCTCCTGACCAGTTTCCGTGCATTCGTCTCAACCGAAGCATGCCATCGTTCTCTCCAACGTTTGCCAACTATTTGTCTCGTGATCTCGGGTTGCACGCTCGTGCGTTGAGTTGGCCAAGCTGGATGGATGATGTTTTTGACCACCAGGAGGCGCTAGTGTGCCCCGAAGTGTTCCAGAATGGAACCAGTGTAAACTGGCCGAATACCTGCGCTAAATGTGCGTCAGTTCACCAGCCTAGCCAGTTGTGCGCCCGTAAAAATAGCCACTGCGCCAATTATTGATACTAGTTGTCGAACGATCAAAGGCTCTATAGCCGCCGTTGTTGTCCAACGTTTGCGGTTATTGTGTAGAAAGCAATAATCCAACAGCGGCCGAGGGGTCACTCGCAGCAGAGGAAGGGGGTCACTCCCAGAAATTTATAAGCCCGCCAATGTTGCTAACAAGATCTTTAAGGTTCAGCAGACTAGATTTCGTTCCTCATAGTCGGGGGACAAAAATCACCACCGTTTTAGCAAATCGAATACATACTGAACATAATGTTTATAGAAAACCTAAGTTGTCTTAGCAGTTGTACTGTAAATCCAATCACTTCCAAGTGGTTTGCAAACAGTCCATGTTAACCAATGGTAATAACATAATATTTTTTATGCAATAAGAACCATCTTTCAGAAGGTAAAACATTATTATGTAAATCTACAAGGAAACCGAAATTGCCTCAGCAAATTGATTGCGAGCAGTGACACCTTCGGGGCGCCGAACGATTTACACGTTTGCCTTTAATTGCGTCCCAGCAATGGCCTCTCAACCAACGCTCATTAAGCGGATATCTAAAGACAGGCAACTACTTGACCGGCTGCTCACGCCGGTGGGATAATCGGCGCTATCTGGGCTGGACGACAGCGGGCAGATTGATTGGCGGGATTCACCCGGCAAACACAAAGAAACCGAGATCGGTCGACGACTGTGATCGGCAGACTTGACAATTATTATGCATATAAGGAGTAACTGCTTGGGTTATGTCTGAACGTTTTACGCCGAACCGACCGTAGTTTTGAGAACGATCAGACTTAGTTATATTAGCAGTGACTCGGCAGTATCAGTGCAGCTCGGCCTGTATCGAACGTTAAGTGGTTGTGATGTATACAGCCATGTGGCGTTTTCATGCCCATAGGTTAACGCCCTACGACTATATCCGCACACGCGTCTAACGAAATATTTACACCCGGTCTAAACAAGCAAACGTGAAAATTGCCCAGTTGTGTTGTTAGCGATAACGATAATTCTCCAAGACGCGATTATCCAGCCAACCTTTGCCTGCTCGGCTGTGGCGCCGCAATCGAGATAAAGGTAGATTTCCCTGCGCCGATTCGTGTAGTTCCCTTCCATTCCCGTCGGTACACAAATCGGTTGTGTTTCCGTAGCGATACCAACGTCTGCGGAAACACTTCGTACGCGATTATCGAACTTAACGTTCAGACGGGTTGCCATGGCAACAATCGGCTTCGCGGAATGGTACCGTGACCCCGTTCGTCGCCTCTAAACGAAGCCGGGTACATAAGCGGGACTGTACTACAGCGGTCGACGGGGTGGTCGATGCAGCCACGGGCTCTCGGAGGTTTACGAGCGCCAGTTGTTGTGGTGAAGCTACGGCTTTCGTCTGAGAGGCAAACACGTGGAGACCCGCTAGCAACGTCGGCACGTAAACGAACTACGGAAAACACGTTTCCACGCACCACCACGGTGGCCGTCTTCTCGACTTGAAAGACACGACATTCCAGACTCTGGCTTCGCGGCTGTGTTAATCACGTGAAAGATCTACAATATAGTATTCAAGTACTTAACCTAAATCACGCTGTTTACCTGCAGAACACGCGTCGGTCTTCACAGCTAATGATCGCGGTCCGATGTAGTCCCAGTGTGACGTCACGCCTGGGTGAAACTCTTAACGAGCGGCGGTCTCTACGCACTCCGTTACGACTTAGTCTAGTGGTGTTAATTAAATCCGTTGCAACCAAAGCCTACACGCCTCTCAGCGCAACCAGATCGAGACGTACAACGAAGAACGAAGCAGAAACCACAGGTGACACGTCCAACACGTGTAAACAACCCGTGTAATCAACCAACACTTGTGTAAACAGCCAACACTGGAGTGAGTGCGATCAAGAAAGGGTCAGAAAACAAGAATTAAGAATCAACCACACTCGGCAAAAAGTTAAAGAAAGAAACAACACCTTCGGACTTGGCTAACGTTACGTGAATACATTTATAATGAGACTGTCATTATAAATCGTATTTCAACTGCTTGGAGGCGTCAAACTGCTTCCTGTTTGTGTTTATACAACAACACTAGTTTGGAACGTCGTTTGTAAATATCATGCACATGTCCTTATATTAGGAAAATGACACATCTTGTCGGACTGTCAATAAAATTGTCTTTAATTGATTTGTTATATTAGATATGTTTCTCTAAATGTTACGAAACCCTCTCTTGCTACGTCACAGCAAATACTCAGAAAACACAGCCAAAGTAATTCCAAGTAGAGAACTGCATCTTACGTGGCACCTTTCCTGGGCCCCATTTGTCCCGTTTCGCCTTTTCCCTTTCCATTGCACAGCAGCCACTGCGTATTATATATTTTTTCCTTTACACCCTCCCACCATTAGTGAATGTACTTCCACAGAAAGTAAACATACTCCCACAGTAAGTGAATATTTTAGTGAGAAACCCATCGGCCGAAGCCGCTTTGGAAGGCTGAAGAAATGGCTTGTTTTGGTCGTTGTAAAACGCTAACTTGTGCGGAACTGGCGAAACGGGAACAACCCACCTGAGACTGAGATAGAGCGAGAGTCAAATACGAAGAGAAAATTGGAGACAGAAATGACGTCAGCACGGCAAAAAAGGCAAGCACAAACGATCACTCAATGACTGGCTACTGCTCAACTAGTGGAAGAGACAACGACAACCATCTAGTCGCCGTCGACGCCGCCACCTAGCGGCAGCGACGGCGGCGGCGGCGGCGCAGTACACACGAACAATGCAAGCAAACGGTGCTATACCGGACGAGGCTGCTGGGCAGGCCGGGCAGCAGGCCACTCGCGTTACGTCGCTGCACTCACTGCGCGATGGCAGCTGGGTTCGATTCGTGCGTGTTCCTAGCTAGCAATCAGACATTGCCCGCTCCGCAATTAGATTTAATGTCATCTAAAAGAATAAAAACATAAGGGAAGTGAGAAAATGGTCTCGCTCGTCGTGACGCTTCGATTTGCTTTCTCTTGTTCACGTTACGAGGAATCTTATCCTAAACGAATCGGTGCGCCCTACGTTCAGCAATGAACGACACTCCCGCTCAAATAGGGAGGCGTTATTATTTGATAGCTAGGTAGGGAGCGGTTGTTAAATTAATAGCTGTTCTATATTATTTACTATTACATGGGGCTCAGCGTGGTAGACTACTTTCGCAAGATGAAAAGAATTATAATAAATGACTGATCATAGTGACGTCCGTTATCATGAAACCGGTCTTTGGGCGACACCTGTCGGTCGGCTTCCGGCAACTTCCGGATAGGCTAGAACGTCCGACGTTGTCAGAGCCACGTGTAATCAGTACGCGTCCGGTGACGGTCCGAATGCGTCGGATCACCGAGGGTTTTCTTTTCTGTTCGCACAATTTGTACACGTAATACACATTCACACATACATACGCACGTACATCCGCAGCCCTCTCTGTCCCCGACCTATCGATCCTCCCCAGTTCGACTGATGCACCAATTAACGGGCTAAGCCAGACGCCTGATTCGATCTACTTCCGTAACCTAACTTACTTATCCGTCACTCGGACGATGTCGTAATTGGTTTTCTCACGAAATCCGATTGTGACGTCACCTTTTATTGTGTTTACTCGAACGTCGGAAAGGCAGCCGAAACTGACCCGCCATATGTGGGATAGTTCAACTATTTTCATAGCGTTCCACGGCGATATCATCAATTCGTTTCTTCGAGTATTTAACCTAAGTCGTGATACCTCCCGATTATCGCCCTTTCGTAGGTCGTTTTGTCCGGGAACAGGGGGCTGCGTAGACAGAGAGAGGGGGTGAAGGCACTTACCCGTACTGGTTTTGCATGATGCCCGGAATGCCTGCTTTCAACGCCGCTAGCGGGAAGGCTGTCGCAGCTGAAGCGGAAAAAGAAATTCGCTGTCAAGTCAATCACGACGTTCCGACAATGCGGCGCACAAATTGTCTATTTTCTATTATAAAAGTTATATCCGGTACCGGTGCGACAATAACATAACTCACAACACAACAAGAGATGCATTATTAATAAGATTAATTCATAACTTACTTTTTTCCAATTAACGTACTATCACGTGACATTGCAACCGCTATATCTCGTCATATACGGCGCTGTTGTCACAACGTAAGCCGACTACGGAGATCGAACATTCAATCAATTTTAATATCCTAATTATGTCGTTCTGTGAGTTATTTCTGGCAGAAGCAATCTTATGGGGAAAGCAAACTGCTAGTTCGTCCGTGAAACATAAATTCTTGCATTCATCATTTTGCAGACGACGGAACCACTGGTAATGGGTCTGGATGGAACTTCAGTTATCGGAAGGACGACTAATTCGCGTGACAACGACTGGCATCGACCGCGCAACGACTCGAGGCTGAGATCAGACAGACGCGGTGAGTAACTGTAAACGAACCACGGTGTCGGGGTGCTAAATGATTCGACCGAATCGCTCACTCGGGAGCACTTGCGGCGAACGAGTCGGCTAATAGACACACCGATAAACGTGGATGCCGGCAAGGTGACGTTGTTTAATAGCCGGGGTATCACCGACGTGTTAAGCGCAGTTTCCACATCAACACAACATCGTTCGAATGATAATCTTTACAACATGATTGACTATTGCACATTATGTTGTATCAAATGTGGATATTTAGTACTTTTAAATACACGGATGTTAACTGATGGTCTTCGGCTTAGTTCCAACCAGTGATTGGCTTCCCTCGTCAGCGTATGAGGCTAACAAGGGACAAATGGCCGATGTCTGTAGCTTGTGATTATATGATCAGTGCAGTCAGTTGGTGGCCCGAAGAGGACGCTCCACTGTGGCGACTGCGACCAAAGCCTGCTCCCCGTCAGCGCTCGTCGAGAGGTTACAGTTGACAGCTCTGCACGATTCTGGCATTTCCGGGTCTCGTCCCTCTCGCGTTCACCGGAGACTCTCAGCAATTGCAGACTTTCCTCCGGCCATTTTGACGATGATTGCGTAGTTTCGGAGACAGCATTTTTGTAGCAGCAGCAACACTTCGTCAAAGAGTCTGCTACAAAGTCCGTCTGGCATGTTTTTAGCGCGCTTCGCTAACGCTATTTAGGTCAGAATGGCGTCTTGCCAACGGCAAGAACACGCGCCGGGTCATGCACAGCACATGAACCGTAAGCCGCAGCGGGCCGAGAAGCGGGGCAGCGCCCAGAAAGAAACGCTGGAAATGCCGGGAAATACCAGCCAAGACATGTGGCACTTATACATGTGTTTCACGCTAACTCCATATATGATTTATCAAAGTAATCATCAAATAATATAACGAATATATCAGTATTACATGTAGAATTGTCTACCATGTTTTTATTTTGTTGCATTATATTTAAAAACGTCAACATTTATGTGGATGGGCTACACTGTTTTGAGACAAAAATAGATTTTGGGTAACCAAATGTAAATAAGAATCTGGATAGCGAGTGTTGCACGACACCGGCGCCGTTCAATATCGTCAACGTATGGGGATGGTAACGTTGAAAGACGCGAGAGAGATCGACTCACCTGTCTGGATACCCCGAGGCTTGGCGCCTAGGTACGCGAGGTTGACGTTGGCCTTGCGCCCGTCGATGACTGGGTTCGGTTCCTTGCAGGCTCGCTCAGCCGCCGCACGGTCAGCCATTGTCACCTGCAACAGTAGTGACGTCATTGAAAGGGGCAGTGCAACGGGTACTGGAAAGCATGTGCAGCCGCATTAATTGTTGCGACCGCGAGGATCGGTGTACATAGAAGACGATGGCTGACGTACCGCTGACATTTCTGGAAAGTAATAACGAGTTTTGTCAGTCGCTGTACCATCGCGATGCATTTGTCGCTGTCACCCCGAAGGAGAAGCATCGGATGTCATCGGGAATTGGATGTCGGTCGTCGATAAGTTTACACCAGAGTAGATATAGATAAATATTCAATATGACAATGTTTTTATTGTTTTATGATGTGATTTACACATTTTATACTGAGCAAACAGTGGACATCTCGACATTGATTCTTGATTAAATGGTCTGATTCCCGAGTGCAGTTGATCGTCTCTTCGGTACAAACATCGACAGACGCATTACCGTCGGCCGGACTGGGTGGGGTGGGGGTGGGGGTGGGGGTGGGGTGGGGGTATTATCGGACGTTTTGCCTCGTTAGCGCGCAGCCTATCTTATCTACAGACGCTAGTGTATTAATCGACGAGATTATCGACGACACGAGGCAGTAAACAGGAATAAATCAACTGTGTCACTTCTGTTCCCTGTATGTTTGTTCTTGTTTGAAGCAAGTCAACTTGTAGCAAATCAAATATAAATACACATTTCACCGTAAATAAACTCGTCAAATACGTAGCAATACTAAAGTTATACTGTTTGTGTTGTGTACACATAAGTTTCGTCGTTTCGATTAATCTGCGGCGGGCGAGTGTAATATTCGGCAGTAAATGTCCATTTAACGATATAATCCACCGTTCAACGTGGCGACTGCCGCAAAGCACTGTGGGCCGGGTGCAGTGAACCGCCATCACCCGAGGCGGCCGCGTACATGCCAGCCGACAGCTAAGAAGACGTGGTAGAAACGTTATACAGCGAAAAAACCCATAAACACCGCCTCGAGTCGGTGCGGCGCGCGGGAGTCGGCGTAGGTTCAGGTGACAGACGCACCACACAATCAGAGGGACCGGCGTGTTGGCAACTTTATCGCGCACACCGACACCGACACGCGAAGAACGGCGTGGTCTCATTGAGACGACAGAGGGGCGCTGGGACCTTGCTCGGGCTAGATCGTGTGCCTATCGGCAACAATGACAAGTATTGTGTTCGCGTAAGGTCTTTGCGAGCGCCCTGCACGGCCGTGGTCATTTGACTGAGTGCGGAGTACGTGGCAACCTTTGAACGAAACAACAAAGACTCTGTGCCTGTCAATGTGCCTGTCAAAGACTCTGTGCCTGTCAATGAGATAATAAATGATACATGTTTGTGTTAACCAAGGAAATAATAATTGGCAATGACTGCGAAGGCTTTGGCGGTGTAATTGGTACTATAGCGACTATACTCTTGAAAGAACAACAGGCACTGAATAGGCACTGAATAGGCACTAAATAAATAACTACGACCGGAACCATAACTACCGTTGAAACGACACATGACATACATATACTGATTGGTCTGTGCATACGACAGCGACAGATTAACTAGTTATTGGATCGCCGTGACCTTCTTGTGTCTAGACATGTTAGCACTATTTCTCCAAGCTTAGGGAACACTAACCGATTGCTACACCCCCGATAAGTTCCCGTTCTCGCATTCGTAATCCCTGCGCTTGGGAGAAGAAATTGTTTTAGTTCATTGTTTTATCGGTCGGGTTTAATAGTTTAATCGGAGACACGATTAAATTAAATACCAGCATGAAGATTAGAAATAAACGCCGTGTGTGTGGGGGGGTTACAGACGCTTATCATGGGGGAGGAACAAGCTAAATGTCAAACACCCGCAATTCGTAAAGACTGTCCACAAAATCACGCACTAGTAAAACGAGATTTGTTTTCGCACGAACACATTATAATCTCCACTGCTGTATACGAAGAAACGTGTAGATTTAAATAACAATCGTTCCGTGACATTCAGATAATTAAATCCCAGTTAAGAGTTAATGTTGTAAATTGTAATTTATTTAACGACGCATGTCCCATCGAGGACAAAGATCGCATGTAGCGAGTGTGTCGCCGTCTGACGACACGATGGTGCAAGACGCGTCAGTCGACACCGGAAACGCCGCAAGGGCGATGTCTCGTCGCAGCTCGCCGCGTCGACAAGGCGCCTCCCGACCACACCAACCCCTTGCACCCTGTGGGGGGAACACCCATTATGTGCGGTATGTGAGTACATTAAAAACAAAAGGAAAACCACCATAATCATGGGCAACATTGTGGTAGATAAACCAAGCGTGAGTATTTGGCGATAGCATCATGGAATATAGTCCGTATATATTACATTTGATTGACATACGTATAAGAATAACTGTACTGTTTGTGTTTGCATTAGCAGTTTTCTTTAATTAGACAAGCGTTTTTACTGAAACGCGCACGTGTTGTGTGCCTATAACTATCGCCATGTGTGGTGGGTTCACGCCCGGGCAGAAAGGATGTATGTTGGCGGCTGACGTCACTCGCCGATGGGAGCGCCCCGCTAATTTTCATATCCACATCCATCATGCAACGCGCACCAACCTGAACAACTTGAGGCGACGGACTCGCCAAATAGTGGCGTCTTGGCAACACGTACACTCGACGTTTCTAGCATGTCTAATACTTTCGGTCGTCGAGGAGCCTTGGTCTCGGTCTCGGCAACGTCTGCTTTCTCCGTCAAAGTCGTCTTTTCCTACGACATCCCATTTCGCCTCTTCCTACGCCATCCCATATTATATGATTTTCTATTGTTGTGGTGAAAAAGGTTTGCATCGATTTAATGCCAACATAAACTAACCATAGGGTTTCTGGTATTTAAATTAATTACTAGTGGTATTTCTGACAAAACTGCTGTACGGTATTGTGCAACATCTCGTAGAGAAAACACTGTGGGCGGCCCGTCCTCGGCACGTAGCGACCGACAGGCCGGCACACGTGTTGGTTTTGTATGGATGATGAAACCCGATATGCTAGGCGGCCGTACGAACACGACGCTCTGGCGATATTAAGTTTTACTGCATGTTTTATTGTCACGATTAATAGTGTCGCTGATATTACCTTACAACGCTTCAACTTGATGCATGGCGTATCGCGTTACCAATTGATTGACTCGAGCGAAATACGAACGTGGCCCATATTGCCTGCGCACTTCAAATCTCTTTCGTGCCACTTCGGGTGTTGTGTGCAGGAAATAGCCGTGAAGTGGTCGATTAGATTGGCCTAATATATCAATAGTGTCGGGTTCGTTGTCAGGTCGTGTCATTTTGGTGGGTGGACAAGGGGGTTGGAAGGGAAAGTGACGCTGGAGAAAACTTCCAAACGGGTGGGTGACGTTGCGACAAACAGCGCCGCTTCCATGAAGTGGTGCACTTGTGAAGCAGCACAAAGCATAGAGCGTAGACGTGAAAGTTGTAATGTAACCGGCGACACAAAGCAAGGCCTACACCCGACGCGTTGTAACAGCTCGAACCATCGACACAACCCACGCATCATTCGGCCCGGGATAGACACCCGAGACGCTGGGATTTCCTTTTCCGACGCGAGTACATTTGTCAGGATTGGAAGAACTGTCAACGGTTTGTGTTAACTGTTACGCGGTAGCATGTATCTCCCATTGTGGTTATACATTCCTCCGAGATTACAAAAACTCAACCGTGTTTGATAACAGCGGGCAGGTCATATCTGTCAGCGCGCCACGGACAAAGAACCGGAGGTCGATGGGGGGGGGGAGTAGCCCTGGTGCCATTCGTCTCGGAACATATCTCCCTATCGTGTCGGAGACGACGGCTCCAACCCGCGGCCCGGGACAAAGAAACGGGAATCAGGAGAGGTCAACAAAGGTCAGCCCGGCGCAGGGGGTGTTACCTCAGGCGGGAAAGTGAAAACTTGCAGCCTGTAGCTTCGGCGTGGGAAGGGGCGGGGAAGGCGGAAGAGAACATTAAAACCAAAATGACCTATTGGCGCGCGTTACGCGAGCAGCGGGAGCTGACCCGAGCAACTGATTATCTACAGCCCGCCACTCCCGGGGGTGTCACTGCTAGAGGTAAACTCACCGGCTGGGGTGTCACTGTCATGATTAACCATAACAAGTAGAAATGCTAGGCACCGGGGCTGTAACCGTCAGAGAATCGCATGTCGGGGATTCCAAAACACACTCTGCGACCGAAAGGACGTGTTCTTATTGCGCGTGCTGTTTACAGCACCCAGGTTTGAGAGCGTCATAAAACGTGTTTCTGCATTATTAGAAAGGCGATCACGTGGTGGTAGAGCGAGATGTCGACAGAGCACGGGAAGGACACCCCTGTTGCCTGAGCCGCCTGGTTGACGCCCACAGGTTAGGTTACAACAACTCAGTTAACTGCGTATTCGTGGTTCGGTTCTACATACACAACATTGTGTATATCAGTGACTTCTTTCTTCCCGCCCCGTGCCCCAGCCCGGGTTACACCCCTGCCCTCTGGCGCGCCTCCCTATCCCGTCGTTCCCGGGACGAGCGGGAAAGGCAGCGTCGTCGTAATGAATTTCAACGATCAGGTTACGCAAGTCGACCGGCCACGCGCCGCTCGCCAGGAAAGGAAGTACGGCTGGCCTCGCCGCGTGCGACGGGGCGATCGTTTACACCCCGGACAAAGAACTGTGGCGGAAGCCGTCGTAAAGGTGCGTCTGTACCCGAGTCCCGGGGAGTCGAAGCGTGAGAACTCGAGGCCATACTCATGTATGTAGGGTCTGTATGCATGACCCTATATTATGCGTATAAATGTAGTATGCGTGTGAACGTATGCGTGCATGTGTGTGTGTATGAGTCTGACTGCTAACGTGCGCTCACGTATAATAATCTTTATCAACGTATTGCAACAATTCCCCCTACGCCAACACGAGCGATGCTACAGCGATGCTACTTTCTGACTCCAGATTTCTCACTCCAGACCCCCCCCCACGTGCACTGTGTCCACTCACATGCCCGGCGTCCGCTACACCTAACGGCGCACGGACTACTGGCAGTCATTGTGTGGCCACGTGCTTTCACCGCCAGCAACGGCGTAACAAAGGCGCAGATAATACCACCCGACGCCGTGCCCGAGACAGCCCGAGGTGTGTCGACAGCGACGTTTGGACGGTGCACGCCGCCATTCGGGGCAATCAATTTAATTCCGACAGACAATTTAGCAAGTCTGAACAGAACTCCCCGTAAACCGAAACCTTCATTCGCTGTAATTGTTCGAGGTTTGTTTTTGGCACAGCCGCATATATTACACGTTTCTTAAACGGCCAGATATGTTAACGCGTCGATGTTAACCCGACACTGACACGAACGTAAGGCGTAGCGATATCGCTAATGGAGTAATGACACGAGTTCAGGACCGGACTAACTGTACTGTACAGTAGACCTAATGGGAACGCATGTAGGTCGAACGATTAACGTGAGTTTGGAAGAAGATGGCTACATAGTAAGTATAATGGCAACACGTCCTGTGGATTAGGACGAAATTGGGGGAAGTTGACTAAAAGCAGCTGTGTGACGATATCCGAGGCTTACACGTAACTTAGCAACGTCGCCGGAAACGTCAATACGTGAGATCTGTGCCGTAATTAGAGGGTCTGTATACGTCGGGTACTTGTAGGAGCCGTGGCGTAGCGGCAACAACAAAGTGGCGCTCGCCAAGAATTCAGGAATCCGAGTGTTGCCATGGTGACTGATCCGCACGACACAGGGCGGGAGGTGGGTCGGGGGCGTAATGGGGCGGAAAACGGCTGTTTTCCGTGTACATGGGAAATTCACTTGAATCGGAATGATCGTTAGTATGTTCTAGCCTGCCTGCCTGCCTGAGAAAAAAGTTACGCCAATTTGTGAATTTCTAGTTGTGTACGTCAGTGAGTATACTCAACGCTCAGACGTAAAACTGCTGTACGTTCTCATTAACAAAACACAGTCGTTGATTACAGTGTTTACCGATCAACACCCTATACACAAGATGTGGCGTCCACACCCGGGCAATATCGGCACTACTACTAGGCTGGGCGCGCTGGGGCCGAGAGTGGACGGCAATAAACAAACATGCAACACTTACGAAGCCATAGCCGCGACTCTTGCCCGTCTGTCGATCGGTGATTACCACGGCTTCCTCGATGTCGCCGAACTGCTCGAAGAACTCCCGCAGCGACTGGTCGGTCGTGTGGTAGGGCAATCCGCCGACGAAGATTTTTGTGTAGGTCGTGTCTTTCTGCTGCAGAGCTGAAGCCATCTTGCGCACGGGCGTGGACGGTCGACTGTAGGGCGTCGAAGAGTGCGAGCGGTGCCGATGAAGGCTGGCGACCGGGGAGAGCGCGTGGGTGTAGATGGTGGTGATTCCCGAGGGCGACAGAGGGTCAGCGCGTGTGGCCGGAGCGACCGAGTACGATACCTGCGTAGACGGGAACGCTGCACGGGTCCTGTGAACGGTGTTGGCGTAGACTCCTTACTTCGGCAGACGCGATAGAAGGTATACACCGAATGTTGCGAGCGGTGATCGAGTGTGCGTCTACGGTACTGTGTCGCTTGGTTACGGAGTACTAGTTGGCTGGGTGCTCTCC
The DNA here is from genome assembly GCA_963662155.1 of Lamellibrachia columna. NCBI lineage: Eukaryota > Metazoa > Annelida > Polychaeta > Sabellida > Siboglinidae > Lamellibrachia > Lamellibrachia columna. Next base: position 11,329,338 of record OY759263.1, read on the forward strand.
CGTTAGTCCACGCGTCTCTAGTGCTCGCTACACGCACCGCGCGCGCTATTTATGAAATCGCTTCACGGATGAGCGGCGCACCGTCCTCGCCCAGCGGCCACGCCCGCCAGCCGCTGGCCACGCCCGCCAGCCGCTGGCCACGCCCGCTTGCATAAATTAGCAGTCGCGCGCGGGCAGGTCGGTGACCGCGAATTGATGCGCCGCCCAGGGCGTGGGTGAGGGATCAGCACCCAGTGTATTGGGAGGGATCAAACCCCGGTTGTGTTTACTAGAAGTCAAGGGAACACGCCGCGCTAGCGTCAGTTGTTCTACGTGGACGATTCTCAACTATAGATTGCGTATATCCGTGTATGTTCCAATGTTGCCATTATTTGTTCCTTCGATATATACGTTGTCTCGAATACTTCATTGAAACAAATTATATTGTCGTCTGTTCGCAATCAAACGACCTCTGATCGTCAGCGCGGAGCTGAAAGAGCAATTCAACCATCACGAATAGTTGTGTAAATGTCTTATTAAAACCAACAATAAACCCTAATTTTTTTCGGCTGATAGCTTAATTGAGGGAAAGCGAACATGGCATGAAATCATCGCGTCACAAGTTAGCTAAGATAGTGATATGGTGTGTGTGAGCATGTGAACGTGCGCGTGTGCATACGTTGCGTACGTGTGCGTATGTGTCCCGATGAGCGAGCGTGTTGTGGCATTTAACTAGGAACTATGTCAGACTAACATATAATTGTACAATCAGTTGAACGGAGTGGTGCATCATAGACATATGAAACTAAGGTGTTCGCAACAGTTCTGTGATACCGGAGAAGTCTCGCGTACGGTTTATATAGCAACATGTGTATGACCATATGACTTATTATCGTAAGTATAATAACTGTCACAATTATTGTCACCGTTGTGTAATATGTGACATGTATGTGTTGTGGTTTAGGAACTCATTAGTAGGAAGCAGCAACAATTGTAATTAGATAAAAACCTTCCTCTCGTCCGTGTAAATGTTCACACAATTTTACCGGAGTGCGACCCTGTGACATCTATCAAACACAGTTCAATATGTATTTATCCTAAAGTGTTATGCTTTGTGAATAAATAATAAATAATTCACAACTCGATTCAAGATTTGCTTCGTGTGTTCCACGACGACACCTTGAGGACCGGCGGAGACCGGCTCGGGCCCCTAGAGATCCTGCCGGCACACCTGCGTGGGAGTCGCTGCCCGTACCTAGTCGATTCATTACGCTTCTCTTATTCAGAACCCCGGGCTTGGCTTTTTCAGCGACATAAATCTCTGTCGAGAGCCGCCGATGCGATCTTGGCAGTTTGAATGCCGATGTCTTCAAACGGCCTCGTCTTTGTCTCCAATTGTCCTCCCGATGTCGATCGCAGGAACGTGTAAAAACAGGTCGCAGTTCGAATGCGTGTGACAATCCTTCGCGGATTTGTGGCTTTTTATCACCGGACGGTTTTGTTTGGTACGTCGAATTATGTCTTGGCTCATTGTGGAAGTCGATGCCCCGCCGGCGTGTGAAACGCTTGCAGGAACACGAACGAAGAACTTAATAAGCAGTCACGTGCAAGGTGCTGACAGGGAACCGCGATATATTTTATGTCAAGGCTACATTTCGTGTCTGCGTTACGCTTCATTGCATGTGCATTACGTGAGCGCGGGCACGCACTAACGATGGATGAAAGAACTACACATACACACGCACACACCCAAACACACACGCACGCACGCACGCAATGTTCATGAGAAGTCAGACCCGTCGTCGCCTAAGACCTCGGCCTCGCTGCCAAACAGCGCCGGTCTGACTGAACTGTTTACTCGTAGCGCAATAAGAACCAACTATAACAAGGCGTTACTTACTCAACTGTTTACTCGTAGCGCAATAAGAACCAACTATAACAAGGCGTTACTTACTCAACTGTTTACTCGTAGCGCAATAAGAACCAACTATAACAAGGCGTTACTTACTCAACTGTTTAATCGTAGCGCAATAAGAACCAACTATAACAAGGCGTTACTTACTCAACTGTTTACTCGTAGCGCAATAAGAACCAACTATAACAAGGCGTTACTTACTCAACTGTTTACTCGTAGCGCAATAAGAATCAACTATAACAAGGCGTTACTTACTCAACTGTTTACTCGTAGCGCAATAAGAACCAACTATAACAAGGCGTTACTTACTCAACTGTTTACTCGTAGCGCAATAAGAATCAACTATAACAAGGCGTTACTTACTCAACTGTTTACTCGTAGCGCAATAAGAACCAACTATAACAAGGCGTTACTTACTCAACTGTTTACTCGTAGCGCAATAAGAACCAACTATAACAAGGCGTTACTTACTCAACTGTTTACTCGTAGCGCAATAAGAATCAACTATAACAAGGCGTTACTTACTCAACTGTTTACTCGTAGCGCAATAAGAACCAACAAGGCGTTACTTACTCAACTGTTTACTCGTAGCGCAATAAGAACCAACTATAACAAGGCGTTACTTACTCAACTGTTTACTCGTAGCGCAATAAGAACCAACTATAACAAGGCGTTACTTACTCAACTGTTTACTCGTAGCGCAATAAGAACCAACTATAACAAGGCGTTACTTACTGACTACCACCAGTCGTCGCCTCTAGCCACCATGAATCAGGTTTAGCCGATCAACACACAATGTGCTATTAACAAGTACGGCTGACTCAATCCTGTAGTTACAGCAAGGCTATATCTAACGTCGCGTCCAGTCGGGCCCATTGTTAACACTCCCTACGTATCAGGCTAGCAGCCTTGTGTCTTGTCACATAAATGTCGTAATTTAAAACTAGGCCTACCTTAAGAGCCACAAAGAAGACTGTTGGCGCCAGATTTGAACGTCCTGCAGTGTTCGGTGTGGTTATTCTCAGCAAAGCAATTATATCGGTAACATTTATTTCATGTGACTCTATGATTGATTGTCCAACAAAAAGACCCCCTGTTCACTGAACGAGTGTGTATCGATTCAAGCTGGGGGAGATTCGACAAAACTGAGATAAAAGAAAACACACCAAGTTGCTCGGGGCACCAACAGTCATCTAGGCCCGTATTCTTGAGAGACTTACGAATTCGTAACTCAAATTTCCCTTAGATATGGTGAAAAACTGTCCCGAGGGATTCACTCAACGGATATCTGGGTTAATACGCAGCGCTTGTTGAATTTCAGCCAAGACTGGCAGGTTTGCGCTATTATCTTAAATTTGCCATGCTATTTTGGTATTAGGTATCCCGTCTCACGCACTCTGTCTTACGCAGAACAACAGTTCTTGTTGGTTTCGCCGAAGTGGACGTTTATGTTAACGCCAGGCTTACAAAACCGACATCGAACGATAGGAGCACTTGCAAGAAGATGTTCATATCACCAAATTTTTATATATATTCGCTGAAAATAAGGAATACTGGACAGCATTGTCTTCATGATAAAAGTGCCTAGAGGGTACTTTTTAAAGATGTCTGTTTCCTACAAATATGCAATATGTTCACAACATCATGCGAAAATGCTATCTAAATCTCAAACTTTGTGCTCCTGGATAGAATATTGAAAATTTTTTGTTAATCCTCATTAAATAGGTCACCCGCTGGTATCTGAGCGTCACAAGCAAAACTGAATATCATAACTCTGACGAGTTCGCCCGGGTTAAACACTCCTCTGGAAGGTATTATGCATCTGGTTCAGGCGCGTTGAAGAGCCAGTGCAAAAAGGCGGAATTTCGTTAATAATAGTCATGTTTGCGTACTCTAGGTCTATTTCGCCGTAACGATATGTTGACAAGTGAAGGCCAGTCGAGAAAGCGAGCCGAACGCTTGCCAAGAACGCCACAAGAGCAGGCGATGTCTGGCGTGACGCGCTCTCTTGCTTTTCTTGCAACCCGAGTCATTGCGACTACGCTGCCTGTTTGTGGGGCTTATCAACACCTTTCGGCCGAAGCAAGCTCTGTTTATTTTCCACCTGACGCACGACATCTTTCAGCCTCCCGCCGCCATGTTTGGTCCACCCACGCGGTTGGTTCATCCACGCGGTTGGTCCACCCACGCAGTTGGTCCACCCACGCGGTTGGTCCACCCACGCGGCAGTTGGAGGCGCTGATACTTCCGGCGGCGTTTCTTGGCCACCCGCTCGGCCGCCCGGGCACGCGGGGTGCTATCGCGTTCCTCCCCCCTACAGC
>OY759263.1:11338552-11343552 GCA_963662155.1 Lamellibrachia columna
CTTGATTTTACAAATCGTTTTGCAATCACATATTTGAGACAATGCGACGCGAAGCCGCACTGAACAATACAACTATGGTGTGATTGTCACACAGTCGGAGCGCTTAATTAACTCCGTTTAATTAGCTTAATTAGCTAAAAGCATTGTAGCATTGCTATCGTAAAGCTGACGGCAGCAGTTTAGCCACTGGCGGAATGTGCAGTGGATAAGGCACGGGGGCTCGACACTACGTCACGTCACATAGATACACATTGTTCCCAAAGGTACCGATACCAAAGGATGGAATAGTTAAACATGTGTAAGAGTATTGATGTACGATATGTATTTAAGTGTTCGCCAGGGACGTAAGTTTGAAGGAAATTCGCTTTAAGTTTGAAGGAAATGTTTCCATCAATATAATCGGAATTATTACTTTTTTTTAGTTTTAATTTCGAATCCTACTCTGTTATATACGCTTGCCAACGTACAACAAATGTCTACGACGATTGAGTGGCGCGGCGGTTCAGTGCTCGAAGAAGATCAGGGCAGGCAGGTGGTTGCGTCGTTTATAAAACCACCATGGACTCATGTGTTTAACGTGTGGTGGCTGGGCATGAAACTGGAGACGGGGGTTTTGCCATGACACTATTACAAACATAAGTCCTACTATTGTGACTGTTAAACAGATATCTTCAGTTCGTTGAAAGCGTTATCTCTATATCTTGATGGTTCAGAGATACCACCTTTGAAGCACCCGTCGTACGCTACTTCCTTGTCACAAAGACATGAACGCTGATTGTTCTGTCTGAAACATCAGTAGAATTATCTGACACCGCACCTCTTCTCCGTGACACGGGCCAACGCATCCCAATGATATGGCCGTTGTTGTTGTTGTTAAAACAAATGAATTATTTGTGCAAGTTTTCAATATTTAACAAGAATGCCAATTCAAATGAAGTCCTTTCAGGTGGTACGTGGACAAGGAAGAGAGTATAAAGATATCATTTTGTTTATGTGTGGACCGTCTACTTAGATATATGTAAATTTTATGTTTATACGTGGACACGTTAATTCGTCTCATTTATAAACAACAAGTGTATAATTTCATCCTACCATTGTATGCGCGAATGAATACTTTCTTATATTCAATCGGTTCCATTCAAGCTGCACTGTTCTTTTATCATAACCACACAATGCCATCTACTTTCCTGAAGCCTGGAGGACATATTGCAATCAATATAACATATTCATTAATACTATGTCTTAGGGAACTTCAATTCGGATGTGTCCTCTGTTATCTTGACCTGCCAGCATACATCTTGTGGGCGTTTTTCATGGGTTAACTGAGGCAGTTCTGGCATCTGAATATAGATAGCATATTTCCAGCTTATTCCTTTCCTGATACAGCCGCTGCAACACTCTGGATTACCCAATACTCTAATAGCGATTTTGCTTCATACAGATGCATGTATAGTCTTTCTCAGTTGAGCGATTCGGTGCCTTACAGTTTTTTACTTTTTTATATACACTGGGGCAACTATAAAATTATGGGACGAATATTCCATCCAAACATTAATGCTCGTTCTCGTCGGGGGGGGGGGGGGGTCGGATGATTGCGTACGCTCGAGCCCCTCTTTTTAAAACCCCGAGGACTGACCTGACGCGTGTCAGTTATTTGCGTGTTCGTGGGTAATGCACACTACAAAATCCTAATTGATTTGGATAATGTACTGCGACTAAACGACAGGTGTGCTCTAGATGGGTTGACATCGCCCAGTCTACGTCAATAAAAGATGGCGACGCGACACGCTTGAGAGATTTACAGGGAATGCACCGGATGGAACAGCACCCAATTAGTCCAATTACCCTACCAGTCAGTAATTAGGTCACGGTATCAGTCAGAAGCTGCCTTTGGTTGGTCGTTTCTGCGCCCTGCTTCTGAATTCGACGTTAATTAGCATAAAAGGGTATTCGGCACAATGTTCCAGGGTGTTATGCAAATCGGGGGCTGGGACGTTATCAAGGGAACACAGACAGGGAGGCGACGTCACTGATTGGGGACAGCGTCTGGGAGCAGTCTGATGTTTGGTGTAGTGGCCTTAGCAGGTGGAGACATGTCCCAAACAAAGGAGCGAGATTGTCTGTTTGAACGACCGAGCTTACAACTACGCAATTAGATAATTAACAGTCACTGGAGAATTAACAACGGCCGATTTAATACAATTAAGCCTTAGCACGTACTACATACCGAGGGTACAACGTACTACATACCGAGGGTACAACGTACTACATACCGAGGGTACAACGTACTACATACCGAGGGTACAACGTACTACATACCGAGGGTACAACGTTCTCTGTTGTGTCAAACATCTAACCCGTGGTACTATAGTTGTTGTTCTTTCTACACGTAGAACACGCTACCAGAGCGAGAGACGGAGGCGTGTACAAGAACACGCTACCAGAGCGAGAGACGGAGGGCGTGTACAAGAACACGCTACCAGAGCGAGAGACGGGGGCGTGTACAAGAACACGCTACCAGAGCGAGAGACGGGGGCGTGTACAAGAACACGCTACCAGAGCGAGAGACGGGGGCGTGTACAAGAACACGCTACCAGAGCGAGAGACGGGGGCGTGTACAAGAACACGCTACCAGAGCGAGAGACGGGGGCGTGTACAAGAACACGCTACCAGAGCGAGAGACGGGGGCGTGTACAAGAACACGCTACCAGAGCGAGAGACGGGGGCGTGTACAAGAACACGCTACCAGAGCGAGAGACGGGGGCGTGTACAAGAACACGCTACCAGAGCGAGAGACGGGGGCGTGTACAAGAACACGCTACCAGAGCGAGAGACGGGGGCGTGTACAAGAACACGCTACCAGAGCGAGAGACGGGGGCGTGTACAAGAACACGCTACCAGAGCGAGAGACGGGGGCGTGTACAAGAACACGCTACCAGAGCGAGAGACGGGGGCGTGTACAAGAACACGCTACCAGAGCGAGAGACGGGGGCGTGTACAAGACAAAATGTTCTTTCTACACGTAGAACACGCTACCAGAGCGAGAGACGGAGGGCGTGTACAAGACAAAATGTTCTTTCTACACGTAGAACACGCTACCAGAGCGAGAGACGGGGGCGTGTACAAGACAAAATGTTCTTTTTACACGTAGAACACGCTACCAGAGCGAGAGACGGGGGCGTGTACAAGACAAAATGTTCTTTCTACACGTAGAACACGCTACCAGAGCGAGAGACGGGGGCGTGTACAAGACAAAATGTTCTTTCTACACGTAGAACACGCTACCAGAGCGAGAGACGGGGGCGTGTACAAGACAAAATGTTCTTTCTACACGTAGAACACGCTACCAGAGCGAGAGACGGAGGGCGTGTACAAGAACACGCTACCAGAGCGAGAGACGGAGGGCGTGTACAAGAACACGCTACCAGAGCGAGAGACGGGGGCGTGTACAAGAACACGCTACCAGAGCGAGAGACGGGGGCGTGTACAAGAACACGCTACCAGAGCGAGAGACGGGGGCGTGTACAAGACAAAATGCAACAGAAGGAACGTAAAACCAGAAATATTGCATTTGAAAGAAATCGTTATTGGAACAAGGAGATATATACCAGCGGAACGATGAACGAAGTACAGGGAGGTTTAACTTGTAAATATGTAGGCCGCGAGTGACTAATTCACGACTGGGAGTAATTTGTGGTTTTCAAGAGCGCCCTACCGGAGCAGGACCATATGTCGTCCTTAAACGTCCATGTTTAATCGACCATATTGAAAACAACGTGATTATTGTTTGGACGATCGAACAACCACGCCCAGTGTGTACTGTGCAGTAAAATAATGTCTGTGAAAACATTAATAATAATGACGTACTAACACAACAAGTTCATTATTAATGTCATATTCCACAGTCTATACAGACGGGACCAAAGGACAATTTTCCTGTTTGTGAAAATGGAGACATTGAACAAAACAGACATTCACTTTTAGGGAATGCAAGAAATTAGGTTTACTATAGTACGTATAACACACGTATGAAGGTTAATTCATACATAAAAGTAATATTTCGTGGAACATTTGTGTCGATAGTTATTAAATGTCCAATGTTTGTGGTGACTAATGTATCTTTCAGTAATTTCAATTTGACGTGTCACGAGGTCACACAGAACACTCGTCGTTTCGTAATTAAGTGTTATGTAAACGTTCGCACGATTCTTTGGACGAGCACACCTCTCTGCTAAGCGCAACTTGGACATAACAGTTTATATTCAAATCGAGCTAAAGTAATCCCGGTTTTGAGAGATTACTCAAATATGCGGGAATAGTATGAGAAAAAAATCACATCTGGATTGCTGTTGGATTATTTTTTATTATGTTTGGTGATTATTTACGTCGATGTTAAAATTAACCCATGCTATGTTTCAACCCTTATTTTAACTCATAAATAGCAGTTTTACGCTGTCGTCTTTAAGATTATATCGAACAAATTAATTAACATACCCGTCAAATGGTAGGACTTTCGTTGCTAAGTGTGACACTGCGCGGACCCATACCATCGTATTAACCAAACAGGCGGACCGCTGGCCAAGGCATCAATCGATCATTGCACATTTTAGTTAGACATGTTCATAAGAAAAAACAACGTTTGCCAGGCAAACCTTCAATTAACTCTAATCAGTGCTTCTCGCGGATATGTAAAAACACGTTTGTGCTTATAACGTGTCTGTCGTGTAATATGTTATGATTTATGTATTATACAATCTTTGTACGTATTTCATGTGCGAGATATCGTCGACAGAATCTACCACGAATGGCGCCAAGTCTACCCAAGGATAAGCCCGCGTAACGATACGTTTGAGCGCGTCTCCATTAATCTATGTCTACTTATCGCGACCAGTCTGAAGGAAACATCTGTTCTCAATCGGCGGCGGTTTTGTTCGACGTGGTGCTCGGATGACACGTCACAAAAGACAGCAAGGTCATCAACAAGACGAATTAGGTCGAGT
>OY759263.1:11346052-11521052 GCA_963662155.1 Lamellibrachia columna
ACACCACCAACACCACCAACACCACAAAACACCACCAACACCACCAACACCATCGATGTAGTCCAATGTCGTTCCGTTGTCAGAAAGTAGGCTAATCTACTAATATTTCACAATTAGTAAACACCTACAAGGCGACGTCAAGACGTGATGGATTCATGGGCATATTTGGCAGTTGACATATTTATGTTAGTAAATGTGCAACTCGCGGAGTGAATACTAATCCCTTCATTCTCGCGAGCTGAATGCAGATTACGCGACCAGCCATTACGTTTATGACCAGTGTTTAATAACTGACTTCTAATGACGTTATGCCGTCCTTCGTGGGGCGATAATAATGTCGGCCTAGTGCTACAGCCAGTCCTAGGCCCGTGGCCAGGCGTGCACTCAGGGTGCAATTCTTAAATAACACTGGGTTTTCTCGTTTTCCCCATGTTGATACGTTTCGTGCTCTCTAGTACAATAGAGTACATTGACGGAATGAAGTGTAACTTGTGTAAGTGTAACTTGAATATACGATTCTGTATTGACCCGAGTTATGACCCCAACTGCGTTCTCTGGAATAACCACAGGCGTCGGAAGACGAACATGTTTAGTTTCACGACTGTGGTTTTTGGATATTTATAAATCGTTAGCTCTAACCGCGCTTCGCGCGTTGTGGCTAAATCGACAGTGTAGAAAAAACCATTAGCCAACCGGGAAGCAGAACACGGAAGACAAAAAAAAGTGGAAGACGCAATAGATGCTGTTCATACGTCAGTTCACAGATCGCTCAACGACACGACTCTGCTATGTTCAGTGTATACATTGAGCGAGGACCGTCATTGATATGTCGGTATCGCTGGCGTACGGGGGAACCTTCGCGGAGAAAGCCTATGTTGTCGGAGACAGCAGATGTAGGAGGCAGGCGTGTGAAGGTTTAATAATGACGCAAACGTTTACGTCAACGCAAAAATAGCAATGGCTTTGGTTAAACGACCAGGCGCATGCTTAGTACTACCTCGTTATTAGCTGATTGAATTATGAAATATTTGCCGTTTGAAAACACGACAATGCACATGTATCGTTACATCGAAACATACAATCTACTGTAATAACCGCGCACAAAGCCGAACCCTGGGAACCCTGTAAAGGTACCCGTATAGTAAATGTAACAGCCATTCGTACGTGACGCATGCAACACACGGTAGCGTAAACTGCAGCATATGTCTGCGGTAATCTCTGTCGGGACCATATTCAACTGAAGGCTCGGGTTACCTTGAAGAGACTCGGGTTACCTTGAAGAGACTCGGGTTACCTTACCGCTTTGATTCATTGAAATCTTAATTGATACCCGCAACACAGGCACAGGTTTGAGGTATTCAAACATCAAACTACCAAGGTAATAATGAGCTTCCCATGTACACAGCCGATAGTATGGCATTACTTCAAAGGCGCTGACTTTATCAGTGTGACAGGATTATCGACTGGCGGCGGTCGGCGACAATTACACGACAGACGCGACAGCTATTGTCACTAATGACCAGTGTTGATAGAGGCGACACCGCGCGGGTATACACTGAGCCGCTTTGACCGACTGATCCCGGGACCAGTGCGACCGTCCTATGAATGAACTACGATGATTTCGTCTAAGTAAGCCTTCACCCGACACCATTGTTTCACCATTGTTTCACCATTGGATATGTAAAAGATTTCGTGGAAATAACATATAAATGACACGGAGTAAACCAACACCGTCACCTGTGGCGTATCTAGGATCTCGCAAAGGGGAGGCCGGGGGTGGGGCCGGGGGTGGGGTGGCAAGGGGAGGGCAAGCTTAGACACTTGCTAGTTTTTCATGCTGACGCGTTGTGGCGCAACCAACAGAAAAATACGGGGTTGGGAAATGTAATCCAAAGGGGCCCAGTGCCCCCACCAAAACACGCCGCCACTGACCGTCACACGACATTCGTCAACCATTACCAGTCGTACGTTGGAACACGTTGTTTGTTCTCATATACCGCAGTACGCAGTCCTTGGGACAGCTGAAAGCGCTACAGGCCGACACTAGTCCCTGGCAGACCAACATGGCTTCGACGGCATTGCTCAGACATCGAGTAGCAGCAGGACGCCACCGGTTCCGGTAATCTTCTCTTCTAAGACTGCGATGATCCGAAGACTGGGTTCTGCTGTCTCACGACAACATTTCTAACGCCACCCACAAAACTATTCGGCATAGGCGTCGAGACACGGGGGGGGGGGTGGTCCTCCCAATATTTTGGGTGAGTGGGGTCTAGAGTATACATTGGCCTCCAATATGTTGGCTGGAATCCAGATTTAGTGGGGACCCGTAACCCTCACCTCCATCCGAGGCCAAGGGGAGTGGGGACCCGTAACCCTCACCTCCATCCGAGGCCATGGGGAGTGGGGACCCGTAACCCTCACCTCCATCCGAGGCCATGGTCTGGCGGCATCTGGTGGGGTTTGACGCCTAGTTGGCTTTAGTTTATAACATAATAACATGTTGCGGTGTATTGCTGTTGATTCGTTCACTGGAAGTCACTTCAGTTCAGTCTCGGCACTAAACATAGTCTACTCGATGTTGGATTTACAGCATGACATTCATAATGTCCATTTGTTCGTAAACAGTTCAGTCGTGTTGGCTCACATGCAGCAGGCAAATAATCCCAAACCGTAGTTGACGGGGGGGGGGCCTTAATTGGTTGATTAGAATTGCTGAATCCATGAAAGAAACTGCTCTAATTGACGATTGTTGATGTTAGGTCACAATACATGAAAGAAACTGCTCTAATTGACGATTGTTGATGTTAGGTCAATACATAAATAAAATTATCAAATATAGTTAATACATGGCAAGTGGCTAAACAGCTTTTTCGAAAGGAAATATAGCATTAACATGAACAATAATATAGCATTAACATGAACAATAATATAGCATTAACATGAACAATAATATAGCATTAACATGAACAATATTTAACCACTTCCTATTGTTTAGGCAATTATTGTTACTATCAATAGTTTAGTGTAATATCGACGATAACTTCAACGATAGTTCAATTTACTATCGGTAGCATTGCACCGTCACATCAACTGTTGTTGTCGATAGTTCAATGCATTGGTACATTGTTACATTGTTACACCCCCGAACAGTTACTGGTTCGACGGCAAACATACAGCGCCGAAGGCGACGCCGGTGATGAAAACAAAAGAAGACGAAGAAGAACTGCAGCTGCTGCCGCAGATTTCGTCAACATATTTCCTACTAGACGACCACAGATGTCACTACTAGACGACCACAGATGTCACTACTCTACCACACTTTGTGAGCAAAACACGTCCCTGCTTAATAACCATTTTGTCGCAACGCGCAAACAATCGGATCTGCGCCAATCGCCATTTATCAAACGCGGACGAAGACTGGTGAGGAGTCCTTCGATAACATGAAGTCAAGCGAGGACATGTGAATGTCCACCCATGGCCTCCAGTCATCAATTATAGACCGACCGATTTACCTCACGCACGCCTGTCAAATGTCACTTCAGCAATTATTAAAAGATGGTATCACTGCCACGCTCCACGGCCTTCTCTGTTCGCCGATGTCGCGACAGTCGCGCCGAACCGATGCGACAGTCGCGCCCAGTACATATGCAATATTTATGCGTTCGTTGGAGCGGAACGGACGTATAGTCACGCGTCGTCGCACACCGTTCGCCCGCGGAGGCAGTGCGGTTCAAATAGTTAGCGGGTGCACCCAGAACAGACGATACTGCTGGTGCTGTTTGGTAATACTGGGGTGGGGTGGTCTCCCTCGTGCCGGGGGAGGTGGGGGGTCGAGTACCCCAGCCTTTCTGTTTGTACATGTATGTGTATGGCTAATCAACTTGGTAATTACGCCCCCACTATGACACTTGTAACCAATTGTGATTGTCACTCCTATGTAGGGGCCATGCCTATGATTACTGTATTAAATAAATGGATTGCCATTTTCTCATTCATACATGTTTTCAGTTATGACTGATATGTACAGAAACTAGCTCAGGCTCCACACCAGTTTATGATATCATTAAAACCAGGCAGTCAGATTAAGTAGGGATATTAAATTCAATGACATAAGACGCAGACATGCGAATACACAATTGCACACATACAGTACTGTAGCATGAAGCGTAGGATGTTACTCACTGGCAGTCCCGTCGCTACGACTCGTTGTACCATCTCCTAAGTCTCTGTTGTGTTCTCCCCAGTAAAACAGCAGAAACACCTGTCGACATGCCCCCTGAGCGCCCCGTCGTCGGTACAGCCAAACCGCCGAGGTTAGATGTTTCGGCAATTTGAAAGACACTAGAAGACGAGGTCAAACAACACTATTTCGATGAACTCAAACCGAGGGGGCTAATCGGCAACGCATGTCACAATAAGTTAAGAAACCGAAATACGTAAAATGTACCGGTTTCACAGTGTTCGTATGTACAAAGGAACTGCCCGTATACTTATGTAATGTAATGTAAAACATCACAGTGTCTGTTTCTCTAAGCATGCGTTATCTGAAACTACCATGCTAATTACGACACCATTTCCGTATAAGAACTTTCGACACCGAGATCGGCTTTGCCTTCTGCCAGCAGATCGCTCGATAAAGCTGTTTATCACAATACAAATCTTATGAATTAACTGCTGAGTCTGTATTAAATAGACCTATTTGCTGCGATGTTTACTTGCACGCATACTCCTACTCTAACGATACTACTTGACATTGCCTCCTCTGAAATATGGCAGGTGTATGTATCTGACGACGACGGTAGTCATTGAAATAAAACGGGCATGTTTCTCCAGTGTTCTGCATCCAGGTCGTGTTCTACATGTCGCTTATTTCGACTGTGATAACACACCAACCTGCAGTCTTTACTCGCGCACGGAAATGGTTGCCTCGGCGACCTATCTTTGTACATTGCGTCACGTGATAAGACGCTGACGTCATCCATTCAACAAAAGATGACGCGTCAACCGCAGCCGATCATTTATCCTGTTTCTCGCTGTCAGAATGCGACTCAAGTGTTTTATTATGGGCCGTGTTCTCGGAAGATATATCCCTTGGATTGACGCTGATGGAGACTCTCCATATTTTGCTATTTATCACGTGATGTGTTTGCCCTGCAGGAATGTGTGCATCGCTTTTGGCGATTGTGAAACGACAATGTTTAATGTTTCTTTCTGACTAATTACGTAGCAGAGACGTCACGGAAAATAGTTCTATTGACGGACAGACTACGACACGAGCTTCTGAAACCACGTGCACAAGAAACATTGCTTACCTCCCGCGCTGACAGCTGCCAACAAACAAAGTCTGACGTAACATGGTCTTAATATAAATCCTGTAGAATATACTTAGTTATACGTGATCTTAAGTAGTGATATCTTGTTGAATTTGCTTATCCTGTTCAGGACGTGGCTGTCAAAATCTCGGCAATACCGATGTTTTTCTCCAGCTGTTCTGCCAGCCGCTGACGCCGTCTCGAAGACGTGATGTCCTTCCCCGGTTTTGTAATGGCTTGCCTCTGTTTCTTTTCTTGACCACCTTTCTCTGCCATGGCTTTTTCCAATCAACCGTGCCTCTTAATGTGGCCTTGGTTTACAGGATGCGTTCAGATAATACATTTAGAGATAACAGTTGCATTTAATTAGCACTGGCATTGATTACTGTAGGTAGATGCAATATCTCACACTCATACAATATTATGTGAAATGGAGAACTGAATTGATCCCTGCCACGACAGCGCGAACACTACTTAAGTTGTAACTAGAGTAGTGAGGGTGTGTATATTAGTGTGCGTGCGGCGTGTGTGCTTGCGTGCGTGCGTGCGTGCGTGCGTGCGTGCGTGCGTGCGTGTGTGTGTGTGTGTGTGTGTGTGTGTGTGTGTGTGTGTGCGTACATGCGTGCGTGCGTACGTTTCGAGCGTGTGTGCATGTTGTATTTGTGAAAGAGTGCGTGTGCGTGCGAGTGTGCGTGTGGATGTGTGCGTCTGTATCTGTACCGCGTCTGAATGAGTTTTGGTTGCACTAGCTCATGAAACAAAAGTTTATTTCTGTCGCGAAGGCGTCCGCTGACATTTGAAAAGTATTTTTCCTTTAGTAACATCAGTGACTTAATAGTTATATCTCAAGAATTGTGTTACTGTGAGCACGCATAGCATTCACAATTTTATTTCTGGTTCAAAATACCGGCTGGTGTTCCCTGTTTGCTACAACCCCCTGTTTCCCGCAGCCTCCTGATCCCCCAACCCCCTGTTTCCCGCAGCCTCCTGATCCCCACAACCCCCTGTTTTGCGCAGCCTCCTGATCCCCTAACTCCCTGTTTCGCACAGCCTCCTGATCTCCCAACCCTCCCGTTTCCCGCAGCCTCTTGATCCCCCAATCCCTGTTTCGCGCAGCCTCCTGACCCCCCAACCAATGTTTCCCGCATCCTCCTGATCCCCCAACCCCCTGTTTTCCGCAGTCTCCTCATCCCTCAACCCCTGTTTCCCGCAACCTCCTGATCCCCCAATCACCCGTTTCCCGTAACCTCCTGATCCCTAACCCAAGTTTCGCGCAGACACCGGTAACACGCATCCCCGTTTTCCACAGCCCCCTGTTTCCCACAATCCACTGTTTCCTGCAGCCTCTGTTTCTCTGTTTCCCTCACCGTCCTCTCTCCCTGTTTCCTACACACCCCTGACGTGCCCGTGGATGCCGGGGGGGGGGGGGGGTAGCGGTTAGAACGCCGGGCCCTAAATTGAAAGTACCCGGGATTGAATCCTCTGCCGTCGTGAAGTTTTGACAAATTCGTTCACCCATTTCACCCCATTTCACCCCATTTCATTGTCACAGTTCACTCAGCTGCATAAATGAGCACCTGGCCACAGACACAGTTATGTGAACGAATGGTATTCGCGCAGTAATTGTAACGTGGCTGAATGTTTCCCAGAGAAGTCGGGATAGCGTTGAAATGAGCAGGTCTGCCAGGTGTGAAGTGTAAAGCGCTTTGAACGGTCTCAAGGACTGGACACTGCGCTACATAAGAACGTACCTTTACATTCGGTGATATTTTTACATAGTGAAGCAGTACACTTGCCAATGTTGGTCCGTCTCGACCAGGAATGAAAGGTATATCCACCCACGGGACAAGGCAGCGCCCCGCCCCCGTTCCTACCAAAGGTGAAAGTTATTTTCAGTAATCTAACCGTATAGGTACCCGGGTAGGTCATTCTGTACGAAACTAGGTTGTTTGGCACACGCACACACAGCTCTGGTCAAAATCTAGACCATTTGTCGGTGCAAATCTGATGAGGGTGCGGGCAAATGAAAGGGTTGGGAGATCGTAGGGTGAAACGCTCCGGGTGCAGCGTAGTCTACATGCTTACCCGATGGCGTCGGCCCGCTGACGTGGGCCGGGAGAGCCTCCAGCGTTGAAGGTGTGTGGCTTTGAGAGTGAGTTTATTGAACCTACTACTCTGTGACCGGTCGGCGTCAGTCAGTCCCCGGGATACGACAGCGTTCATTCACACGTCGTCAACCTTTTGGCTACAACTAAACTGCAGTTTATATATATATATATATATATATATATATATATATATATATATATATATATATATATATATATATATATATATATATATATATATATATATATATATATATATATATATATATATATATATATATATATATATATATATATATATATATATATATATATATATATATATGTATATGTATATGTATATATATATATATACATATGTATATATATATATATACATATGTATATATATATATATATATATATATATATATATATATATATATATATATGTATATGTATATATATATATATATACATATGTATATATATATATATATATATATATATATATATATATATATATATATATATATATATATATATATATATATATATATATATATATATATATATATATATATATATATATATAGCATACCGCAACCATGTGTTGATAGATCTGCCAATGGTTTCCACGTACGTATAGAATACCACGGGACACGTGTTGGGTGGGCAAAGGTGAGGAACTACAAAGAGAAAGAGTACCTTTGAAGCTGCTGCAGCAGGTGACTTCAGTGTTCAGTGGCTGCCTTCCGAGCAGCTGACGTCAGTGAAGACAGTACCGAGCTAGTCTTTTTATTCCTCAAGTCAACGTATTGTTTGATGTTGTCTTATGACCAATGTGATTCTATGGACAGGTTTGAAAGCCTTAGGTCATCACAGATGTACCAGGTCATCACAGATGTACCAGGTCATCACAGATGTACCAGGTCATCACAGATGTACCAGGTCATCACATATGTACCAGGTCATCACAGATGTACCAGGTCATCACAGATGTACCAGGTCATCACAGATGTACCAGGTCATCACAGATGTACCAGGTCATCACAGATGTACCAGGTCATCACAGATGTACCAGGTCATCACAGATGTACCAGGTCATCACATATGTACCAGGTCATCACTGATGTACCAGGTCATCATAGATGTACCAGGTCATCACAGATGTACCAGGTCATCACATATGTACCAGGTCATCACAGATGTACCAGGTCATCACAGATGTACCAGGTCATCACAGATGTACCAGGTCATCACAGATGTACCAGGTAATGGCGTAAACCTGCTACCGCAACTACATGTTTCGCTCATCTCGTTTATGAATCATTTTGCGAAACATCGAACCGATCTGGTATCCATTACGACACGGTAGCTCGTCTGTGCAACGAAATGTTCTCCGATGTGTCGGTGGCTCGACAGACAGATCAGATCGACTGTTTGAACGTGGATCACTCCCTCTCTGTGCGACTGTTTTCGGAGAACTCCCTCTGTCCCATGTCCTTTCAAGTTGCCAGGAGGCGATCTATCCGAGAGTTTGTCGCTGTTATGGTTTATATGATGTGTAGCACAGACATCGCAAAGGTTTTCGGAATTACAACACAGCTCCACATCACGCGCGATTTGTCAAACAATATACACAGGCCTCCACCTCCCGATTTTATTTGATCTGGAAATTCACTTTCTTTGGCTACATATAATTTATACAAATATGAGCGTTGCGACATTGTCAATCCAACAAGTTCAGCCGTCCAACATTTGAACTGTGAAGTAACTATGTACTCTCATCTCCCGGTATTATAGGTCAATATAAATGCTGCTAAATGTTGATATTGAGTTTGCTCAATGTAGTCTCCAAAATAACTAATCTGTGCCGAATATTGCCGATAGACGCAGCACGTATTGCAAGTGTATCACAACATTTCACAGTGACAGATTCCGCCGCAATCCACCAAGTCTGAACTGACGACAACCACTCGTTGACAGACAACGCAGCGGTCTGTCACGTGGCTGTTACGTCACCCCGAGGGGTACTGAATACATTGTCAGTATACCACCCTTGAGCATTTATCTAACTGAGCATCCCAGACACGTCTTAGACTTCTACCAAAAATATACCTTTTCACCTTGAGCGGATTGAAATATACGCACGTAAAATATACGCACGTAAAACATACGCACGTAAAATATACGCACGTAAAATATACGCACGTAAAATATACGCACGTAAAATATACGCACGTAAAATATACGCACGTAAAATATACGCACGTAAAATATACGCACGTAAAATATACGCACGTAAAATATACGCACGTAAAATATACGCACGTAAAATATACGCACGTAAAATATACGCACGTAAAATACACGCACGTAACATTATACCCTTTACAAGTTGCTGGAGTAAAACGAAATACACATCCATTAACGTGTAAGCTTTGAATTGTTTCACGATATGTGATATGTGATATGTGATATGTGATATGTGATATGTGATATGTGATATGTGATATGTGATATGTGATATGTATTACATCTCTTCACATATTTTATTCCAAGATAAGTGTTAATTAAAGCGTGATACTATAAAAAGATATACCCTTATTGACACAGTAAGTGTTTTGATGCCCTAAACGCGTTGTGTGCATCAACGCTGGACACAAAACCAATAAAACTTGCAACTTGTCTCAAGCATGGTTTACTGGCAACGTGTCCCTTACCCCTCGAGTTGTTGCATGGTTTCGACCGCCAAGACTGTGCCCCGGAAACACCAATGTTTTGATGAAACGGGGCATGTAGCTATTTTTAGGACAGGTGAACAGAAAATAATTAGTCGCGTATATACACATTGGCATCTGGGAGAATTATTTCATTCATTAACACGGTGTTGCCAACACACGGTCAACGCGTACCTAGTGAAATGAACTTATCCTGGTGGTTCGTCGTAGAACTAATACCACGAACGTCGTAGAACTAATACCACGAACGTCGTATAACTAATACCACGAACGTCGTAGAACTAATACCACGAACGTCGTAGAACTAATACCACGAACGTCGTAGAACTAATACCACGAACGTCGTAGAACTAATACCACGAACGTCGTATAACTAATACCACGAACGTCGTAGAACTAATACCACGAACGTCGTAGAACTAATACCACGAACGTCGTAGAACTAATACCACGAACGTCGTATAACTAATACCACGAACGTCGTAGAACTAATACCACGAACGTCGTAGAACTAATACCACGGGCTAAGGGTGTTGACGAGGTTAATTCAATTAGTAGGTTACCTTTGAGCATTTCTGAACGCAATGAACCGACGTGGATTCGGGAAACTTTCTTCTATATATAGTAAATATAGATGTGATTCACTTGGATGAAAGACCATAATTCCATTCCTGTTTGTCATTCTATTAACAAACCAACGGTGCATGTAAACTTGACTTTCAACAGGGATAGCCAATACAATATCTTATTAGTTGTCTGAAGTCGAGGAATGTGTAACCATATGTGGATAACATACAGGTCCACGGAGAACGCCAACGCCGATATCACCACTGTTCTGGTTATTTTGGAAGTAACCCGAGTAAGATTGTGCCCGTTCCTTAGCCACGGGGGGTTATCGAGGAAACCCCGATTGGAGCAACTTGGCGTTTTTGTCGTCGACAGAAAGATAACGGTGAATAAAGAAACTGGCCGAGGAGTTAGCGTCGCACGCGCAGGAAATTACACGAATTAGTCAAGTTGAGCGAATGAGCGATGGAGAGAGAGAGAGAGAGAGAGAGGGAGAGAGAGAGGGAGAGAGGGAGAGAGGGAGAGAGGGAGAGAGAGAGAGAGAGAGAGAGAGAGAGAGAGGACACACACACACACACACGCACGCACGCACACACACACACACACACACACACACACACACACACACACACACACACACACACACACACACACACACACACACACACACACACACACACACACACACACACACACACACACACACACACACACATATATATATATACATATATATATATATATATATACATATATATATACATATATATATATATATATATATATATATATATATATATATATATATATATATATATATATATATATATATACATATATATATACATATATATATATATATATATATATATATGTATATATATATATATATAATGGTGAGATTGGATATAGGCCCATCAAGTAATATATATATATATATATATATATATATATATATATACAATGATGAGATTGGATATAGGCCCATCAAGTAAAATAAACCAAAAAAGCTTATCATCTAATGCCATTCCAGAAATTAAAGTCCAAACATGTTAGTAAGATAAGTGATCATTTTGTGGTCACAGTTATAGAAATAATAACAAGCAAAAGTGTACATTTCTTGTAGCGCAAATAATTTGAATATTGTAAATACATTAAATACAAATACATTAAATGCATTTTGAATCTACCAGCATGATATGGATAGGTTATTATCATAAATACTTTTCTACTAACTGTTTATAAACAAATAGTAATAATAATATAATAATCTACTATCATTATTTGGCCTGTACCAAACATAAAATGATAAGTTTTATAATGAATATATTAACATTGTTCATAAAGGAATAATAGTAAAAAAAATTAGTATGATATCACTGTTCATTTTAATATCAATATCAGAGCTAAATATCATTATTAATTGCATTATATTCTATCCATATAACATGGATAGGTTATTATAATATAAATAAAAACAGTGTTTCGCGACTGTCGAGAGGAGGTATGTAACACGTCAAACGCGGCGCACCTTGAAACATGCGTCCTGTTTACTTCGTACTTGATGGACAACACCCTGAGTGTCTTTGTACAAGATATTCCTATTGAAAGACCAACAGTCAGAAATCAGTCCTTTTTCTTATGTTTTCGAAGTTCATACAGAAGTTCATACAGAAGTTCATACAGAAGTTCAGAACGAGTCTTCGTGAGGTCTTCATTCACAAATAAACGAAGGTTTAGACCCGAGCCTGTATAGTGCTGTTTTAGGTTGATTCAAGCAAGTTGATTTATAGCGTCCCTCCGACGTTCGCTATTTAGTCTAACAATCGTAGTGCGTGGTCGCCCGCCATCCGTTTTAGGGCGGTCAATTCTAGTGACAAACCAGTTAGATTTGTTTTTTATAGCCACGTCACAATAAGGTGATAAGGTTGACATTTCTAGGTCACCGGTCAGCGTCTCGATTTCGTAAGGTAATTGGGCAGTTTAGCTGGCATTGTCGAAACCAAACTACTGTACTTAAAAACAAATCCAAGGAAATTGAACTATGTGTAACCAAATTTAATAACATTTATAACGGACATTTTATGGAAGTAATTGCACAAAGATTTCATGTTTATGTGAAGTTTACTGCGTGAGTTGTGCCATATTCAGGATGTTTTATAGTTGCACACTCTGTATATGTATAAGACTATTAAAATGCAAGTGCAGTCTAGCCGAAGCGTACTGGGCATTAGTGTTGGTATCAAGTGCATAAACCACTCCCAACTTTTGATAAGGATATCTCAGTATAGGTCAGTCTTATCGATCTCCTACACGGGCCAGTCAGGCGACGGCTCTGTTGACACCTCCTCGTTGGTCTTTGTGTAGAGTCGACGCCAGTCTCTGGAGTCCCGGGTCTCCTGTGTGTGGTTGCTATGACAACACGTAAGTGACAACATCTGCAAAAAAAATCATATATGACTGTGTATCATAGCATGCGGCAGCAGCAGCAGCAGCAGCAGCAGCAGCAGCAGCAGCAGCAGCAGCAGCAGCAGCAGCAGCAGCAGCAGCAGCAGCAGCAGCAGCAGCAGCAGCAGCAGCAGCAGCAGCAGCAGCAGCAGCAGCAGCAGCAGCAGCAGCAGCAGCTCCTCCTCCTCCTCCTCCTCCTACTAATACCACTATTACTACTACTACTACTACTACTACTACTACTACTACTACTACTACTACTACTACTACTACTACTACTACTACTAGTACTTAATTGTATATTAAGTGGGAGGGGCGTGGTAGCATGGTAAGCTAATGGGTGAACTATTACTACCACTACTGTACTACCACTACTACTACCACTACTAATACCACTATTACTACCACTACTACTACCACTATTACTACCACTACTACTACCACCACTATTACTACCACTACTACTACTACCACTACTAATACCACTATTACTACCACTACTAATACCACTATTACTACCACTACTACTACCACTATTACTACCACTACTACTACTACTACCACTACTACTACCACTACTAATACCACTATTACTTCCACTACTAACACCACTATTACTACCACTACTACTACCATTACTACTACCACTACTACTACCACTACTAATACCACTATTACTACTACTACTAATACCACTATTACTACCACTACTACTACCACTATTACTACCACTACTACTACTACTACCACTACTACTACCACTACTAATACCACTATTACTTCCACTACTAACACCACTATTACTACCACTACTACTACCATTACTACTACCACTACTACTACCACTACTAATACCACTATTACTACCACTACTACTACCACTACTACTACCACTACTACTACCACTATTACTACCAATACTACTACCACTACTAATACCACTACTACTACCACTACTACTACCACTACTAATACCACTATTACTACCACTACTACTACCACTACTACTACCACTACTACTACCACAATTACTACCACTAATACTACCACTACTACTACCACTACTAATACCACTACTAATACCACTACTACTAATACTACTAATACCATTACTAATACCACTACTACTACCACTACTACTACCACTACAACTACCACTACTACTACCACTACTAATACCACTATTACTACCACTACTACTACCACTACTAATACCAATATTACTACCACTACTACTACCACTACTAATACCACTATTACTACCACTATTACTACCACTACTACTACCACTACTAATACCACTACTACTACCACTACTAATACCACTATTACTACCACTACTACTACCACTACTAATACCACTATTACTACCACTACTACTACTACTACCACTACTAATACCACTATTACTACCACTACTACTACCACTACTAATACCACTATTACTATCACTACTACTACCACTACTAACACCACTACTACTACCACTACTACTACCACTATTACTACCACTACTACTACCACTACTAATACCACTATTACTACCACTACTACTACCACTACTAATACCACTACAACTACCACGACTACTACAACTACTACTACCACTACTAAAACCACTATTACTACCACTACTACTACCACTACTAATACCACTACTACTACTACTACCACTACTAATACCACTATTACTACCACTACTACTACCACTACTACTACCACTACTAATACCACTACTACTACCACTACTAATACCACTATTACTACCACTACTACTACCACTACTAATACCACTATTACTACCTCTACTACTACCACTACTACTACCACTACTAATACCACTATTACTACCACTACTACTACCACTACTAATACCACTATTACTACCACTACTACTACCACTACTAATACCACTACTACTACCACTACTAATACCACTATTACTACCACTACTACTACCACTACTAATACCACTATTTCTACCACTACTACTACCACTACTACTACCACTACTACTACCACTACTAATACCACTATTACTACCACTACTACTACCACTACTAATACCACTACTACTACCACTACTAATACCACTACTACTACCACTACTACTACCACTACTTCAATAGTGTACCTTTAATTGGTTTGTGCGAAACGTGTCGACATTCTCGTCGCATTTAATTGTTGCTGTCTTCGTTCAAGCGCAAGTAACGTTCGCGTAGTGATCATTAGTGTCTGATCTACTGACACAAAGTAGTGATCATTAGTGTCTGATCTACTGACACAAAGCATGTGGTTGCAGATTTGTTGAAAGAAGATATACCATAACTGGGTTATACTACACCTTCCAAACGGGTGGATCGGTTTTCGGTCTCTGCGCCACTGTATGGCGAAGGGTCGGATAAGGTGTCTGTCTCCGTTGCCGAAACAAGACAGAGTTTGCCGTCGTGACGTTTGTGAAATTCCTCACGATTAACAGATAATGCGAACAGGCTCCAGCGTCGGATATGTACCGCTGGAGGCCCGCTGCAAAACAGTGATACTAATAAAAAATATGAAGATATCGTCGAGTAAGTTACAGTGACGCAGGAACCTGCCGACATGTCTTCAGGGGACCGTCGGGCTGTCCGATACGTGTCTATCTCCTCCATGGGCCATCGTCAGCGTTTTGTAGGCGTATGATTGTAGCCTTTTTGTAGGAAAGGAAAACAACCCTATTTCATTGGCATGCGCTGCGTCAGTTTACCGATAACGTTGTCCCTGTTTGGTGAACGTGGCATGTCGCTGGTGCTGGTGGGTATAACATGATTTATATTTTGGCGTGCTAAAATGTATACTAACCTACAACCTAACTACAAACCCGAAGCTTTCCATAGTATTAATCAGCAGCACTGATTCACTGGAAACCGCCCTGCCAAATAAACACTAAGATATGATGAAGAACTATCACATTTTATCGACAACGTGCAACCATAAATTGGGCGTTTTTACTCAATCGGCCACAAATATATCATCACGTGTGACATAAAATAAACCTAAAATTTGAGATGACTTCGATATCCCTAGCTTCACAGTCGAACATTGCGCAAAAGTAATTTTGAATGGCCACGTGACATCTAGCTTCACAGTCGAACAGTTCATCTACGACCCCACGGTCGGGTCATCTACGACTCCACGGTCGGGTCATCTACGACCCCACGGTCGGGTCATCTACGACTCCACGGTCGGGTCATCTACGACCCCACGGTCGGGTCATCTACGACCCCACGGTCGGGTCATCTACGACCCCACGGTCGGGTCATCTACGACCCCACGGTCGGGTCATCTACGACCCCACGGTCGGGTCATCTAGGACTCCACGGTCGGGTCATCTACGACCCTACGGTCGGGTCATCTACGACTCCACGGTCGGGTCATCTACGACCCCACGGTCGGGTCATCTACGACCCCACGGTCGGGTCATCTACGACCCCACGGTCGGGTCAACTACGACCCCACGGTCGGGTCATCTACGACCCCACGGTCGGGTCATCTACGACCCCACGGTCGGGTCATCTACGACCCCACGGTCGGGTCATCTACGACCCCACGGTCGGGTCATCTACGACCCCACGGTCGGGTCAACTACGACCCCACGGTCGGGTCATCTACGACCCCACGGTAGGGTCATCTACGACCCCACGGTCGGGACATTCACCCCGCTATTACCATTTCTAGGAACAACCCTTTGTAGTTGTTACGTACAATTGTCCGCAACGCTGTGCGAACAATTACGTACAATTGTTCACAACGTCATGCGTCTTGTTACGATTGTCCGAAGTCACGTATCACACGGGCAAGTCATCTGTCGTCAGTAGGTCTACACAGGTCCACTGTAACCGGTGCCCACGACGTACCATAAACGTTTAAACCAACCCAGACTTTACAATCGAGAACAAAACAAAGCTGGCAAGACTGACATCACCGAATAACGGTGTAATTCCCGAATAGCACCCTCCAACAACGTCACGCCAGCGGGCACTGAATGTATCAGACGATTTTAATGTTAACAATTTTGTACAACTTTGACCAATACACAAATATACAGAAAACAACAGAACCTACAAGGAAGTCTGTACGTCACTTTGACACACGCAGTATTGACGATACAACCAACTTTATACATACAAATAACTTATAATCTGGCATAATTTGTTCAATACAGCTTATTTTAATAAAAAATAACCCAGTAGATGGCATGTGCATTAGGAAAAAGAATTCTCTTTCTGTTGATTGCACAGCCACATCAGGTATTTGTGTTTACTTATTTTTCTTCCTGAAGCTGCTCAATATAAAGATGCACATCATCATCCAAGGTTTCACAATATATATATATATATGGCAACTAAGATCATCAATTTCACAACAACTTATTGTACCTAAAACAAAACATAACTTAGTCAAACGTGCTTTCTCTGTTGCTGTACCTAGGGTCTGGAATGAACTCCCCGTCACTTTGAAAACATCTGAAACAATAGCTATCTTGTTGTGCCTCAAAGCTCAGGTTCCTGAGGACATAGGTGCCATAGAAGTTAATTATATATATATATATATTATATAGAGAATACCTTATTAGACTGACTGTGGTAAGATTATATTGTCACAATAAACAGGTTAGATTGCACCAAAGTTAAAACAATAATGACAAATGGTGGAATATACTACAGTCACACACTATTTCATGTGCATCAGAAATATACACCACATACCAGAGAACACAGAACCTTTTTATATTGTGTTACCATCTGTCATCAGATTAAAATTGTTGCAGCAACACTTAAAGACAATACAAAACTTACCCAGCCTGACGAACCCCAGGCAGAACCACACACAATAGAAACACGACCAGCCAACCGCAATATGAACTTGGACCCTGCGTATTATCGAACTAAACAATTAAACTTTTGCAACTTCCACATTTCTTGCCTCACCAATTTCAACGTTTTCAAGCTCCTTGGCAGCAAGACTGTTAAACACAACCAGTCTCTATCCCATTAAAATAATAATTTAATGAAGGTTTTATTCAAGTCCAACAGTCTTAATCATGACGCCAAACAAAACAACTACGCAGCAACGCCACCTTAACTGATATGTGAGCACAAAGCAAACGACTAAGGATTCATATCCGTTTGACTCTTGATAATTCTGCATGTCACAACATGGCATAAACCATTATCACTTACACTCTCAATAGCAGTAATTAGCAATTGACAGAAAATGCAAATTTCTTGACGACACATTTTCGCTGTAGCTACATTAATTTGTGTTACCAAAGCATGCAGGTCTCAGCAATGTATGCAAGCAACTAGGACTAGTTATGTAGAGCTACAGTCAATCCAGAAATATCTATACAGGAACTTCTTGGGCAGCATTACATTCATCACAAGCTCTTCCACCTTATCAATCTCACTGTTGTGTGGCCAAAGAAATTATTTGATCAAAAGCACTGCAATTGGTGACTTACGACGATAGAAAATGCTATTTATATATATATATGGATATTTGGCCGCCCTATCTGTTACAGTCACCTAACACTTCTTCAGAATATCAACTTTATTGGCATTATCACAATGTTATCGTTCTTATATAGCGCTAATAAGCATATCATGTGAAATGTAAGAAGGTCAGTTAAACGACCCACAAAACATGTCCTTTCTACATCCTCTCCATCACAAGCAACTACCACCCAACTATCTCACAAAATAACAAAACCCCGTCTCAGTTCTCTACCAACTAAATAACAACATTCAGTCATCAGAGACAACCCCGCTAATCAGGTTATTTCCCCCAGCAAATTGCTAACGAAATGTTAGAAGAACGGATTTCTTCTGTTAGGGGCTAAACATGTTCATCACCGCCCCCTGTGACATCACAGCCCCTGTGACATCACAACCCCTGTGACAGCACAACCCCTGTGACATCACAACCCCTGTGAGTCTGTGACATCACAGCCTGTGGGACACTCCATCTGCCTTTATGGAAGAAAGAAGACCACGTTATATAGAGAGACATTCTTACATTTAACTTTTACTTTGCGAGTGCCTTCATTAATTCACCAACACTGCAACAATATATCTATCCATTTGAATGCATGGGAATGTTCCTTCCTGTATTGCTATAAAATAAAACTATTTCTAAATACTTTAATCTTGCATAGGCAATACAAATACTGACGACCATATTTGTAAAGCATGTCCTGCAATAATCAATGTTTTTAGCACGTACTTCAGAAGAATGAGCTTGCCTCTACATGTCCTAGTTAACCAAGGACAAAAGTACGGTAGAGAGTGTACAATTACAGTGGTTAAAGAATGCATGAAGAGAAACAAAAGTGGCGTCCACATACAGCGCAGAGTTGTTCTGCCAACAGTGCCACCACCACCATGAAAAAACGACTGCTCCGACGCTCAGTCCATCTTGATGTTAACGTAGATGTAGCGGATGAACTTGAGTGAGGCGAAGAACGCGACGGTCCCGAGCATGAGGAAGAAGACGTAGCATGTGAGCAGAGTATAGCCGAAGAACTCGACTGTCTGCAGCATCCCTGACATGCTGGACCGCTTGAAGTAGTAGAAGAGGGAGTAGAGGAACACAAAGATGCCCGTCGACCTGCAAACACAGTCACACATAAGTCCTACTGTGGTCTATACAGCTGCTTGTTTTAGTTAAGATATAAGATGGCTTAACCTCTTGTGTTAGATAATAACTGTAGAAGTATTTTTGGTGATTTTAAACATATTTAACCAGAGTTGTAAATATCAAAAATACAAAGACTGTTTAATTATGTGCATTGTGTTAAGTAAATAATTAAACACACAAAGACGTCCTGTCCAGTATACATGACCTTAAACTCTGAACTATGAACAATTAATAATAAAGATTAGTGACTGGATCTAGTTCAGTCAAAACTCATAATTACTCATTAAACTCACATTTGACAAGCTGGAAATGCAAACATTTAAATATATCTTATATATCGGTACATCGGAGATGGTGGTAGTTATCACTTTGAAAACACAACACAAAATGGTTTTTATAGATTTTATCTGAACCTTCAGAAATCCTGCCATGGTAATGTGTGATGAGGGTGACATTTGAAATTTCAGTATTAAATATTTTTAAGCACAGCCTAGGTGCACGGCATACAACTGAGACACCCTTTGTTAAGCGTCACTTTCACCCCTTAAATACTCAAAACCAGTGTACTGTGAAAACATCTCATTAAGACATCAATCTTCTAGATTTGATGATGACTGAGGGCTATTAAAACAACTTTATTTTCTCTGCCCCATAATCATTACAAGGGGCAGTGGATTAGACAGGTACCCTGATAAATAACTGATAAACAATTGCTGCCTGACAACTGGACCCTTATCACTGCGTTAGCAAACATAAGTTATCTAATCTCAAAAACATTTTGCCCATCCTGGAAGCAGGGAAACCGCGGAGTCAGTTATTGTGCCTTGTCGGCGTGGGTGCATTAATTAGAATGAATGCACTTCACTGGAGATAAGACATTACATACCCTGTCAAGAGTTAAGGGTGAATGGGGAAACACCTTGCACAGTTCTTCTACTTTACTTATGTCTCACTAGTCTTCTATAATATTATTAAGTCATTATTATGCTTCTGTGATGACTTTTCAATAACTTCCGAGTTGGCTTTATAATCTAGGACATTTGTTTTACCACTTTTATTGACCATAAGAACCTGATTTGCTGCGTCACATGTGTATGAATTCTTGGGCTACTCTCCGCACTCTGGAGTCCTCACTCCTCAAATCAAACACAGCTCAATGTCATGAATCTAACGGGAACAAAGACGGTAGGGGGAACCCCTTCCTAGATAATCTTGTGCCAGGCAAGATAAGTATAAAATAAACAACGAATGAATTCTGGCCAGTGCAAGGCAGAATTAGATAAGATGGCATTCCTTGTGTTTATCAATCTGACATTCTATAATAAATGTGACGAAAATGTTTTTTCCACTGCCTCATTAGTTTGGAAGATCTTACATAAGACGAGGACAGACAACAATTACTTTCCCTGCAAACCTCGAGGACTTCAGAAGATGACTGAGACACAGATAACAAGCATACAACACCATTTATTAGCAACATCCTGATTGTGGTCATGAAAACATGGGACTGGGTTAAATACTGCTGCCAAATATGACAGCATTCTGAACTTCTACAATCCCTACCAACTAACATGTCCATCCATACGCAGCTGAGCTGAACAGAAACTACCACAGTGACTACATAGAAGTCCTGACTCAGTGCTGCCACCTACTGACCATACTACAACTACTGCTGCAAGTAGGTCACCACACCTGTCTCAGGCATGTGTGGCACAGGCATAGAGTTACATCATTAATCTAACTAGTGTTCTATTTATGTCTATGGGCAGAGGACACATTGAGACAAATTATTAAAAGAAACAAAGAACTAGGACAAACTGTTGAATCATTTTAAAGGAATCCTAGATTAGACAATAGCTGTAGAAGGCCTAGAATAACTGCTGCTGAAACCTTCCTGCGAAACCTGCAGAGTAAACTGAAATACACAATATGGTAAGCCATAAACCAAGTCCCTGTTTCATATTGAAATATTCTCATGCTTTATAAATATCAGCTGTAGAGACATGTTCATAATTCTTGTTACACAAAACAATAATCAGGATTGGAGTCATTATAAAAACTTGTAATGATAATGAACCCCTATAATGAAAAATAATTATGACAATGCCAGCAAGTAGGCGTGACACGCACCGTGCAATCACAGTGACACTGCTTTTTATTTTGTATATTTTCATTCCAATAAATGAATGAAACTTCTAAAGCCTACTGGTATATTTGGTTGTTTTCCTTACATATAACTGGACATTGATGGTAATGATAATGAAAATGATAATGATGGTTTGTAGTGATAATGAAAAATGACATAGTCACATAATGATAATGAAAATGAAACACAGTTACTGTATTCGACCTAACAAGCATACAGTTTGCTTGAGCAAAATTGGGCCATGGATAAATGTCAAGGAATCTGTTGTTATAAGCGTACACCAAAATTTTTTTTTCTAGAAACTGGCATAGAACAACTGAGAAGTGGTGTCAACTGTTTAACACCAGATGGTGACAAGTTGTTCCACATTAGTCAAATTACAATAGTTATGGATCCTGCTGATTAAAAGACGGGGTGTACGCTAATTAGGGCGTGTACACATAACAGGTCATTTGGTTCTTTTTAAGAGGGTCTGCTCCAGCAAAAAACAGCAAGCCTCATAAGTCATTCTACAGGATTAATTCACTGTGACACCTTCTTTGAAACAAGGTGTGTTTACTCTGTGGCGAGTTGCATTTTATGAGAATCCATTAAACAGTAGTTATGGGTTGCTAGATCCGAGTGTTTCAGCAAAGCTGTATTATCTGCTAAGTTGACAGACAACCCAATCAACACAAACAACTGTCTTATCTTTATACTAGGTCACTTTAAAAGGATGGGTCTGCGTTTGGGAATGAAAAGACAGCACTACTATTAACATTTTGAAACAAAACATAGTCAAGTATTGTAAAAAAAATTAGGATTGTTTACATGCAACTGTCTAACATTTTATGTAGGAATGCAGTCTATATTCAGTAGCACTCATCTAATTATAGGTTGTAATTAACCATGAAACTGTTTAAACTAACACTCCAAGAAGAAATTGGCTATTACGGAGACTGCCAGACTCACCCAGCACTGAATATAGACCGCCACCACCACCGGTAGTCCTCGACCGACAGCTGGAAGTAGGTCAATGCGATGGAGATGGACGCCGTGACGCTGAGGAGGATGGCATACACGACAAACAGGATGCCATAGAGGGTGTACTGCTCGCGCCCCCACAGGGTCGCAAAGATGTAGTACAACTCCACCGAGATGGCACTGTGGACAGACAATCAAACACTGGACTCATCTTTTTAACCCTCCTTAGCTCCTTAGTTCCCTAACTCCTTAGCTCCTTAGTTCCCCAACTCCTTAGCTCCTTAGTTCCCTAACTCCATCTGTTGACAACACTGTATGTCGATTTTGTCTTCATGCACCTCAGTGTGTGGATTTCTAAGGATTTAGGTGCCACAGAAGTACCCTACCACGACTCAGATAAACATTGGAGTAGCTAATGTAAAAGTGGAAAAATACTAAGTTAAATAAACAGGTAAAATATTACTGCATCATTATAACGTCAGAAAGGATTATATAAAGTAGTTGAATAACGTTTGTATTACTTGCCTGCTTCATGAACTACTACCTCGGTTATTTAAATAAGTATATTTAACATTCCTATGTGTATATATATATTTCATACAACACAGTGAGGCTGCCAGTTTTTAAGTGCAATACTACAAGTATTTTCAAGTGCGTCTACCCTAGATACCAACAAGTTAGCAGTCCAGACTTCAGTAAAACACTCACCTGAATGGCAGGAAACCTCCCACAATGCAGTGCGAGAGGGTGGTGCGATACCACGGAACAGAGGGGATCTCGCGGGCGATGTTCTTGGTGCGACATGGGGCATCAAAGCTGCTGGCCCAGTTCTTGCCAAAGATGCCCCCAATCACCGTGAGAGGGTAGCCCACTGGAGGGCAGATAAAGAAATTAGGTGAGTACGGGAGAGAACCATCCACATGCATGGTAGACAATTACAAATACACCACATCCAATCTATTACTTTTCCTTTTTATTCCAACTACACTTCTAACATTTTCAAATCAATAGTCGTTACACGGAAAGTCATATTTCTGATCGCTAGATGGCGGGCATGTATAACGCAATGCATCGTGGGATCTATTGTTGACGGAAGTACAACTTACACTTAAATTAGCGAATCAGAAAGAATTAGCTTCAGCAAACAATACATCGTACCAACAATAACACTTACTGATATTAAACAGAAATCACATCGCTAGCATTGGAACACAAAAATCAACCGATCTGATCTATGCGTGGGCATAGATATGCAGTTTCAGTGCACGGCAAAATATTCGTGTGAAATACGTGTCATAGTTCCATTGACAATCTTAAGCGATTTCACCTTTTTTAGCATTATATTATGCACCAGAGGAGCCATGGGTTATTTCCAGTAGGTTCTATTCAATTTACATAATTTCAATTTCAGTTATGCAGGACCTGTTTATTCTAAAATGAAGACATTTTCCCGGTGACTATGTAAGGAGTCATAATAAAATCAATTATAACACTTTGTCTGTAATCAACAACAAGAAAACCAACTGAAGTAAGAGAAAACATGAACTAAACATAATATGATATCTCTAAATACTGGGCAAAGAAAACAATTGAAGAATTATGACAATATATGTGATATGAATGTACGAGGCCAGCTGGGCAGATTGAAACATTGAAGAGAAGGATTAATGGCATATAACAGGAGACCCACATATGACAACAAGTAATACCTGCATGAATGTAACAGGAGACCCACATATGACAACAAGTAATACCTGCATGAATGTAACAGGAGACCCACATATGACAACAAGTAATACCTGCATGAATGTAACATGAGACCCACATATGACAACAAGTAATACCTGCATGGATGTAACAGGAGACCCACATATGACAACAAGTAATACCTGCATGAATGTAACAGGAGACCCACATATGACAACAAGTAATACCTGCATGAATGTAACAGGAGACCCACATATGACAACAAGTAATACCTGCATGAATGTAACATGAGACCCACATATGACAACAAGTAATACCTGCATGGATGTAACAGGAGACCCACATATGACAACAAGTAATACCTGCATGAATGTAACAGGAGAACCACATATGACAACAAGTAATACCTTCATGAATGTAACAGGAGACCCACATATGACAACAAGTAATACCTTCATGAATGTAACAGGAGACCCACATATGACAACAAGTAATACCTTCATGAATGTAACAGGAGACCCACATATGACAACAAGTAATACCTGCATGGATGTAACAGGAGACCCACATATGACAACAAGTAATACCTGCATGAATGTAACAGGAGACCCACATATGACAACAAGTAATACCTTCATGAATGTAACAGGAGACCCACATATGACAACAAGTAATACCTGCATGGATGTAACAGGAGACCCACATATGACAACAAGTAATACCTGCATGAATGTAACAGGAGACCCACATATGACAACAAGTAATACCTGCATGAATATAACATGAGACCCACATATGACAACAAGTAATACCTGCATGAATGTAACAGGAGACCCACATATGACAACAAGTAATACCTGCATGAATGTAACAGGAGACCCACATATGACAACAAGTAATACCTTCATGAATGTAACAGGAGACTCACATATGACAACAAGTAATACCTGCATGAATGTAACAGGAGACCCACATATGACAACAAGTAATACCTTCATGAATGTAACAGGAGACCCACATATGACAACAAGTAATACCTGCATGGATGTAACAGGAGACCCACATATGACAAGTAATACCTGCATGGATGTAACAGGAGACCCACATATGACAAGTAATACCTTCATGAATGTAACAGGAGACCCACATATGACAACAAGTAATACCTGCATGGATGTAACAGGAGACCCACATATGACAAGTAATAACTGCATGAATGTAACAGGAGACCCACATACAAGTAATACCTGCATGAATATAACAGGAGACCCACATATGACAACAAGCAATACCTGAAATGTAATCCAATGAGAAACAGGACAAGAATAGCTAAAGGTAATGGAAACTACTCCATAAATTACACATACTTGGCCTCTTGTCACATTTGATACAGCTGTTTGACACCTCAAGTCAGACGGAGGCTGTCACTTGTTTGTGGTCATAAAACCTGATTCAGTATAACATTGGTAACCCTAGAAAGGGTTCACCTTTAAAAGTGTCTTAATTCACAGATGCACATTTTGAAACAATCAGTATTGTTCATGTTTGCTTAAACTTTGAATGAAGGCCTGACCACTGACAATGAATACTTTGTGTATAGTGTTGTAGCATCTAAGCAGGACTTGTTTTGTCTCTGCTTACACTGGCAGTCAGCCAGGCTTACACTGGTAGCCAGCCAGGCTTACATTAACAGTCAGCCAGGCTTACACTGGTAACCAGCCAGGCTTACATTAACAGCCAGCCAGGCTTATACTGACAGCCTGCCAGGCTTACATTAACAGTCAGCCAGGCTTACACTGGCAGCCAGCCAGGCTTACATTAACAGCCAGCCAGGCTTATACTGACAGCCCGCCAGGCTTACATTAACAGTCAGCCAGGCTTACACTGGCAGCCAGCCAGGCTTACATTAACAGTCAGCCAGGCTTACACTGGCAGCCAGCCAGGCTTACATTAACAGCCAGCCAGGCTTACACTGGCAGCCAGCCAAGCTTATATTAACAGTCAGCCAGGCTTATACTGACAGCCAGCCAGGCTTACAATGACAGCTGGCCTGTCTTACACTGACAGCCGCCCAGGCTTACATTGACAGCCAACCAGGTTTATACTGACAGCCAGCCAGGCAGATGTTGTGAAGAAAGAAGCTACATCCAGCATCTGTAGATAAGCCATGGGAGGAGGAGGAGGAGGAGGAGGAGGAGGCAAGCTTCATTCCATGGTTAGACGATTATAAAGTCAAATATTTCACTAAAACATGTTTCTGGTCACATATATGAGGATCAATACTGTACAAAAAAATTTATGCAAAGATCACATTAATGTCGAGTAGCTACAAACAGGAGTGACTAAAGGCAGGTTGAAGACAGGAATACCACCATCTTTAAATCCATGCACAGTTCATTCAGCAATACATGATCAAGGTATCGTCCACCATATCGAGGCAGGCAGCCAATGGCCTGGACTTTTGCAGTTGGCTGGTT
Organism: Lamellibrachia columna; assembly: GCA_963662155.1. NCBI lineage: Eukaryota > Metazoa > Annelida > Polychaeta > Sabellida > Siboglinidae > Lamellibrachia > Lamellibrachia columna. The sequence goes on from OY759263.1 coordinate 11,373,182, forward strand.
CCATCCGGTAGGTCGCCAGCCAATGGGGCCGGCGACTTTTACAGCTCTCCGGTGTCGTAACGTTTGACAACGTTTTGTATTTTCATCCATAACGAATTTTTCAATAAATCTTGTCCTAAATTCTGTTATAGAACTGAACTGCTGCCTTGATGACCGCGTCAACAGTGTTTTTATCCTAGTTGCGCACTTCCGCCAGTGCAATGCCTGGATGGGTAAATTATTGGTTGGGCTGGCATATTTTGACCAGCAAGGGTTGGGTGTTGAGGGGAAGGCAGGGCTCTGGGAGGAAGGTACTCACGGAAGGCCCACAGGCAGCCCAGGAGGATGACAGTCTCCCAGGGAAGAGCCTGGGTGGAGCCGTACGCCCACGCCACACTGTTCACAAAACTCCACACGACAAAGAACGGCGCTACAAACAGACAAACAAACTGGGTCAGATGCTATGTCTACTGCTTCATGCAAGAGTGATTTAGTCTCTCGGCAAAGTGTAAGCATCATCAAAATGTTGCTGTCATTTCAGAAAAGAAACCATGCCAAAAATGTTTACATAAGTTGAGTTTGGATGCAAACTGCATGGCCATATCCTATTGGCAGTATAGGATTATGTGTTAACAAGAGCTTAACAATTTTTGTCTGGTGAGCATATATTGCCAGACAACTGCACCCGTGACATAGGGTTATCTGAAAGTATGGCATGGTCCATGAAATTAAGATGCTGTGTTCAACAAGGTTTTCCTAGTAAACCACTGGCCTGATATTCTTAATTGTAGTTGCAAATGGTTATGTTTGAGTAACTCTTATAAGTGCATAGGCCCAAAAACATGACTTTTGTTTCCCTTTAACGAAAACAAAAGTATACAAATCTTAAAAGTACGTCAGCGAAGGTGTCGCCAATTGTGCCAGTAGATGTCACTGAACATCAACGAACCTATGAAGAGGGCGGAGTTGAGATTGATGTTCCACACCCAATACTCTCCCCCCATCTTCTTGTACATCCCACTCCCCACGTACCCTGCTATGCCTAAAACAAGAACAATAACATTATTATTCATGATAAACCTTACAAAATAGACATTTTATCTTCACATAGGGTTGTAAAAAAATTTACAGGTAAATATAGATAGATATACAGGTAAAAATAGTACTGCTTAAATAAAATATTTATAGAAGACAGTATAGTGTAACATGCAGAAAAGACACATTAAAACAGAATTCAAATAAGTTATGCAGTAATGTGTAGCCTATTTAATTAAAACTGCTTCCTCAACTGATTTAGCCAATCGCAAATCTGGTTCATTGGTGTCCAAATATGTAGTGTGTGAATATTTTATGTAACATCCGCAGTCGACTTAATAAAAAAATGCGAATTTTTTTTCAAATCATCGAAAGAATTGACTTTAGTCGTTAGATCTGGTAAGGATCAAAACAGTGGATATCCAAAATGGTAAACACTTTGTGGGTCAATGCTGGTCATGGGCGTTACTTCCATCCTCTCGCCGATCAAAGTTAAAAAATTTCACCAAGGAAAAATTTTGATTTTTCAGCATTTCGATTTTAATTTCAGTAAATGTTTGAACAAGCATTAACTAATTTAATAATTTGGCTGATGATTTCACAATCGAATTGATTAAGCACCTTTACAAAAGGAACCCAATTAAATGCTATGTTTTTTTTTCAATCCTAATGTAAATTTTACACCTGCCGTTTGTATACCATGTAACTTACAGACTTAAAAAATAAATTATATTCATATTAATTATTGGCACAATGCAACAAACTTACATACAGTTAAGCTAGCTAATACAAAACGGACAGTAATGGAATAAAATACTGATTTACTGAACAAAATCAATCAGTTCTAAACGAACTTTCATGACAATGGTCAGTTCAACTTGAACTTTCATGACAATGGTCAGTTCAAATTGCATAAACAACTGCACTAAAGAAAGCAGAAATGCCAAACAGAAGATTGAGATGTAACTTACATGATGTGAGAGCATAGAGCAGAATGAAGGCTGTGTCTATTGGGCTGTGACAATGTCACTTACATGATGTGAGAGCATAGAGCAGAATGAAGGCTGTGTCTGTTGGGCTGTGACAATGTCACTTACATGATGTGAGAGCATAGAGCAGAATGAAGGCTGTGTCTGTTGGGCTGTGACAATGTAACTTACATGATGAGAGAGCATAGAGCAGAATGGAGGCTGTGTCTGTTGGGCTGTGACAATGTTACTTATATGATGTGAGAGCATAGAGCAGAATGGAGGCTGTGTCTGTTGGGCTGTGACAATGTTACTTACACGATGTGAGAGCATAGAGCAGAATGAAGGCTGTGTCTGTTGGGCTGTGACAATGTTACTTACACGATGTGAGAGCATAGAGCAGAATGAAGGCTGTGTCTGTTGGGCTGTGACAATGTTACTTACATGACGTGAGAGCATAGATCAGAATGAAGGCTGTGTCTGTTGGGCTGTGACAATGTAACTTACATGATGTGAGAGCATAGAGCAGAATGGAGACTGTGTCTGTTGGGCTGTGACAATGTTACTTATATGATGTGAGAGCATAGAGCAGAATGGAGGCTGTGTCTGTTGGGCTGTGACAATGTTACTTACACGATGTGAGAGCATAGAGCAGAATGAAGGCTGTGTCTGTTGGGCTGTGACAATGTTACTTACACGATGTGAGAGCATAGAGCAGAATGAAGGCTGTGTCTGTTGGGCTGTGACAATGTTACTTACACGATGTGAGAGCATAGAGCAGAATGAAGGCTGTGTCTGTTGGGCTGTGACAATGTTACTTACACGATGTGAGAGCATAGAGCAGAATGAAGGCTGTGTCTGTTGGGCTGTGACAATGTTACTTACATGACGTGAGAGCATAGATCAGAATGGAGACTGCTTACTGAACTGTGATGGTGTAACTTACATGACGTGAGAGCATAGAGCAGAATGGAAACTGTGTTTATTGAACCGTGACAATGTAACTTACATGACGTGAGAGCATAGAGAAGAATGGAAGCTGTGTTTATGGAACCGTGACGGTGTACGTTGAACATGCCAAGCATAGCCATCATGAGAATTCCTGTCGCGGTCGCCAGAAACTGAGTGCCAACACCTGCAGCAGAATGACGTAGACATGAAGTTAACAGGTACACTTCGTCCTTCATAACAAAGTTACACACAAGTTCGCCTTACATTCTTGTTGCTTGTCACTTGTCCTTCGAAAAACACAATGATAAATTTTGCTACAAAATGCAAGTCTGGGCGAGTCAACCAATATCGATAGCAATAATGATGGCTTTGTAGAAATCTTGATATCAGGCTTCGACTTTCCCAGGAGTCCGACACTCCTCATTTCATCCTGCTGTTTTGTGGATTAGTAGTTCTGAGTACATAAGAAAACTTTCAGATTCGATAACTGGATGCTTCCAAAAACAGGCGTCCATGTAAGTGGTATCAAGATGGAGAGGCTTTGCTCATTGAACATGCAACATCTTAGCAGTGGTCGTAAAAAGAACTTAAATAATAATAATAAATTTACGTTTTCCATGAGAGGCATATATAACAGGACCTAACCAACAGCTGGCAGGCTCACAGAAATGCACACTGCTAGTTGTATTGTATCTTATGAAAATTACACATGCTTTGCTCACAAGTTGCATTATTTTATATTGTTTTGTGTAATTCTTTTCTCTCGCATGGTTTTTGTGTTCATAACACCAGAAATTTGCTTCTCAACTTCACAGCAGCATGCACTGTGATTGTTGATCCCGCCCACTAGTTCATCTAAATTCATGGTGAAATGGTAAAAAATATCTCCAAATCACGGAATGAAGCAACTAGTTTTGTTATTTCGGGCTCCATTACATTACACCAGCGACTGACGTACCAAGAATGGCGCAGAAGAAGGCCTTGTAGGGCGGGAAGCGGAAGACATCGGTGTGGATGATCTTCCACCCGTTCTCTTCCTCGTCCATCAGGTCCTCGTCCTCATCCATGTTGCTCTTCGCAAAGTCGTTCTTCAACACCCGCGTCTACAGAACACAGCCACTCGTAGAGTTAGAATCTTACCACAACCATACCAACTTACCTTACCATCACATACAATACAAAAACTTCTATTGCACTAAAATCCTCTGGAAATCCAAGCACAGCAGAGCACCAAAACAAAAGGGTTAGACAGTATGTAGTCGGTTTAACAATTCCAGTTGTAAACAGTTGGATCGGTATGCTGAGGAGCTATGGAGGATAAGCTAGTTTAAACAAGTGGGTTTTAGTTGATAACAAAACATTCCTGCCGACTTAACTCCAATAGAAAGTAAGTTCCAGAGTTGGTGTGGCAACTGAGAAAGCTCTAGGTCTGACGTTTGCCAATAGGAAGTAAGTTCCACAGAGTTGGTGTGGCAACTGAGAAAGCTCTAGTTTTGATGTTTGTTTTAACACTGGGAACAAAAAGTAGACAAGTATTAGATGATGGAAGCTGTCTGGGCTGTCTTGCAGGAGTGAGCAGTGAATGTAAATATGTTGGCTAACCCTGGGATTGACCATTGGGCCAAATTATTGGCGCACACAGAATGAAAAGCATTCCAGCCAATTTTGAGCTGATTTTGGTATCACTCTGTGGGAACAATTTTCATTTCCATCACCAGTACCTCACACGGGAATAAATGGTATCACTGGAAAGCTGAATCACTCTTCGTTCTGATTCATGTTTATTCATGAGCATAGTCATTGAAAGCTAATGATGATCTAGCTTACAAAACACATCACATCCCATATTTGGCTGCTTTTACTATGCTCCACAGACAATGCTAATTCAATAATGGTAACTCACACTGCTAATACACCAAGATAATGGTAACCTACAGTGCTAACTCACGTACGTACTGATAGCCGACAGTGCTAACTCCCCAAGATAACAAAAACTTACCAAGAGAATGTGAACTCACCATGATAATGATGACGAAGCCAATAAGAAGGAAGACGAGGACCATGGAGTTGATGATGGACAGCCAGTGGATCTGAAAGGAAAAGCAAATGATGTTAACAATCCCAGATCTAAAATGATGAAACAAGCAGGAGTTTGGAAACAGTATTGGTACCAGTTAATAAAACAATTGGTCTCAAAAGTACTCACATCTCATGATGGATGGTAAAACATGCTAAAATTTAGTTTTAGCTTTGTAGTTCATGGATAGTGAATAGGTTTGGCAACTGTGGCATAAAAGTAGAACAAATTGTTTCTAACAATCAGCGTTTACTTTTGTTTAATTAAAAAGTTTTCTTTAATTAAGTAAAACATGTTTCTTTACAGCCTGTAGAGACTAATTTATGCAGGTAAACCAACACAAAATGCGCTAAATTCAAGACATGGAAAGTTGGCTGTACAATGTGACAGACCTCAAGTGTTTTCGGGAAGAAGCTGCTGTCGCGCACTCTCTTGCCCCGGTCCGAGAATTTGGTTCTGCAATGCAAAAACATTTCCTAATTTATGGTTGCTTCACTATAACCATCAGACATGAGACCACACTATAAGGCTCAACATTAACTCATCAACCAATTTGCCATGTCTGACATATTGCAGTTTTCTACTTCCTGTAGTACCAAAACACACACATAGGTGGCACCACTTAGACATACTTGTGCTAGCAAACTGTTCTTTCAGCTGTGTTTCTGACATAACCCAATTAACACTCTTGATTCAACTCTGTCGGAGGCTGGTATGCATTATTGCCAATACATAGCATATTTTTTACTTCACACAAATCACTATTATGATGAAGTTATTTCTACAGGTGTTTCACTCACGTAGTCTCCGTCCATTTGATGCTGTAGGTGAAGGACACTTCAAACGGAGCGGTGACACCTTCCAGACTCACTGGCGATTTGTTTTTCGTTGACACGTTCGCATAGATGATCTGAAAGCAAACATGGCTACACTTTAAATGATGTCATGTTCATATAGTTTTATAATTTTATTAAAATAAACCTGAATATCGAACTTGGATGAATGAACGGATGTTTTGGCTTCTCGGATTGTCAAATTAGACATCTTATTTACCTCACAAGAAACTTGGTCGAATTTTCCATATCCCCCACACGGCCTTTGCTGGTGGACAGATTTAGATACGGGCATGATCACAAGTGCGTAATGAAAGACCTAAGGATTTAGACCATGAGGAGAACTGGTTAAGGAGAAAAATCAAGGAAGCAATAAACATTCCTCGAATGAAACCTGTCCTGAATCGAGACATCAGCCAGGGGCTCCGACCTGTCCTTCTCTAGCTTGTGTCACATGACACTGGTCATGTGACATGCATGTAGTGGAGCAAGCACAGGAAAGGACAGCCTTTAGTGGAAATTATTAATAAAAACAGACTGGTCCTGTTGGGGTAGAATAAATGAGTCATCAATATCATACCCTGTCGCCATTGTACTCGATGTTGAAGTGAAGGTGAGTCCACAAATAGATTTTGTGGTTATGGGGCAGAAACCCACCCTCCTCCAGGTGGCCGATGAAACCCCGCACAGGAATGTCATCTGGCATCAAATGGAACAATCTATGTTAGAACGTCTTCTTTACAACATGATATGGCTGCGCTACAGTGTTTAAACTTGACAGCCATTGTCTGTGCTGTACCAACTGGAACAACCTAAATCTGATGCAGCTACAGCGCCAAGTTTGCAGATATTAACATATTCAGGCCGAGTATCTCCAGCTTTGAACATTGAGACCTGCACGTTTTCCCACTATCAACAGTCACTCTCCTTCAGTTATACCTCTTCATGCACACTGTCATCTATTTTATCTATCAACAGTCACTCTCCTTCAGTTGTACCTCTTCATGCACACTGTCATCTATTTTATCTATCAACAGTCACTCTCCTTCAGTTGTACCTCTTCATGCACACTGTCATCTATTTTATCTATCAACAGTCACTCTCCTTCAGTTGTACCTCTTCATGCACACTGTCATCTATTTTATCTATCAACAGTCACTCTCCTTCAGTTGTACCTCTTCATGCACACTGTCATCTATTTTATCTATCAACAGTCACTCTCCTTCAGTTGTACCTCTTCATGCACACTGTCATCTATTTTATCTATCAACAGTCACTCTCCTTCAGTTGTACCTCTTCATGCACACTGTCATCTATTTTATCTATCAACAGTCACTCTCCTTCAGTTGTACCTCTTCATGCACACTGTCATCTATTTTATCTATCAACAGTCACTCTCCTTCAGTTGTACCTCTTCATGCACACTGTCATCTATTTTATCTTTCAACAGTCACTCTCCTTCAGTTGTACCTCTTCATGCACACTGTCATCTATTTTATCTTTCAACAGTCACTCTCCTTCAGTTGTACCTCTTCATGCACACTGTCATCTATTTTATCTATCAACAGTCACTCTCCTTCAGTTGTACCTCTTCATGCACACTGTCATCTATTTTATCTATCAACAGTCACTCTCCTTCAGTTGTACCTCTTCATGCACACTGTCATCTATTTTATCTATCAACAGTCACTCTCCTTCAGTTGTACCTCTTCATGCACACTGTCATCTATTTTATCTTTCAACAGTCACTCTCCTTCAGTTGTACCTCTTCATGCACACTGTCATCTATTTTATCTATCAACAGTCACTCTCCTTCAGTTGTACCTCGTCATGCACACTGTCATCTATTTTATCTATCAACAGTCACTCTCCTTCAGTTGTACCTCTTCATGCACACTGTCATCTATTTTATCTTTCAACAGTCACTCTCCTTCAGTTGTACCTCTTCATGCACACTGTCATCTATTTTATCTATCAACAGTCACTCTCCTTCAGTTGTACCTCTTCATGCACACTGTCATCTATTTTATCTATCAACAGTCACTCTCCTTCAGTTGTACCTCTTCATGCACACTGTCATCTATTTTATCTATCAACAGTCACTCTCCTTCAGTTGTACCTCTTCATGCACACTGTCATCTATTTTATCTATCAACAGTCACTCTCCTTCAGTTGTACCTCTTCATGCACACTGTCATCTATTTTATCTATCAACAGTCACTCTCCTTCAGTTGTACCTCTTCATGCACACTGTCATCTATTTTATCTATCAACAGTCACTCTCCTTCAGTTGTACCTCTTCATGCACACTGTCATCTATTTTATCTTTCAACAGTCACTCTCCTTCAGTTGTACCTCTTCATGCACACTGTCATCTATTTTATCTATCAACAGTCACTCTCCTTCAGTTGTACCTCGTCATGCACACTGTCATCTATTTTATCTATCAACAGTCACTCTCCTTCAGTTGTACCTCGTCATGCACACTGTCATCTATTTTATCTATCAACAGTCACTCTCCTTCAGTTGTACCTCTTCATGCACACTGTCATCTATTTTATCTTTCAACAGTCACTCTCCTTCAGTTGTACCTCTTCATGCACACTGTCATCTATTTTATCTATCAACAGTCACTCTCCTTCAGTTGTACCTCTTCATGCACACTGTCATCTATTTTATCTATCAACAGTCACTCTCCTTCAGTTGTACCTCTTCATGCACACTGTCATCTATTTTATCTATCAACAGTCACTCTCCTTCAGTTGTACCTCTTCATGCACACTGTCATCTATTTTATCTATCAACAGTCACTCTCCTTCAGTTGTACCTCTTCATGCACACTGTCATCTATTTTATCTATCAACAGTCACTCTCCTTCAGTTGTACCTCTTCATGCACACTGTCATCTATTTTATCTATCAACAGTCACTCTCCTTCAGTTGTACCTCTTCATGCACACTGTCATCTATTTTATCTTTCAACAGTCACTCTCCTTCAGTTGTACCTCTTCATGCACACTGTCATCTATTTTATCTTTCAACAGTCACTCTCCTTCAGTTGTACCTCTTCATGCACACTGTCATCTATTTTATCTTTCAACAGTCACTCTCCTTCAGTTGTACCTCTTCATGCACACTGTCATCTATTTTATCTTTCAACAGTCACTCTCCTTCAGTTGTACCTCTTCATGCACACTGTCATCTATTTTATCTTTCAACAGTCACTCTCCTTCAGTTGTACCTCTTCATGCACACTGTCATCTATTTTATCTTTCAACAGTCACTCTCCTTCAGTTGTACCTCTTCATGCACACTGTCATCTATTTTATCTATCAACAGTCACTCTCCTTCAGTTGTACCTCTTCATGCACACTGTCATCTATTTTATCTATCAACAGTCACTCTCCTTCAGTTGTACCTCTTCATGCACACTGTCATCTATTTTATCTTTCAACAGTCACTCTCCTTCAGTTGTACCTCTTCATGCACACTGTCATCTATTTTATCTTTCAACAGTCACTCTCCTTCAGTTGTACCTCTTCATGCACACTGTCATCTATTTTATCTTTCAACAGTCACTCTCCTTCAGTTGTACCTCTTCATGCACACTGTCATCTATTTTATCTATCAACAGTCACTCTCCTTCAGTTGTACCTCTTCATGCACACTGTCATCTATTTTATCTTTCAACAGTCACTCTCCTTCAGTTGTACCTCTTCATGCACACTGTCATCTATTTTATCTATCAACAGTCACTCTCCTTCAGTTGTACCTCTTCATGCACACTGTCATCTATTTTATCTATCAACAGTCACTCTCCTTCAGTTGTACCTCTTCATGCACACTGTCATCTATTTTATCTTTCAACAGTCACTCTCCTTCAGTTGTACCTCTTCATGCACACTGTCATCTATTTTATCTTTCAACAGTCACTCTCCTTCAGTTGTACCTCTTCATGCACACTGTCATCTATTTTATCTTTCAACAGTCACTCTCCTTCAGTTGTACCTCTTCATGCACACTGTCATCTATTTTATCTATCAACAGTCACTCTCCTTCAGTTGTACCTCTTCATGCACACTGTCATCTATTTTATCTTTCAACAGTCACTCTCCTTCAGTTGTACCTCTTCATGCACACTGTCATCTATTTTATCTATCAACAGTCACTCTCCTTCAGTTGTACCTCTTCATGCACACTGTCATCTATTTTATCTTTCAACAGTCACTCTCCTTCAGTTGTACCTCTTCATGCACACTGTCATCTATTTTATCTTTCAACAGTCACTCTCCTTCAGTTGTACCTCGTCATGCACACTGTCATCTATTAGTGGCATCGTGTGCACACACCAAGTTTTATAAACCTCGTGGAGAGGGAAAACACATAACAGGAAGAAGTGAAGGAATAATTGAAAACTAATGAACACTTGTAAACAGGTCTTAATTTCTAATCTACACTGCTGCATACACATTAATATTCTGAAAACAAACAATATTTCACATTCACACCCTAACAGGTATTTCATACATACTAAGTACTTGTACATTTCCTGATCAAATAAATGTATATTTCACTTATTTTCAGCTGTTTATTTTCATAACAAAACTTCTGTTAGTCATTTTAATGTTGTCAATTTTTATAAATTTTTTCTTCAGTACAAAAACTGTTGGTCAGAGCACCTTTTGCCACATATGAAATATGCAAATCTTTGTAACCGAGGAAAGGAAAAGGGTTGGTCACAAGAATTCCTTGTAAACAAACACAAAGCATGTGAGGAGTGATAATCATCCAAGTGTTTTGCTTCAAGAAGAGAAACTGAATTAAACGCGTTGTAGACATACAAATGCCCTACCGATGACAAACTCAAAATAGTAGAGATCTTCAATGGCATCCTGTAGTTTCTGCAGCTCTGCCTCCTTTAGCTTTGTCTTGCACAAGTCCTTGGAATTCACATCAGCTGCAAGCAACATAGAGACTGGTTGACTGAGGACAAACTCTGGCGTACTGTGGAAAAATTCTGGCATACTGGCGACAAACTCTGGCATACTGGGGACAAACTCTGGCATACTGGGGACAAACTGTGGTGGACTGGTAACAAACTCTCATGGACTGGGGACAAACTGTTGTGGACTTGGGACAAACTCTGGCATACTGGGGACAAATGCTGATGTACTGGGGACAGACTGTGGTGGACTGCTAGCAAACTGTGCTGGACTGGGGACAAACTCTGGCATACTGGCGACAAATGCTGATGTACTGGGGACAAACTGTGGTGGACTGCTAGCAAACTGTTGTGGACTTGGGACAAACTCTGGCATACTGGCGACAAATGCTGATGTACTGGGGACAAACTGTGGTGGACTGCTAACAAACTGTGGTGGACTGGGGACAAACTCTGGCGTACTGGGGACAAACTCTGATGTACTGGGGACAAACTGTGGTGGATTGGGAAGAAACTGTGGTGGACTGGAAAGAAACTGTGGTGGATTGGGAAGAAACTGTGGTGGACTGGAAAGAAACTGTGGTGGACTGGAAAGAAACTGTGGTGGACTGTAGACAAACTGTGGTGGACTGGAGACAAACTGTGGTGGACTGGAAAGAAACTGTGGTGGACTGGAAAGAAACTGTGGTGGACTGTAGACAAACTGTGGTGGACTGTAGACAAAACTTAGTAAACAAACCTTTACAGACCACAGAGACACAGTTTGGAGTTTATGTCTGTGTGAAAGTGAACAATATAATGAAAAAAAATTAGTGAGTTAATAGTAATACATGAAATTTTGTTTTCTGTCAAAGATTAAAGGTTGTTTTGTGACAAGTGGAGGTCTATAATCGTATAAACAGTAATAACACTGGATTATCAATTTATCATTGCACCAGCTCTACCATAGAAAAGCAGAGATATTAAAGTAGAAATGAAACATCCATATTATAGACGATGAAGTGGTATTCACCCAGGGCTGAACCAATCCTTTGCTCCCATTATTTAAGAACAAAAAGTCTGTTACTTGAAAAACAAAAACCTGTTATGATTGTCCAAAAACCTGTTGCAATAACGGGACAACGGGACAAGGGATCCCTGGCTAAGGGCCTGGACTGAACTACTCACTTTTAAAGACCATGTCATACTTGGAGACGGCCATGCGGTCTCCGTCTAGGATCTCTCCCAGAGTCAGACTTTTGTGCTCGATCTGAAACAAGTCCGAATAGTTTAATGTTCATCTTTCCAATCACCGCTCACTTGTTTCATATATAGCTGAACTTTTTCATGTGTAAATGTACATACTAATTAGAATAATTTTTAATGTCTACTTTAAACCTTATTTAAGGTAGCTGGGGTGGCTATTATATGCTTGTCTTGAATTTATTAGTTTCAGTAGAAGTTTTAAAGATAAATTAACCATTTCTTCACAGATTGTAGTTGAAATACTATATAATATACCAGATTTAAAAAAATGGAGTTTTTCATTTATTTGGTTATGTTACAAGGTTTTTAAAGCATTTTTGTAAATGTAAAAAAAATAGCCACTAAAAATGAAGTTTAATCGTTTTGAGACAATCCCTCCAAAAAATAAACAACATACTATATAAGCATGACAGTGTAACTGATAACTTTATGGCAGATTTTGATTAGCATAAACCAATTATGTTTGCTACACCACGGTGAATGAATCAAGCAAAAGTTGAATGACAGCCTAAAGTGGCAGTGTATTTTTGACACAAACCCTTCACCAATTGTAATTTACTGCTGTATTACGTTGAGTGCATGTGAGACACATTCATACATAACGTAGTGAGTTGTAGTTTTTCTCAAACAATATTTTAAACATCATTTCCTGGTTAATAATGAAAACACAATCTCAACCAATGCTTGTTTTTGTGTTTAAATTTACGGTTTTTCACTGGCGTTTTATGTATTGTTGACAAAACATAATTGCCATTTGTAATATTGATATGTCCCCTTAATTTGCCACCACAATAGTCCTTGAATCTGTACTTGTAACGTGTTATCGTCTATGGTATCAGGTTACGCCAGCCATCTAACAAACACGTGGCAGGGTGTGTGTACGATCATTCTGATTGGCCTGTTATCCCGTGGGGTCACCAGGTGACATATGCGTTGGCATTTCCGTTCGTGTCAAAGGCATGATAAACTACATTAACGCTCACTGAGTGCTGATATTTGCTTGGTTTAAGTACATGATTTAATTAAGTAGACATAATACTGATGTGTACTAGCATTACAGTAACCAGACGATGTAGTGCGCTTTCATGGTGAACGAATATAGCTGGTTCGAACATTGTAGCACACGCGGTCATTACTATGGAAACACTGTCACTTTTCCGGGAATCCAAGGGGACTTCCAAAACGACTGTGTTTTTAAAGGATGGATTGGCAAAATATGACGTTACTGACGGGTGATTTTTTTGTGGTGTCGACGTTTAGTTCAGTATATTCTAGCATGTTATGAAGAAAAAAATCAACTGACACACTAGCCGCCCAAGCTACCTTAACACAAACCTGGTTTTAGTGCCTCACAAAAGATGTATTCTAGCTTCTGCAACAATGTCGTGGCTTTATCATTTAGGGCATGGTTTCATCGCTGAACAATGTTCATGAACAAACATTATTCTCATTAAAACACTACTACGATGTTTGGCTGTGTTCGCCATTATCTATGCCTAAATTGTCCGATCGGTTAGGCCATCATCACAGTGAATACACCCACCTTGTCTGGTACACACAGTGGCAGTTGGTAATAGTGGTACGTCTCATGGGGGTTGAAGTATGGACCCACTTTATTCACATAGACAATAACCTACAAGCCATGAAACATGTATTAGTATCTGTAAACATATGCATTCAGCAGAGGTTTCACTCAACTCAACAATTTGCATGTAAATATTTAATTCTTTTGCAGAAGTGCAATACACTGCAAATAGCTACTTATTCATTGGTTAAAGTTTAAGCAAAATCTGAGACATCAATGGGGGGCATGGTGGTCGTGTGGTAGAGTGCCAGGCTTTCAGTTGAAGGGATCGGGGTTCGAAACCACCACCGCCATTTCGAAGCTTGGGCAATTTCGTTCACCCCCGCTTTGCCTGTGTCTTTCGGAAGAGACAGTAAAAACTGTTTGTCCCTTCTATCTGGTGTCTATGCCAGGGGAAGTAAAAGATCCAATGCAGGGAAATGGAATAAACCTGTGATGGACTCACTAACTCTAGAGAAGGACACCCTTAAAAACCAGGAGGACCACATTGGAAATAAGTGTACTTTGATGCTTTAATGTGTTATCCTTGGTATTACTGGATACCAAAAAAATCAACAACAACTTTTTGACCATTGGTTGATTTTACACAGAATGACCCAACTGTGGTACAACCTGTTGACGAACCGCGAAACAAAATATGTCTTTTGGATGAGACACTAACCCTATTGGCACTGCCTTGGTCCCTTTTACCAGGTGTTTATGCCAGGGGAAGCAAAGCAAAAGGATTCAACACAGGATTGTAACACGTTCATGATGACGTTGTGAAAAATAATATTCAATACGTCGTATTCAAGAACATGTCATGGGATGGCCACGAGGAATTGGATTACACATGAAATTCTGCAAGGGAATAAAAATACTAGTCTATCACATTTATGACACAAATATTCTGCCACGATATCAATAATATCACCGATCCCCATTTCTGACTTTCGTGGACGTGGTCAACTTCGTAATTGACAGTCCACCGTGACGGATTATCGTAATCAATGGGCGTGTCGAACCGGTTCCACCCGCGTTTCGTGCGTAAACACGGCCACACAAATACATACAGGTAAGACAAATGGTTAAACTCATAATCATGATTGTGTTACCTTGTCACCACTTTTGTATTTTGAAGACAGCGCTGAAACAAATAACGCAGCAAAGGCCACAACGAACAAAGTTAGATTCGCCATGTTGGATGCCTTCGTAGTCTCGTCCTTTCTCGCGAAATAATATAACATGTTATTTGACATTTATTACATGCTACATATTAAGTTATATCGATAGAAACAAATGTGAAATGCGTTCATGTTATCCTCACTCTGACTGTGTTCGTGATTTATAATTAAGTGATTTAAAAATAAAATGACCAGTCGCCAGCTTTTCTGAGCTGACGCCGGAATGTTTATTTCGATTCACACTCCCGAACAGTGGCGCCACAAGTTCGGTGCCTAGTCTCGATTTTCCATGCTCCGTGCTGTGGCGCCACCGTTTGTCGCACACATAATTAATTTTAAATAAAAATAACAAGATTCCCATCCAAGGCAAATACCCAAAGAGCAAGTGGACAAGGAAACCATTGGCTTGTCCAGTGTTCAACATTTTAAATTTATGTGTAATCCGCCCTCTTGAGATATGTGTCAACCTTGTTTTGAAATATATTCACGCTGCTAGCAATTACACAATCTGTCGATAATTTGTTTCATTCATTGATTGTACTCTGTGAGAACGAGTACTTCCTGATATCAAATCTACACTGATCCTTTACTAATGTTGCCTCATGTCCTCTAGTTCTATTATCTTTCTTGAGTGACAAAAATATTTCTATCAATATTTTCATACCCATTCAATATCTTAAACTCAAATTTGTCTCTAGGGTTGTTAAACCACATTCAGTCGTTCCACAACTAAGGTTTCTCAGTTCTGGAATCATTTTAGTTGCTCACCTCTGTATTCTTTCAAGCGTATTTATATTTTTCTTACGATATGGTCTCCAAGCTTGTGTACAGTACTCCAAATGAAGCCTAACTATTGCTTTATACAGAGGTGTAATTACTTTATACAGATGTATAATTAGCTTTGTCTCTTTGTATGTTATATTTCTCCTAACCAATACAAGAATTTGATTACCATTTGAAGCTGCAATAACACACTGCTCTGAAACTTTTATACCAGCGCTTATTGTAACTCCTCGGTCATTTACTTTCTACAGTAGTATCTACAACAGTGTCTCCCATTTCATTGTTTACATCCAAGTTCCCGTGTCCTTTTAACAAGATTTAACAAGATTGCCATCCCAAACAACAAGTTCCAGATGACAAGTGGACAAGGAAGCCATTGGCTTATCGAGAGTCCAAAAATGTTATCAATGTGTAGCCCACCCTTATCAGATATCTGTCAATTCTATTTTTAAACATATTCACACTACCAGCATTAACACACTCATTTGGCACTTTTTTATGGAGTTACTATTAACTGCCCTAAATAGTGTCCTGTATGTAGGCATTTACATTTCCCAAAATTGAATAACATCTGTCCTTTCTCAGACCATTTAAATAATTTGTCTAGATTGTTTTGTAAATGTTGTTTATCACCATCATTGTTAACCATTCTAAACACTTGTGTCATCCGCAAATTTCAGTACGTGGCTTGTTTTATTATCGTACAAATCATTGATATACATATTAAGAATAATAAAGGTCCTAATACTGATCCTTATGGTACCCCACGCAAAACTGATTTCCAGTTTGAAACCTCCCCATCTACTACAACACGCTGTCTTCTGTCAGTCAGTCATTGTACTATCCAGTCGATTATGCCATCCCCGATACCATGGGCTTTTCATTTAAGTATCTTTGATGTGGCACTTTGTCAAAAGCTTTCTGAAAATCTAAGTATATAATATCTACTGGTGAACCCTCGTCTATCCACTTACTTATTTCTTCCAAAAACATAACATATTTGTTAAGCATGACCTCAATTTTAGGAATCCATGTTGCGATGGATTTAATAATTTATGCCTAATAAAGAAGTCCACCATTATGGTATTTAATTAACCTTTCTAATAATTTACAAATCACTGATGTTAAACTCAATGGTCTGTAATTCTCTGACTTATTGCTCGAACCCTGTTTAAATAATGGTATGACGTTTGCTTCTTTCCATTCAAACGGAACAACTCCCTCTTTTAATGACAAGTTGAACACTCTTTGCCAGTGGTATTCTAATTCGTTCTACTTCTTCAGTCTTCAGTATGTTTACTCCAAACTTTACTCTGGGACTAACATAGGAGTGTACTGTTTCCATTAGTAGTGTTGGATGAATTCCATCCACTCCCGGTGATTTATTGTTCCTCATTGCCTTTATTTTCTTAGCTACCATTTCTGGAGTTACTATTAACTGCTCTAATTAGTCCGATTTAGCCTCCTGAAATTTAGCATCTGGAACTTGTATAAAATTTGTCTACCTCTTCGTTTGTTTCCTGGTAGTTTCCCTTCTAAGTACAAGTAGCAAATATGCTACGACACGGCCACGGCCACGGGCGCCAAGTTACCTGACAAAACGTCGTAGCGCTCATCCTCCATACTCGCTTGCACTTTTCCTTTCAAAGTGCCTATTTCCATAGTGTGCTATTATGTTACCATAAATTATGGCTTGTTAGCGCTTCTCTCCGTTTAGTGAGTCTATGAACCTCGGAAAAGAAAGTTGCGATGGCGAAATAGTTGATCTGCGTCATCTTGTTGAGCGTGTTTGAAAAACTCCAAGCGCTGTTGCTACCACGTGACAGCAGATGCCACGTAATCACTGCCCGTCCCAATTTCATTTGGCAAACTCCTAAAGTTTTGAAAATGTGCATTGCAACAAAATAACATTCGTTTTTGTTTGAAACTATGTTACGTTTAGGCATGTTACGTTTAGGCATGTTACGTTTAGGCATGTTACGTTTAGGCATGTTCACAATTGCTTAAACGTAAAGCCGGCCTCAGACTAACTCTAACGACTAGAGTTGGCCATATAGTCTATCCCCAACTACTACGACGCCCCAGTTGCTAGTCTGAGCACTCTTGACAACTCGATTCTACTCGGCTACGACTCCTACTAGAGAACATTATAACCGGTCTCTTGCTTTACATAATAACCGGTCCCTTATACCAGTGCGCATGCGCTACTAGAAACGGAACCAGTACACACTCGCATTTCAACCTGTTCAATACTTGTTTAGTTATTGTCATTTCACGCTTTCTCTTTAGTAAAGTGACTGAACAAATGGAACTCTGTTCTTATTTATAACTAAACAACTTGATGGCGCCGGTGAACGTGGAGTGTCCGATCGAGGATTGTGACTATACGGCTACGCACGCAGAGGCGGCAGTGATGGCTGCTATGCTGAGTGTACATGCCACTGTGCACGTCGCAGTCCCCCGGGCGCTGGGCGCGAATACGAAAATGGAGAAACTCAAGCGTCCTTCCGTAGCACTGGCCGGGACGGGCGAGGCCTGGTCATACTTCATAACCCGATGGGGTGAGTACAAGACGGGTACTAAACTTATTGGACCCGACATAGTCGCACAACTACTGGAATGCTGCGAGGAGGAGTTGAGAAAAGACCTCACTCGCACAGCGGGCAAGAGCCTAATGAGCAGTGACGTATCGGCGGGGGAAACAGCAGGACGTACGCAACAGGGGAGAAGCCAGGCCGGAGAAACCGAAAGCCATGCCCAAAGGGGTGTGCATCTATTGCGGCGAGGTGGGTCACGGCAAGACGCCCCTGTGGCTCACCAGACGCACCGAGTGCCCCGCTTATGGTAAAAAGTGCCAGAAATGTGGCCGCCAGAATCACCTCGACAAGGCGTGCCTGAGCGGACGACCGACTAAGCCCCCATCTGAGCTGTATGACGAGCAGAAGGCAGCCTTCGTCGAGCTATGCACGGTCACCATGGACAGCACGGGCGACGGGTTACGCACACTCCCCCTCACTCACCATCTGTACGATGACATGTGCGATAAGTGGACGAAACGCGCGTCCAGCCCGCAGCCGTACATCAACCTCACTCTCACCAACGAGCGCGAAGATTACAAAGCGCTGGGTTTTGATCTCCTGAAACGCACCCGCGCAGTATCCCTGCCTGTCATGGCCGACACGGGCTGTCAGAGCTGCCTGATCGGCATTGGAGTCACCCAACAAATGGGACTGAGTACCAAGGACTTCATACCCGTATCCATGACTATGAAGGCTGCGAACAACAAGGGAATTCGTATTCTCGGAGCTGTGGTGGTCAGATTCGCCGGTAACAGTGGCACTCGGAGATTGGAGACGCGCCAAATCGCGTACGTGACGGACACCTCGGACCGCATATTCCTCTCCCGCGCAGCTTGCATGGACCTGGGTATGATCTCGGACAAGTTCCCAACACTCGGGGAGGTCAACCTGGCGACCTCTGAATTGTGTGACTGCCCGCGACGTGCAGAGCCGCCGACCAAGCCGACCACACTCCCCATGCCGGCAACCGAGGCTAACAGAGAAACCTTACAGAAACACTTACTCAGAATATACGCTCAGAGCACTTTCAATACGTGCCCGCACCAGCCCTTACCGAGAATGACTGGCCCGCCGCTACGTCTTATGCTCGATGAGGATGCGACGCCGGTTGCCCATCACACTCCCATCCCCGTGGCCATACACTGGCAAGACGAGGTAAAAGCAGGCCTTGACCAGGACGTTCGTCTCGGCGTGTTAGAGGAAGTACCCATCGGTACGCCGGTGACATGGTGTCACCGCATGGTAATCTGCGCGAAAAAGAACGGCAAGCCGCGACGCACCGTCGACTTCCAGGCCTTGAACAAACATGCGTTCCGCGAAACCCACCACACCCAATCCCCGTTCCACCAGGCGAGACGCATACCTAACGGGAAACGCAAGACCGTATTCGACGCATGGAACGGCTACCACAGTGTCCCTCTACACGAGGACGACCGCCACAAGACGACCTTCATCACTCCATGGGGACGCTACCGGTACCTCTCGGCTCCACAAGGGTATATAGCGTCAGGAGATGGTTATACACGACGATACGACGAGATCGTCGCGGACATTGGTGACAAGACCAAGTGCGTGGACGACACGCTACTATGGTCAGATACGATCGAGGGGAGCTACTTCCAGGCGGTCCAATGGCTGGATATATGTGGCCGGAATGGAATCATCCTCAACCCGGAGAAGTTCGTCTTCAGCGCACCCACAGTGGACTTTGCAGGCTTCACGATCACCATGACTGACGTGCGACCATGCAGCCGCTACCTGGAGGCGATCCGCGATTTCCCACAACCGCGTAACATCACCGACTTCAGATCGTGGTTCGGGCTGGTCAATCAAGTGGCCTACGCGTTCAGCATGGCCGAACGAATGCATCCGTTCCGGAAGCTCCTGAAAAATGGAAAACGCTTCACGTGGTCCCCGGAGTTAGAGGACATATTCCGCGAGTCGAAGGACGTGATCGTTCAAGAAATCGAGCGCGGTGTCCGCATCTTTGACAAGACCAAGCCTACATGCATCGCCACAGACTGGTCGAAGGAGGGCATTGGATTCTGGCTATTTCAAAAGCACTGCCGATGCTCAGACCCTTCTGCTGCAATGACGGGTGGAAAATAACCCTGGTCGGCAGCAGGTTTACACACGCAGCAGAATCCAGGTACGCGCCCATAGAGGGCGAGGCCCTCGCAGTCGCGGACGCCTTGGACAAGGCGTGCCACTTCGTGCTGGGTTGCGAGAACTTGATCGTAGCGGTAGACCATAAGCCGCTGCTGAAACTCCTTGCGGACAGAGCCCTTGACGACATACCTAACCACCGCCTCAGGAACCTCAAGGAGAAGACCCTACGTTATCGCTTCCGCATCACACATATCCCAGGCATGAAGAACAAGACGGCAGATGCCATGTCACGTAGGCCGGTCGGCACCGCGCTACCATCACTCATGAACCTACCAGACGACAATGCCGCCATAGTGAACCTCCTACCATCCAGCATGCACACCAACGTCCTATCTCTCCTACGCCGAATCGAACCGGATGACGACGACGACGACGACGACGACGTCGAGGAGGACAACCTGACATGGTGCGCCGCGGGCCTCGAATCATTGCGATCAGTGACATGGGACCGCGTCAGGGAGGCTACCAGCAGCGACGTCGATATGCACACACTGGAGGAAATGGCAACCGACGGCATCGCCGACTCGAAGATCGAGATGCCAGAGACGATTCGCGACTATCACCAGTACCGCGAAAACATCACATCGACAGACGGAGTGATCCTATACAAGGACAGGGTTATCATACCGCCCTCACTCCGCGATGAGATACTGAGCACCCTCCACGCTGCCCACCAGGGCGTATCGATGATGACCGCCCGTGCAGAATCCGCTGTGTTCTGGCCATGCATATCGGCCGACATCAGCACCACTCGGAAAAATTGCGAACACTGCAACCGGATGGCACCCTCACAGCCTGGAGCGCCGCCCATCCCACCGATCCCGGTCGTTTACCCCTTCCAGGCAGTGTGCTCTGCCCTGTGTACGACTTCTTCGTACACAGGGGCGTACATTACCTCGTGACGGTGGACAGATACTCAAACTGGCCAATCATATCGCAGTCGACAGGTGGCGCCACCGGCCTCATCGACCACTTACGTCGCGCCTTCGTGACGTACGGGACGCCAGAAGAGCTCGCATCGGACGGGGGTCCGGAGTTCACCTCTACCGAGACCAGGTCTTTCCTGCACAGATGGGGCGTACACCACCGCCTATCATCGGTGGCCTTCCCCCACAGCAACTGTCGTGCAGAGATTGGGGTGAAGACGATGAAACGACTCATCACCGACAACACCGGTCCGAAGGGAGAACTGGACACTGACGCTGTGCAGATAGCGATACTACAATATCGCAACACACCCGACCCTGACACAAAGATCTCCCCGGCGATGTGTGTCTTCGGCCGCACGACACGCGATTTCATCCCGATTATCCCCGGGAAATACAGACCACATGAGACTTGGCGTGAGACACTCAAAGCAAGGGAGGAAGCCCTCCGTAAACGCCACATCCGCACAGCTGAAACCTGGGCGGAGCACACTAAACGCCTTCCACCACTTGCGGTAGGGGACTTCGTCCGCGTACAGAACCAGACAGGACCTCACCCCAACAAATGGGACAAGACGGGCAGTATCGTTGAGGTACGTCAGCACGACCAATACGCGATCAAGATTGACGGATCGGGCAGAGTCACACTTCGGAACAGGAAATTCCTGCGCAAGTTCAGCCCAGTTCACTACGACCGGCCGCCAACCCGATCGATCTATGACGACCTAGCAACCCGCGTCACCGTACCAACACCCGTTGTGACACCGCAACTACCTGACCTCGATAACGACCCTGCGACACCCGCGACGCAGACGGGGCACACACCGCCACCGACACTGACATCAGCGAGAATGCCCCAGCACAAGACACCGCCCGCTGCAGTCACGCCTATAACCCCAGGACGAGACACACCGAGGCGCGCGACCCTCCAGACGCCACCACCAGCCCCAGCGACCCCGAGAGCTCCACCCCCATCGGAGCCTGACGTGAAACCACCAGCACCAGCAATTGGTCAACGACGATCCACCAGAGCGACCAGCGTGCCTACCTGGCACAAGGACTACTCCATGGGATAGTCAATAAACATTTATCAGCCTTTATCCAGTAGCATAAAGACTCGGAGGGAGATAGAGAACATTATAACCGGTCTCTTGCTTTGCATAATAACCGGTCCCTTATACCAGTGCGCATGCGCTACTAGAAACGGAACCAGTACACACTCGCATTTCAACCTGTTCAATACTTGTTTAGTTATTGTCATTTCACGCTTTCTCTTTAGTAAAGTGACTGAACAAATGGAACTCTTATTTATTTTTTCTTATTTAGTTTTATCCGACTCAAAAATTAATCGGGCCCAACACGTGTCGTAAGTCTGAGCGCCAACCGCAACTCTCCGAGCGCTTTTCCCGACTCAACCCGAGCGGCGTCAATCGGCGAGCCAAACAAAGTACACCATTTTTACCGCGTTTTTGCACCAGTCATATCACCCACACAAAGCTTCAACATCTGATGTCATTAATAGGGTTCTGCAAGGATCTGTTCTGTGTCCTATTCTCTTTTTAATTTATGTAAATGATATACCTGAAATAGTAAATAATATTGCAAAAAAAATTGCGGATGACACCAAACTAAACAAGATTTAACAAGATTGCCATCTCGAACAACAAGTTCCAGATGGCAAGTGGACAAGGAAGCCATTGGCTTATCGAAAGTCCAACAATTTTCTCATCTATGTGTAGCCCGCCCTTATCAGATATCTGTCAATTCTGTTTTTAAACATATCCACACTACTAGCATTAATACAATCATTTGGTAGTTTGTTCCATTCATTTATCACCCTCTGTGAGAAAGAGTACTTTCTTATGTCCAACCTACACTGCTCCTTAACTAATGCTTCTTTGTGTCCTCTGGTTCTACTGCCTTCTTTAAGTTTGAAGAACATATTCCTATCAACATCCTCATAACCGTTCACTATTTTAAACACTTCTATTTGGTCTCCTCTTAGTCTCCTGGTCTCTAGTGTTGTCAAACCACATTGTAATAAGCGACTTTCGTAACTAAGGTCTCTCAATTCTGGAATCATTTTAGTTGCTCTTCGTTGTATTCTTTCTAGCTTGTCTATGTCTTTTTTTACGATATGGCCTCCATGCTTGAATACAATATTCCAAATGTGGTCTAAATATTGCTTTGTACAGGGGTACAATTAGATGTTTCTCCTTATACGTGATAGTTCTCCTAATTATTCCTAGAATTTGATTTCCTTTCGAAGCAGCAATCACACATTGCTCTGAAACTTTCATGTCAGCACTAAATGTTACTCCT
Source organism: Lamellibrachia columna (assembly GCA_963662155.1). Lineage (NCBI taxonomy): Eukaryota > Metazoa > Annelida > Polychaeta > Sabellida > Siboglinidae > Lamellibrachia > Lamellibrachia columna. The sequence continues at coordinate 11,396,738 of OY759263.1, forward strand.
AAGTCCTTTTCTTGTGTGGTTCTACCTAGTACAGCACCCCCCATTTTATATTCCTCGTCCATATTTCCATGTCCTATGTGTATACATTTACACTTCCCAAAATTGAATAACATTTGCCATTTTTCTGACCATTTAACTATTTTTTCTAGATCATCCTGTAAACTTTGTTTATCTGTATCATTAGTAACCTTTCTGAATACTTTTGTGTCATCTGCAAATTTGAGTACTTTGCTAGATATGTCATCCTCCAAATCATTTATATATATATATATATATATATATATATATATATATATATATATATATATATTAAAAACAGTATAGGGCCTAATACTGATCCTTGTGGTACCCTACTCAAAACAGATTTCCAGTTTGAAATCTCACCATCTACTATTACTCTCTGTCTTCTGTGTGTAAGCCACTTTTCTATCCAGTTGATTACATCATTACCTATGCCATGGGCTTTGTAATTTCTTCCAAAAAAACATAAGAGATTGGTTAGACATGACCTTACTTTTAGGAATCCATGTTGAGATGTATTTATTAATTTATGTTTTACAAGGAATTCCACCATGTGGTCTCTAATTAATGTTTCGAGTAATTTACATACAACTGATGTTAAACTCACTGGTCTGTAATTTTCTGGCTTCTTTCTCGATCCCTTCTTAAATAGCGGCGTAATGTTTGCTTCTTCTTAAACGACCGCCCCTTCTCAATCTCCGCCGTTTTCGGCGACGTCGAACGATGGCGGTCGTGGCTAAGGCGAGATAAATCGCATCTAACACAGCCACAGGCTTCGAAAATGGCGCCATTTCTGCCCGTTTGCGTTTTGCGAATGTAGTGCTGTACAAAACTACTAGGGCCGTGGTAGCGCGCGTGCAGTTCAGCCAGCCAATCAGGCGGTTTATACCTCTCCGCGGTGACCATTTTAAATATATAATCAAGTTGTGGCAGCGTAGCCTCGATTATACAGGCTACCTGCTGTTGCGCCACCGTTTGTCGCACACATCATTGCTTGCATGCAAAGTGTACTTATTATTGTGACGGAAATTATGGATGCACCCAACTGGAATTGGGGTTGGGTGACTTGGGTCCAATTTGACCGAATGTCGGCCGACAATTTGAAGCAGTGGCCAATCAGCGGCAGCCGCGACCGATATATTTATCAAAAGCTTAAATCGCGGGTCAACATGACGCACTCGCAGTGTCCAGACGCGTCGAATTGAACACGTAACTTGTTTGTGCGTCATCGGACGACGTCGTGTCGAGCGAGATAATCGGACAAACATCGTCCGCGCAAATTGGCTTTTTGTCAGATGCGAACGGACTGTAGAAATAGATGTCGCCATCTTTCGGACGCATTTGAATTACCTTCTGTTTTAATTTTTTTTTACATGCGGCGCGGAAATTCAGACAGTGGCGTTCGATCGTTATTCACAAGTATAGCCATAGGCCTTATACTAGATGTGACAAGTTATCGCTTTTGGACAGCTGTTCCCAGAATCTCTATGCTTGTAGGTAATGCATGCACGAAGAGTATTTATCTTAATGTTGCCATATGTTGGATGCATTCGGAAGCTAAACGCCATTGGCATTGCATTGGTCCATTGCCATTGGCATTGCCATGGCATTGACATTGGACGATTGGTATTAATTGGCATTTTAGTTTTTTGGCGTGTTAGGTGATACGGGATCTTTGTTGCAACCTCTTCATGCATGACTTCTATAAACGTATCATATGATGTTAAATAATCATGCAACGTTCCAAAATGCGTCTTGCTGCGTACGAAAAATAAGCCTTCCTCCCCGCCAATCCCGGCGCGATCACGGAGTTGTTGCATTCCGGGGTTCTGGGAAATCGAAGCTACACGAGGTGACAGTACGTTGCTACTTCATAATTACACATGTTAATGCATGTAAACGAGTCATAACACACAATTCTTGATATTTGGAGAAGCGTGCATTTGTATTAGCAATCAAACAATACAAAATTACAAAATAAATATCTAGCGTTGTGATGGCACAACACCATCCGCCAGATGACAGCACAGTCTATTGCATTTGAATGTTTCTACTCATTCACCAGATGGCAGCACCCAGTGGCACTTTCGCGGACGTTTCTTGAGGGGAAATATTGAGTGGGTAATATTGGGGAATAATCAGTTGGGTTATTAATAAAAGACTAATTGGTAATTATCATAAACACATGTATATTATGTATACAAATTGGCAAACAATGTATATTATATATATATTATATATATATATATTATATATATATTATATGAATCAATATTATTTAATTATAAATTAAATGTAATGAACTATACTAGAGCAACCCATTGTTTGCTTTCAGTAAATGTTTTAATAGCATTAAGAATATTGTGATGTATAAAATAAACTGACAATTAACAATATAATTTTTTATTTTGGAGTTGTCATGGTGATGTTTGTTGGTGACGTGACCTTTTGTTTTCATATTGGCAATTGTGACCACGTTGTTGTCTTGTTAATTTTGTTGGTAATCAGTAAACAGTGATTACTCAACATTAATAATTGTGAAAGAAAACATTATGAACATTCTAATGCATTCCAAGGTGCTAACTCGTAATCGACCGATCGAGCGGTTTGATTTATGAGTCTCACGTGTATAACAATGTGCACGATCTGTGGTATCTTCAAATGAGGCAGTATAAATAATGGTTGTTACTGATAGATTATTTATCTTGAATACTACATAATTGTGTAAAAATGTGAATACCTTAAACAATCTTGACTGTTAGATTAATATGGTCTGCATGTTGGTGGCGTTTTTGACTACTTAACTGCAGTCATTAACTTCAAAATTGTCATTTACTAGTGACACTAGTGCAGTCATATGACATTTTCTTTGCAGGGATCAGCAAGTGGCATGTGTTAGAAATTGAAGACATTGGCACACTACAAAGTCAAGCGGTGTCCTGAATGTGAATTTTGATGACATCACAACATGTCACACTCACCAACTGGTTAGTTACTACTGAGATTCTTAGTGTGCAGATATGTTGCTCTGTGTACTACCACTGTATGTAAGCATGTATATTTGTCATTGCTGTTATTTAGAACAAGAACATTCTGTCTTGGCCTTGATTTCCATTTGGTGCCACTTTTATCAAAACGAAATACCGTACAGCTAGGTTCAGTTCCACAAGTTAGCATCACCCTTGCTAGCCAGGGGTAGTAGTAATGCTATAGTACCCCTGGCAGATATACCTGTTGAAATGTGTATGTGTCATTTTATCCCACGCCATGTGCGGATGTAGGCTGAATCATTTGTATTTCTTCCCACTTCCTGTCTCGGTCGATATATTTCTGGGAACTATAGACCCTCCCGCTCCCAAGCTTCAAAGAGCATTCTCAAGAAATGCCCATCATTACCTGTCCAACCAGCGATGACTGGTCCGCTACCAATTAAATTAAATTCCCATATGTGAACCCTGTAAATTCCAGCGAGCAATATTGTTGAAACATCAACGTTTCAGCAGGTACATATGCCAGGAGTACCAAAGCCCCTGGTGGAAAGGATGGTTGGCATGGCTTGTGATAAAATATGTTTTCCCGGCGGAATGCTTGAAAAGTTGTCCAGTGGTGTTTTACGAAAAAACAATGGAGGCTTTCATTAACCCCTACTATTAACCCCTAGTATTAATCCCTAGTATTAACCCATAGTATTAATCCCTAGTATTAACCCCTAATATTAACCCAAGAAGAACTTTACCAACAATTTGTTTGCATCATTTTGTTAAATTAGCATTAGTCATTTGTGCATTTATTTGTTAGTCTTTTGTGTATTTATATTACCTATATATAAATAATACATTAGTATCGCGAAAACCCACCCAATCTGATTACCTGTACACACTAAATAACAATAAAAACTTTAAATGTAAAACTAAGTATTATTAAAATAACTACAGGGGTACATAGTGAAACATAAATTAAGATAAATTAAACTAAAAATAAGCATGAATTAAAAAGTTATATGTAAAATTAAATATATAATTAAAATTAGTATATATGTTACACGGGATCAATAAGTAAACAGATTAAATTAAAATATACAAATGTAAACTTGTATTACAAGTGAAGCATGTAACAATCTGTATGGCAACGTACAAAAGATTAGTTTGTAAAAAGTGTTCTCATTTATAAGCTTGTTTATGAAGATCAGTCTTCATTCCAAATTATGTAATTGTGTATTAAAGATCCATACATCCACCATCCATCCGTCCACACACCCATCCACCCACACACACACCCATCCACCTACCCATGCAAAGGTGATCGTTTTTGTCTATGCCAGCACCATGTGCTCTCGTGTGAATTGACTCCATAATCTTACTTTCTGATGCTTTTTACCTCCTATCACAGTAAGCTGTCACCGTCAGATGTTGTGGCTTTGCTCCGACCATGGGCCTTTGTATGTTTGCGTGTGTGCATCCACGGTTTTTATCAGCATAGATCTATAGATGTGTTGCCAGCTCAGAACCTGAATTGTCTGCAACACTGGCGTAATTACCATGTCGCTTTATCTGTGCGCTCAACAAAAATGTCTGTGTTTGTGGAAGCCAACAGTTTTGGATGAAGCTTGAGATTAGTTTCTTCCCCAGTGGCGCAGTGGCAAATACAGAAAGCTTTGGTGCTCGGAGGAAGCGATTAGAGATTAGAGAGTGGGGGATAGACAAACACTTCATTTGTCTGGTCTCCGCTTTGACTCGCAGATAGCCACAACGTCTGACATGGATAATGGCTTATAAACATATTTGTCAGATGTAACAGCTGATCTAGTCATTCCTGTATATATGGTGAAACTTAGGCACAGACAAATGCATGTACATATTACTTTAAATGCAAGTGCATGCAATATAAAAAGAGCAACATTTACTAAAAATCTTAAACATCTATATAATTCTTAAGACTGGTTTTATATTTTATACCTAGTATACATGTGAAGTATATATTGTATCACTGTAATCATTATGTGACTAACAAAGTTCTAAATATATGAGTCATGAAACTAGGGGGTTCGTCTGTATAGCCCATATATATGAAAAATTATTTTTATAATGTAATGACTGGTTTGTTGGAAAACCAAAACACTATAATGTTATCGTGTAAATTTAATGTTGACTTTGAAAGTGAATTTATTGTTTGGATGTTAAATCAGAATTTATTAAATATCTCTGGTGTTTATATTTTAATAGGTTTCATGTGATTTACTTTGAAGAAAGTATAGCTGTACAAAATTACATAAATCTACATATTAGACTTTCATGTAACTGAACACTGCTATCGGAGCAAGAATGTAGTATAGTTTTCTAGCAATTTTTTTAATGAAAGGGAAGGTGAAAGCAAGCTTAATTTTTTCAAATTTTGTTAAAACTGTTTCCTCAACTGATTTAGCCTATCACAAATCCAGTTAAATGGTGTCCAAATATGTAGTATGTGAATAGTTTATGTAACATCTGCAGTCGATTTAATAAAACAATGCCTATTTTTGTTAAAATCGTCGAAAGAATTGACTTTAGTCGTTAGATTTAGTAAGGATCAAAATAGTGAATATCCAAAATGGTAAGCACTGTGTGGGTCAATGCTGATCATGGGCGAGACCTCCATCTTCTCGCCGATCACATGACAAAGTTACGAAATTTCACCAAGGAAGAAAATCGTGATTTTTTCAGCATTTTGATTTTCACTTCAGTTAATGCTTGAACAAGCATTAACTAATGTAATAGTTTGTCTGTTGAGTTCAGAAAAACTACATACAAAAGTTGCACAAATGAGCTAGCATGTTGCAGTGGACACTAGGTACCTGGTAGGTTTGGTTTTTTTGCAAAATTAATTTGAAATGAGACTAAGAAAACAAAATTATTAAGCACCTTTAAAGAAGCCAGATGAAAACTTGTCCACACCTTTGCATATTAATTTTATAACATGGTTTGAATTACCAACACTCAACTGCCTACTAATCTCTGCATCTGCTAAAGTTGTAGTCTTAAAGCTTAGGAGCAGTGGTGTATGGGGGGGGGGGCATTGGCTTTGGGAGGCATGTGGCCATGGCCTGCCTTTGGCTTACATTTTTTTATTTTATTGGCTTGGCCCTCCCATTTGTGTTGGAGGAGGGGCATGTCACTGATATCATCAAATGCAGTGTCTACTATCCAGATGACTTGTCACCATCTTTGCTCTCCATCTGCCATCTTCAGATCTCCCTAAACACAGTCCCACTGCCTTACCCTAAGTCTTCCCCTCTTCCTACCACCCCTTCTGCTTCTCAAGGCCCTATAACAGTTTCTTGTAGTTTTGAGCGATGGAACACAAAAACACAAGTGGTCATGAATAACCCAGGCAAGATTCAGTTGGTTCTGATTTAGCTGTCGACACATCTCATGTAATGCCATTTTTCATCTCAACAATGTTAATAATATTATTATAAAGAATGATACGTTTACCCATGTTTTTGAGCTATGTTGATTGTATGACTGTGTAAGTGATTATCAAGAAAAGGAATGAAAAGAAGCAAGTGATGGTTTGACAGAAATATCTCTCTGTTCAATCACACACATTTCATCTGGTCCCATCAGAGTATCTACACGACAGGTTCACACTCTTGCCGCTTCCTAATATCTCTCCTCGGAGTGGGATTAGCCAATGCAGCCTCATTTCCGAGGGATTAATTTTGCTTGATCTCTCTCACTGCGCAAAGCTTTACTTATCATGTGGCCACCTGAGGTGCAGCCAAGATTGCAGGGGATTACAACTTTGCCGCGATTTATCTCTTGCGGTGCGGCAGAAACTTTGTGTTTGAAAAGGGCTTAAGTGCTGCCAAGATGTGCGGATGTCTGTTTGAGTGTGTCTTGTCAGCCCCACCACCAGGATGTGCTGGTGTGCTGTCTTTCAAATAAGACATTCACCAGAAATTGTTATATAACATTACGTAAAATGTCAGATTGCAATGTTGTCATTATTTATTGTCGTTTTTTTCCCAGTTAAACAAACAAACAAACAGTCAGTGAACACAGTGATTCCATAGACTGTCTTCTCTTAGATTTGTTGTGCGTTAATTGGTCAGTTTCGATGGAAATTTTTTTTCAGAAAAACATTGGACAAAAGTTGTGTTCTCCTCCAAGAGAACTAACCTGGGACTTTCCCAAGAATAAAACCTCAGTTTTTCCTAGAAAAATACAAACTTCAGGTTTTATTTCCAAGAAGACATAACTCAGATATTTCTCCAAAAAGAAAGACCATGTGCTTCCATTTTTAAACGATAAATCTCAATGCAAGAAGATAAATGTCAGGTTTCTGTAAAATTCATTTCGAAAAAAGAAAACACTTCTGGCTTTCTTTGCAAGAGGACAGATTTTATGTCGTTTTTTCAAGAGGAATGTTTTAGGTTTATTTTCAAAATCCAAACTTCAGGCTGTACAACAAAGAGGAAAAAGGATTTCTTTTCCAAGACAAGATGGTTTTCATTCATCGAAGACAAACCTCAGCTTTCCTTCCAAACAAACATGTCCCTTTTTGGTCAGCGTTTAGCTCACAAGAGAGACGTCCTATCTAAAAGACCTTACATGGAACCGTTAAATGTAGGTCAAGTTGTATCAACCATAGAACGCTGCAACTTGGACCTATTAATTTCTCACTGACGCTCTCTGTGCGGTCTTGCCAACTCCTGCAGCTGGCACTAATCTGCTCCTTTCATATCCATCTGCACGTTCACATGTCATTCCATCATCTGCGTATGCACTTGCAGAAATCGTGTTTGGCTGCATTGTTTCCATGGTAACACATCCATTCTGCCGACTCATCTAATCAGCTTTACGGGATTACTGGTGCGAATTACTTTTTAATGTAATTTGAGTTTTTATCTCCGGTTGTCGCCAGAGAGGTATTAGTGCCCAGGCAGCTTGTGGGGCCGGCTGACTGACGAGGATTTACCGTGCTAAGCTTCATCCTGGTGGAGGTGCTAGCATGGCTTGCATGCGGAGGTTACACTGAAGAGTTCTCAATTGGTTCAGCTGTTTGGTGTCAGTCTTCAAAGGGATACTTTGTTATCTCCGAAGGGGGATTACTGGGAAGGCGGAAATAAAATCCTGCCTTTGTGATATTTCTGTTGTTCAAGAATCATTTTCTATATATATACATGCATCAGTGCAGCTTTGCAGGTGATATTTGTGTGCTGTTACGCAAATTATGTTTATTCATATAGAATTTATATTCATATAGAAAAAAAATTTTATACAGATAATTTTCTGTATATAATAGAAAAGTAGAAGTTAAACATTTGACTGACATTTAGACAATGTACCTCTTTTGTCAGATAACTTATTTATACAGATGAAGTTTATTACATGCCTTGTTCAACACTAAACTCACAGTAAGTATGACAGACGCTTGACATGTTTTCCTGTTTTCTCACAGATGTGTGGTCAGAGAAAACTAACTGAACCAATTGAGACATTTTGTAATAGAATCGTTTTTCTGGAAATATATCCTTATCCATTGTTTAATGCTTTTGAACGTCCGCTGATCTGTTGCGCATCAGATACAACAGTGTACGCATGCTAGGAGGATTGCACGTCTGCATGCATGCATGTTGCAATTGCCCCAGCAGGTATGTGTACTCATGCATGACACTGAACCAACAAAGTTTTTTCCTTTGTGCACTGCTCAAATGCATTAGTTAACCGCACCCGTATTTGCCTTATCTAAGCAAACTCAGGTAAATGGAACAGCGCACACTTATGAGTGGAACAACACCCCTAATTCCCTGGAAGAGATGTAATGCTGGTTAAGCCAGTCTCGCTGATTCTTCAGATACACGTCTGTCATCAGATAAACCTTGGCTTATGATATCGCTCTCCAGCTGCAGTAGAAAATCGTGATCATTGCAAGATGAACTTGGTCACGGGTGAATGACTTCTGTCCAGATCAGGACAGATTGGAGAAGTTATGGGCACAGTGACGTGTTTGGGGCTGATGAAAGACCAGGCGGAGAGAGAATGCGATCGAGCAAACATGTAAAGATTACTCATGGTGTCACTTTCCCTCTAGTACATGTTTTGTTCAGCAGCTTATCGGCAAGTAAAAGGAGAAAAGCCAGCACGGTTGTTACAGGCTGGCGTTGTCGGCAGACACGATAGCTTTCAGTGGTGAGCTTATCTGATAATGTAACGTCACGGTGATATCATCTGCCAGCGTGTTTTACATACGTGCTTTCACAGCGACAGTAAATGGGGCCGCTATCAGTGAAAGTTGTCATGCGTGCTTCTTATAAATGAGTCTACCTTGGATTACCTTACATATTCTCATTCATGCCATCTCTCTAGTGAGCAACTGCTGTTTGGACTGTGATATATATGCTGTGGCTTTAGTTAGTAAGGTTATTTAGTTAGGTTATAAATTATATCAATAAGACCATGTATTGAAAATTTGAAGAAAAAACTAGCTGTATGTAAGGTGTGTCTTAGCTTAGAATATTATATTATTTGCTATGGCCTAGTTATAGCCTCCTTAGCCTATGTTTTTCTTGGTAAGGAAACTGTTACAGAGGCTAGTACATTGGATGATGTGTTTTGATACTTTATCTGCTAGGTGGCAGCACTGCTTACCTTAATCAGAACGCTGGAGAAATTAGTTCACTGTTTTAAAGGAATAACAGTGCAACTTATTTACAAAGCACACATCTGCACGTTTCAAAATAATTGGTTTGTTACTTTCTATAGACACAAGATTAAGTTCTTAAGTTTTCCTGCAGGAATAATTGTTCACTTGGTTATGTATTGGAATGCTACTGAATTGAGATCATACAGCTTTTTTTGTATTATTATTAAACGTAGCTTCATCATCATATTATTATTAAACGTAGCTTCATCATGTCAAGTAACAAGGCTGCATGTGTGTGTGCGCGCGTGTACATGTGCATGCACGTAATCTATATGTCCCTGTGGTATTGTTTATACACTAGATTGTGGAAGAACGTTTGAACACTTATCTGAAAGAAGTAATCTTATCTAGACAGATGTAACTGTTGATGTGCCCGCCTTGATCCCAGTAGGGGCTGGTGACTCAACTTCACCTTATCGTTCGCCACTTACGGCTGATTATTTGATGTTGCGCTCTTCGGCAGAAGATCAGTTAGGCTGATCAGCCAAGCATGGCGACAGTAGATAATGGCAACTTTCAGCACCGCAAATTGCATATAATAATGCACGATTATGTTTGAGAGTATCTACTCATCTGAAAGTGATGACTGGAGATTTGATTGCCTTGTGTAATTACATCTGTCACATTGTGATGTGTTCGAGTGCATAGCTGGCTGTGTCTGTGGGGGAGTTACAATCTTAGGGCGACTGGTGTTTATGTCTCCATGCTGGCGCGGCGCGGATAAACTTTATCAGGATGGGGCGTGACTCTCCAGAGTGGTCTGTCCACAAGACTGTCCTCGCCTTGTGTCTGCAACAATACACACACTGTCCATAGTAAGGACTGTGCACTACCTAAGGTCTTCTGGTATTTGTGTTATCTGTTATTGTACAGAACTTTGTCATAACTAATACGCAGTAACAAGTCTGTTGTATTTTGTTCTTTAGAACATGATTCATATGTTTAAGCATAGCACCTTCATAAGGTGGTTGTCTACCTGGCATACTGTAGTAGTCATTATTTCATTTCATACAAACATGCTCGTTATTTTCTTTGCTATTGCTTTTCAATAAGATCCAGTCCTATTTCCAGCAGGAATAGTTAGGCACAGGCGTATTGGGAATGCTTTTTGTATGACTGATATTTAAGTTTCCAGTTTAGCTACTAACATCCAAATATTGTCCACTTTTCTGTGCGTTCATGTCAAATAAAAACATCTGCCTCTCGTGTTTTTACCAGGACATGCGTAAAGAAGAACCAGTAAATAACTAAATATGACCTAACCATTATAGGCCAAATAATTAAATATTGATAACAAATTGTAGGTACACTGTTACTATGTGTTCTTATCAGCATGTTTAACGTTTATATAGCACTAAATCTATACAATGATATTCTTTGGTGCTGTATATAATAGATAATAAAAATATTACATAACAATGTATGATGATAAACTAGAAAGTATATATATATAAGTATACTTTTTAGTCTATCATCATGCATTGTTATATATATATATATATATATATATATATATATATATATATATATAACAATGCATGATGATAGACTAAAAAGTATATGTATATATGATATAATTATAAATATATATATAAATATATATATATATATATATAATTGTCTAGATTATATATATATATATATATATATATATATATATATATATATATATATATATATATATATATAATCTAGACAATTATACCATATATATATATATATATATATATATATATATATATATATATATGCTGCTATATGCAAAGAAAAAAAGATAACATGATAAAAAGATAGGATAAAACAATTCAATAAAAAGAATGGAATATATTTATTTATGTAATGCTTTTTATGTAAAGCAAATTGAGCAGTTTAAGGAAATTGCGCTATATAAGAATAAGTTATTATAATTATACATTATCATTATATTTGGTGGCGATGGTAGTAAAACAGGACCAGTTATGAAGAAGGAGAAACATAAATCGATGACCGGTGTCGGTGCCAGCCTCACTCTGGACTACAGGGAAAAGGAGGAGATCAACATATGTAATAAGTTAATCATACGCAATATTAAAATAGTTTAGTTTACTCTTAAAAACTTCGACATCGCTAACATCATTTGTTTTGTCTTAATAGGATATACGGTCACCCTCATAAATATGAAATTTATTCAGGAAAAAAATATATATCCTATGATAAAAAGGCTATGTAATTTTTTTTAAACTATGACTGCCGCCAGTAAAGCAAACTTAATTCTTCTGACACTTGTTGGTGCCACGCATCTGAGCAGAATCGGAAACTACATGATGATGACCGAATTGTCTAAATATGCTGGCTTGAATGGTGACAGTTACGCTGGGCGTTCCCCTTTGTTTGTGGCTAACAATGCCGATCACCTACGATGCCCGCCGCCTCCAGGTCTGTATGACAGGTAACATCATACAGACTCTGTCCTGCACACACTCAGCTTGCTTGGTTGTCACTACTTGGCACCAACGTAATGCCCGGTGGCTAAATTGTACTGTTTGACGCGTAATCCATCAAAGAAGTGAGTTGTTCTCATGCAGATTCCTACCAAGAACGTCGTTATTTTGGGAGCGTCTTCTTATTGTTGTCGTCACTGCTAGTTGTCTCTACCAGATGTCTCTGAAGGCGGGTTTGGTAGAAGACAAACTCTTTAAAAAAACTGGCAAATAACAGTGATGCAGTCGTTTCGTCAGTTTTTCTTGTTTGCATTTCAGTCACAGTGTGTGTTCATTTCAGTCACAGTGTGTGTTCATTTCAGTCACAGTGTGTGTTCATTTCATTGAATGGGTTTATTTTTAATAAATCTATAATATTTTGTTTAGTAAATATAATAAAGGAAACAATGTGCATAATGTCAAAGAGTTGCCATGTAGAAAATAAACACAATGTAACATTACAATAAAAAATATATATTAATAAATAAAAAAATGTACCAGTATATTATATTATATTATATTAAAAAATACTCATGATAATACGTTTTTATATTAATATTTACAGTGATCTATAATATACACAAATTATTACATGGCATGACTGAAAATGTTGAAAATTTAGGAAAGGTATTCATGTTAAAAAACTTAATTTGAAGAGCTCTTGAAAATATCCAAAGTATCTGCATCTGTACAGCAGGATTTCAACTGAGTAGCTCCAACTTTTGTGTGACTGGTTAATATAATGTGCTGGCATATTCAACAAATTTGTGTGTGTGTGCATGTATGTGTGTGTGTTCTATGGCAGAAGTTACTGTTGATGCTGTCAGTCAATTACACTTGTTGCTTTTAACAGAAAGTAATAAGTTGAACCATAAAATAATATAACGATGTTCAGAATAAACTATGATACTTTTTCTGTCAAGAAACTTTTGCTATTTGTTCCAAATATTTTGGCCAACTCGTTCAGCTGGCTGACATATTCAGAACAAATACCAACAGTTTCTTGAGAAGTAATTACCATGTCAAATATCACATTCCAAGAAACTGAAACATCAATCTATTAAGGTATGATACTTATGTTAATTGCAGTTAATTTATATTATTATTGCAGATAATAAATGTCATTATTAATTGCACGTAATATGTGTCATTAATTGCAGATAATATATGTTATTAATTGCAGATAATTAATTTTATTAATTGCAGATAATATGTTATTAATTGATGCTAATATATGTTTTTTAATTGCAGCTAATTAATTTATTACTTGCAGATAATATATGTTATTAATTGAAGATAATTGATGCAATTAATTGTAATTAAAATGATGCAGGTTAAACCAGGTGGCTAGTTGGTTATTAAGTGTGACTGGTGTCAGGTTTATCTAGCAGTAATTGTGATGTATATTTCCTGGTGATGACAAGTAACATATACAAGAGAACAGACTTCCAAAGAGACAGGCAGATGCCACAGAACTTATGATAATTCAACTGTTACAACATAAAAACACTGTCACCATCAAAGTAGAATATGTGGCATATTGAATGAGTTTAGTTCGCCTTGGCAATGTCAAGTTTACTTGTGACAATGGACAGTCAACGCAGGTGTACAGAGTAGAATAATAATGAATCAGTGCAAAGCAATAGATAAACATCACCATTGGTGTCATTTGGTGCTCTTTGAAGAGTTTCTTTGAAAATTATGCAACAAATTTATGTATTTAATTTTTTTTATGTCATTCAGCTTTCTCAGCCACACAATAAGGCTGAGTAAACAGTAAACAGAACTCTCTAGCAAGGTTCTAATGAGGCTAACCTGTTCTTTATATTCTACAATGTGTTGGTTATCCTATGTGTCTATACATTGTTATTGTTAGCTAATCACAGTTATGACAATAGTTATGTAGTCATGCATAAAGCCTTGAATAGGGCTTACATTACATGAAACTTTTAAACCCTCACATGTCATTAAAATAATTAAATTTTTCTGTAAACTCTTCTGCAGGATTCCAAACATAATGTTTGTTGCCACGAATACAAAGAAGCTGTGATAAGGTTTTTGGCAGAACATCTTCAAATACGTTTTTATCGCAACATGATATCGTAATGATCTGGAGTTTTGACGGGGTAGTCGAATGATGAGTAGTTCATAAGTGACTTCTAAGAGGGATTATTTGCATAGTACTAAACACAGGTGTGATAAGACTAGGAAAACACTTGTCAAGATAAGCAGCACAAACTTCTCCCAGTCCTCCTTGTATGATATAATTGTAAATAGACAATGGCCTTTGTCTATATGAGGCCTGAAAAGACCTGATATAACATTGATCAAATCATTGAGATGAAAACGTTGAGACAGTTCTTGTACTGCCTCTCGTACTTGACCCTTACTCGATATCAAGAGTCTGGGACAATAGCCAAGTGGTAGATCTCAGAGAGTTTACAGTTGGGATTACAAATTGTAAACATACCATCTACAACTCATGTAATCATTCAAGTTGTTTACATGATGTTAAAACATAAAATTCTTACAAAACATCCACACGTAAACAATGGTAATGATACTGACATGATGCAGTGATCAAGTTAGTGTACAATGTAAAAGGTTTGTTATTCATCTATGTTCACCAAATCAAGGACCTTCTACAATTTCCAATTCTGGTTCAAGCAGAATCTTGTTGAGTTTGACTTCTCCCAAAAGTGTGTCAGTGTCATAGTTCTTATGAAAGGTTCATTATCAACATGATTAATTTACATGTTTAATATTTCATCGTCAGGCTTTGATTTTCGTGAGAATCCATGAGTCCAAAGATCCATGCCTGATTGTGCAATTTCAAACTAGTCAATGAGGTTCTCTTAATCACATGATTGATTAGCAATCATGTGATTGTTAATCACATGATTGTTAAATGAATGATTATTAATTGCATTGATGTTAATCAATGGTTGTTAATTACGTGGTTGTTAATTGCATGGTTGTGTTTTTTAATTGCATGGTTTTTAATCGTGTGATTGTTAATCGCATGGTTCTTATTCACAGGATTGTTAATTGCGTCGTTGTTAATCGCTTTGGTTGCTAATTGCATGGTTGTTATTCAAGTGGTTAATCACATGGTTTTTAATCGCATGGTTGTTAATCATGCGGTCGTCAATCGTGTGATTGTTAATCATGTGATTGTTAATCATGTGATTGTTAATCGCATGGTTGTTAATCACATGGTTGTTAGTCATGTGACTGTTCAGTTACACTGCATCATGTAAAATGTCAGGGGTGATATAACATAAGTTTAACAGAAAGACATGGTGAAGGTGTCTCACATTTCATTTCTTTAACAAATTATTTATGTGCCTTTGTAAATCAACACAAGTTAAGAAACTTGACTGATCTAAATGTATTTAGCTGTCGCGAAAAAAAACTGAAATTAAATCAAATGTATGGGTTGAAAAGACAAGCTAATGTTTTTATTTAGCTATAAGTAAATCAATTCTCAAGATGTATTTTTTTGCTTAATGTCAAAGAATATATTATTGAAACAGTTTTAAATGGAGCTATGATAATGTCTTAATAACTAGGTCTATGATGATGTTTTTGCTTGCTGCGTTCCAGTTCAACAGGCAGCCGAAGTGTCTCAGACTTGGCTCCTAGCTGCACATTTAATTTTACTACCAAGCTGTTTATCTGTTTAAACCCTACCACCTATTGTTGTCCGGGCAGATTTTATATGTTCTGAGCCGCTGCATAAGCCGAAAATAGCATTGAATGATGTGTCTAGGTCAGTGAAAGTAGTGCCTATTGAAAGGGCAAGCTCCTTCAGCCAAAATCTTTCATTTTGTACAGCCCTTTGTCAAGGGGTTATTATGAGTCAGTGCACTTGAGCTGAAGGGCTTTATGCATTTACGGGGGTGCTGAGAAGGCGGTTTTAAGGGTCAGGTGATGAAAGAATGTTGGCTTATGGCGGAGATCTTGTTTTACTGTATTTAAATGTTTCTTGCTCTAGAATTATGTTCAAAGTGATCTGTACTAATAAAATAAATAATCACTAATATTAATAAATTAAATTAATTTAAAAATAAAAAATTGGGGGAAATTATTCTTAAATGAAACGAGTCTTAGGTTTGACTTAGAAAACTGATTCGCTATTGAATCTTGACTGATACTAAGTAACCATTCCCAAGGTTCAGAGTTTGGTGATTCCTGCAATTTGCATATCCCGTTCAGGATGTCGTTGACAAAATCTTTTTGCGAAATTGATGCCCAGTTATTTTATCAGCCACTCACCATTCTGAAGATATTTTTTTAGTAAAGTTCTGCAGTATATTTATTGCTAGGGGATATTTTCTGTAAACATTTGGTAGGTTGCCTCGTTGTGGGGTAAGTTGAGCTTTGATGTTGTTGTGACTGAAGTAATACGTATCTGGACGACATGACCAATGCATGCATCATGCAGTGCTCGTACAAGCCACCACCACATCACACCTGCACTATGACAGTCACATGGCACAGAATCATTCCTCTTAGAAACTAACCAGAACTTATCTGCAATGTTTCAAATGCTGCACCACTTATAAGATGAACACATAACTGCATTTACACATCAACCAACTGCTTGACCATTCAAGCATACAGTGCTTGGTCACTCACTACTTGACCATACAGTAGTTTAACCATTGATTGTGTGACTGATTGGTGACCAGTGCCTTGAAAGGAATTAAAATCAAAAAAGCTAATAATTTTAAACATAAGAATTTCAAGTGACATAAAAAAACATTTTAAATTGTTGAAAGGAACTTAAGAAATTGATCTTTGTAAGGTGGTTGCAGTTGCAAAAAACAAGGTATTACCCTGATATCTGAACATGGCACTTGGACTGTCGTGAAACAGTAACTAATGGTAATCCACTCGGACAACCCTACAGAGATCGGGCGGGGTAGTTAGGAACCATCCCCTCCACCTCCTCCTCTCTAGCTGCCCTACCTGGGGAGTACCTGAGGTGTGGAGCATGGGAGGACTCTATTGTTGTCTTAATGATGTAGCTGGATGAATGGTGTCTCCATCCAGGGTAATGTGGCTTGATTAGCTCCGGCTGGTGCAGATTGCAGGGTGCTTATCACTGAGTGAAGACACATCAGACGTGCCGGGAATGTACATTGCGCCCCGGAATGAAGGGGCGCACAGAGAAAGGGGCGTGAGAACTGTGATGATCCCAGCTTGCTTTATTAGTCGACCGGGCTGCTGGCACAGTGTCGTGTTATCGGGGCTTTCACCTGTCTGTGTTCGCTGGGAACTGTCATGACGCCACGGGCACATCACGCAGCCAACTCGTGCCTTCTTTATGTCACCCCATCACATCGTACTGCATTAGTGTAGCTTATTTGCAGATATCTCACTCAGGAAGATATCTAGGGGAAGATGTCCTAGGATGCATGCTTGCACACAAGCACGCATTCACGCACATGCCATCACACACAGAAATATGCATGCCTGTGTGTGCATGTGTGCACAAGTCATTTACTAGTTTATTTTCCATGTATGTACTTTGTGCAGTATGTTTCCTCTCCCATTTTGTTTACTGTTTTCAAATTATTTACACAATCAGCAGATCTATATATGTGTGTGTGTGTGTGCGTGCGTGCGTGCGTGCGTGCGTGCGTGCGTGCGTGCGTGCGTGCGTGCGTGCGTCGAGAGAACCCAGGTTCGAATCCTCTTGCTGCCATTTTGTATAAATGAGTACCTGGACAGAAATGTGAACGAATAATCTTTGTGTAGTAATTGCAGCATGGCTGAATGCTTCCCAGAGAAGTCGAGATCGCATTGGAATGAGCAGGTCTGCGAGGGGTGAAGTGTAACGCAGTCTGAGCAGTCCCAAGGACTGGATACTGCGCCATATAAGAACATACTTTTAACTGAGTTCATAAACAGGCGGTGGAAATGCTGGTGATGGACAATGGAACACGTTACTTTACATTATTTCAAAGTGAAGACAAAACGTGTCATGTACAGGTTAATTTGTACACTAACTATCTGTATGTGTGCATGCGTGCATGAGTGCATGCTTGCATGTTTGTATACATGTGTGTGTGTGTTTGTGTGCGTGTTAGATATGAGAATGATTTGTACTCTAGCTACGGGGTTCAGTAGGCTGAAAGGTTGAAGGTAAAAAGTAAGACAACTGTTGTGCATTTAGCAGGCCAGAGACTAGCAGTCTGCCGAGCCATTGAGGACCCAACAAAGCCGTCTGTGTAGATCAGCCACAGTCTGCTTCATTGCTGAGTTGTGTCAGCTATTTGCATGTCTGAGGAGACTGGGTTGAGAAAGGGCAGATTAAGATTGAGATTAAGAAAATTAGAACCATGCTTGGTTAAATTCCTTTATTCAATACTAGCCGAGTTGCCCGGTGTTGGCAAGAGTCAAATGACTCCATGCATGTCCAGTAAAGTTTTGGTGTGGCAATGCCAATGACAATAATGGATACAATGTCAGGCTGGTAAGCTAACTTATGTGGACCTTTGTGCAGGTCACATAACAATCGTAGAAAACACATGCAGCATTACTAACAATAGTACGCAACTACAAACTCCTATTGTTCAGAGTTACATAATATACGTCCAACGTCCACATAGGTTCCTTCGATATATCCCCTATTATGAGTTATGCTGAAATTAAGAGTCAAACTGAGAATAAGAGCCAAACTGAGATTAAAAGTCACACTCAGCTTATGAGTTAGACTGAGATTTGAAGTTGACCGATATTAAGAATTAGACAAATATTAAGAGTCAGACCGAGATTAACAGTCAGGCCGAGAATAAGAGCCAGACTGAGATTAAGAGTTAGACTGAGAGTAAGAGTTAGACCGAGATTAGGAGTCAGAGTGAGACTAAGAGTCAGACTGAGATTAAGACAAAATGAGATTAAGACAACATGAGATTAAGACAGACCGAGATTAAGAGTCAGACTGTGAATAAGACAAATTGAGATTAAGACATACTGAGATTAAGACATACTGAGACTAAGACAGGCTGAGATTAAGATAGACCGAGATTAAGACAGACCAAGATTAAGACAGACAGTTGACTACAGGGGTTAACATCTTTACTCTGGTGATATGATTCGAAATGTTAGACCTTTGGATATGCTGGGGTTTGGGAGGCAGTTTACCCCAACAAATACTGATGATTTCACGGTACCCTAAAGGTACCAGGATTGTCACCATTGTTACGTGTAGACATTTTGTTTCACAAAAATACAGATTATGGGGAATACCTCACTCGTCATACAAAAATAATCAAGCAAATTTCAGATTGCTTCATAAGAAACTTCAGAACCCAAAAACACTCGGAGTTTCCACTTCCCATTCAGTCTGATCCCTGAGTCCCTCCTTGGCTGCAGTAGTTGGTCACATGGTAAACCACTTCCAGCCTACAGCCCCACTGACAGGGAAACAGAGAACAGCAGAGAGAGAAAAAGCAGAAACCAATTATTGTGTAATACTATGTTTGGTAAGTGTGAATCTTACACAGAATACTCTTTGAATAACTGACACACTTATCCAGCAGGGAGTTGTCAAGTAGTGTGTGATTTATATGCTGCCTGTTAACTTGCTAGACCCCAATTCAGTGTCTCTAGTCAATCCAATGTCATGCTCTCCTACCCATGAAAGCATTGCATTCAATTGGTCATTTTGTCATTTAATTCATCTCATCCATGGCCTTTGTCTGAACTTTGTGCAAAGCCACACAAAGTCTCCAGTGAAACAGGTTTGCCTTTTTAAACCTAGCATAATTTTACTGTTAACGTTTATCTTGTGGTTGTTTGATACAGTAAGCTTCTGTGTATAATACATAATTTCTGTGTTACCATTTCTATTTTACCCCAACGTCTTAGCGTCAACCCTCGATTCCCGCACCAAATATACGAGAATAAATATCAATGCAAACAACATCCGCATCACATCTGGCTCGTAAATGCCTACATTTTATATTGATTATCTGTGTCACAGAAATAAAGTTCTGCTCCACACAAAGTGTTGATTTTCCTCATGAAATGTAAATATTAATATGTACAATGTACAGCAATATTTGCAGTGAAGTGCAGTTAATAAAATCTCAAGTATTTTTCGTCTCAGAATTTCTGATGTACAAATCCTTCCATGCCATATTAAAAGGTGGACAATGTCAAGACCACGGTTCTAAAGATGCCTAAAAGAATGTGGCTTAACAACCCTAGAGACAAGGAGGTTAAGAGGAGATCAGATTGAAGTTTTTAATATATTGAGTGGTTATGAAAATATTGATAGAACAATTTTGTTCACTTAAGAAAGACAGAAGATGTAGTAACGTTAGTGGAGGATCGGTGTAGATTGGATACAAGAAAGTACTCGTTCTCACAAAGGACAATAAATGCATGGAACATATTATCTACAGATTGTGTTAATGCTATCAGCGTGAATATGTTTAAAAACAAAATTGACAACTACCTCAGAAGGGCGGGTTACACATAGATGAATAACCGTTGGACTCTCGATAAACCAACAACTTCCTTGTCCACTGTTTTTTGCTTTCGAAGGCGATTTATAAATTAATACACTAACTTTGAGAGCATTCTGGCAGTATCTCATCCTCTTCCTGGTTCCTTCACTTGCACCGCTGGCTATGGTCTACCAATTGACGATGTATTTAAAAAATCACAAATGTAGTTATTTAGAGTTATTTGCTGGTATGTTTGTCTTGTTCAATCTTGTTCAATCTAGTCATATTTCTTGTGGTATCTAGTTTGTGGTATCTAGTTTGTGGTATTGCAAAACATGTTCTGCTTTGGTGTAAAAATAGATCTGATCCAGTGACTCTGGCGGGGTAAGCTTGATACAATCTTGGTGTTGTGTGTTTGACCCAGTCTGCAGTAGTTATTGAGCAGTAAGCCACAGAGCTGTCTTCATCCAGTCTGACCTTTATTGAATGCTCCTGTTTGATCTTCATCTAACTGTTTGAGTGATGGATTACACACAGTGGCAAGTCATGACCCTTTGACAGTTCTAGAACCCTTGTCCCATTTTGACAGTTCTAGAACCCTTGTCCCCTTTTGACAGTTCTAGAACCCTTGTCCCCTTCTGACAGTTCTAGAACCCTTGTCCCCTTCTGACAGTTCTAGAACCCTTGTCCCCTTCTGACAGTTCTAGAACCCTTGTCCCCTTTTGACAGTTCTAGAACCCTTGTCCCCTTCTGACAGTTCTAGAACCCTTGTCCCCTTCTGACAGTTCTAGAACCCTTGTCCCCTTCTGACAGTTCTAGAACCCTTGTCCCCTTCTGACAGTTCTAGAACCCTTGTCCCCTTCTGACAGTTCTAGAACCCTTGTCCCCTTTTGACAGTTCTAGAACCCTTGTCCCCTTTGACAGTTCTAGAACCCTTGTCCCCTTCTGACAGTTCTAGAACCCTTGTCCCCTTTGACAGTTCTAGAACCCTTGTCCCCTTTTGACAGTTCTAGAACCCTTGTCCCCTTTTGACAGTTCTAGAACCCTTGTCCCCTTTTGACAGTTCTAGAACCCTTGTCCCCTTTGACAGTTCTAGAACCCTTGTCCCCTTTGACAGTTCTAGAACCCTTGTTCCCTTTTGACAGTTCTAGAACCCTTGTCCCCTTTTGACAGTTCTAGAACCCTTGTCCCGTTTTGACAGTTCTAGAACCCTTGTCCCCTTTGACAGTTCTAGAACCCTTGTCCCCTTTTGACAGTTCTAGAACCCTTGTCCCCTTTTGACAGTTCTAGAACCCTTGTCCCCTTTTGACAGTTCTAGAACCCTTGTCCCCTTTTGACAGTTCTAGAACCCTTGTCCCCTTTTGACAGTTCTAGAACCCGTGTCCCCTTTGACAGTTCTAGAACCCTTGTCCCCTTTTGACAGTTCTAGAACCCTTGTCCCCTTTTGACAGTTCTAGAACCCTTGTCCCCTTTTGACAGTTCTAGAACCCTTGTCCCCTTCTGACAGTTCTAGAACCCTTGTCCCCTTTTGACAGTTCTAGAACCCTTGTCCCCTTTTGACAGTTCTAGAACCCTTGTCCCCTTTTGACAGTTCTAGAACCCTTGCCCCCTTTTGACAGTTCTAGAACCCTTGTCCCCTTTGACAGTTCTAGAACCCTTGTCCCCTTTTGACAGTTCTAGAACCCTTGTCCCCTTTTGACAGTTCTAGAACCCTTGTCCCCTTTTGACAGTTCTAGAACCCTTGTCCCCTTTTGACAGTTCTAGAACCCTTGTCCCCTTTGACAGTTCTAGAATCCTTGTCCCCTTTTGACAGTTCTAGAACCCTTGTCCCCTTTTGACAGTTCTAGAACCCTTGTCCCCTTTTGACAGTTCTAGAACCCTTGTCCCCTTTGACAGTTCTAGAACCCTTGTCCCCTTTTGACAGTTCTAGAACCCTTGTCCCCTTTTGACAGTTCTAGAACCCTTGTCCCCTTTGACAGTTCTAGAACCCTTGTCCCCTTTTGACAGTTCTAGAACCCTTGTCCCCTTTGACAGTTCTAGAACCCTTGTCCCCTTTTGACAGTTCTAGAACCCTTGTCCCCTTTTGACAGTTCTAGAACCCTTGTCCCCTTTTGACAGTTCTAGAACCCTTGCCCCCTTTTGACAGTTCTAGAACCCTTGTCCCCTTTGACAGTTCTAGAACCCTTGTCCCCTTTTGACAGTTCTAGAACCCTTGTCCCCTTTTGACAGTTCTAGAACCCTTGTCCCCTTTTGACAGTTCTAGAACCCTTGTCCCCTTTTGACAGTTCTAGAACCCTTGTCCCCTTTTGACAGTTCTAGAACCCTTGTCCCCTTTTGACAGTTCTAGAACCCTTGTCCCCTTTTGACAGTTCTAGAACCCTTGTCCCCTTTTGACAGTTCTAGAACCCTTGTCCCCTTCTGACAGTTCTAGAACCCTTGTCCCCTTTGACAGTTCTAGAACCCTTGTCCCCTTTTGACAGTTCTAGAACCCTTGTCCCCTTTTGACAGTTCTAGAACCCTTGTCCCCTTTTGACAGTTCTAGAACCCTTGTCCCCTTTGACAGTTCTAGAACCCTTGTCCCCTTTTGACAGTTCTAGAACCCTTGTCCCCTTTTGACAGTTCTAGAACCCTTGTCCCCTTGCCAATAACCCCCTGTTCAGTCCCCCCATACATACCCCTGGCTTCTCACAATGCTTCTTGGTCAGTTCCCCGTTGCGAATGACCCCCTGGTCAGTACCCCCACCAATTACCCCTCTGGTCAGTTCCCTCTTGCCAATTACCCCCTGGTCAGTTCCCTCTTGCCAGTTACCCCCTGGTCATTCTGCCAGTCGGTTGAATTCAGTTACATTTTATGACACTTTCATTTGTGTTTTGTTTTTCATTAAAAATTACAAAATCTAGTGAAAAAAGTTCACATAATGGTAATGATAGTGTTAGTCTGCGGAGATGATATCAGTGAAATGTTCATGCAAGATACAGTGGAATTATTAAACACTGATTAATTCAATAATGGACAATTTAACACTGAACGATTCATCACTGGATGATTGGACACTAGACAATTAGACACTGGATGATTTGACTGTGGACAATTCAACAACTGTGGATGATTCAACAACTGTGGACTATTCAACAATTGTTGACGATTCAACAGCTTTGGACAATTCAACAACTGTGGACGATTCAACTACTGTGGACGATTCAACAGCTGTGGACAATTCAACAAATGTGGACAATTCAACAACTATGGATGATTCAACAGCTGTGGACGATTCAACAACTGTGGACAGTTCAACAACTGTGGATGATTCAACAGCTGTGGACGATTCAACAACTGTGGACAGTTCAACAACTGTGGATTATTCAACAGCTGTGGACGATTCAACAACTGTGGACGATTCAACAACTGTGGACGATTCAACAACTGTGGACGATTCAACTACTGTGGATGATTCAACAGCTATGGACATTTCCACAACTGTGGACAATTCAACAACTGTGGACAATTCAACAACTGTGGATGATTCAACAGCTGTGGATGATTCAACAACTGTGGACAGTTCAACAACTGTGCACGATTCAACAACTGTAGATGATTCTACACTGGACATTTTGACACTAGACAAACGTTGACAACTAGGAATGATTCAACAACTATAGATGATTCACCACTAGACAATTCAACAATTACAAACGATTCAACACTGAACAATTCAACATTCGACAACATCCAGGAAAATGGATGGCTCAGCAAACCAAACTGTTCACGTTGACATGTATTTGTCCACGAGAAGGAAGTGGACAAGGTGACTTCGCTTACTTGGGTGACTTGTGGGTGATGGCAGTTAGCAAGGCCAGATGCCATTCAATGTTGATGGTGCCTGATTAATATAATATTGTGTTACCTATTAAGTGGTTTAGGTTTAAAGTAAATACTTATATCTCCGTGTGGAAGATATCTGCAGTGGAATAACCAGGTGTTTGCTCTCAGAATCTCCATGCTATTTTCACTGGTCTTTGTACACAGGAAATGTTCTGTAGGAGGGCGGGGAGGACAAAACTCCCCCCACCCTGGGTCAGGCTTTAAACTGCAGTTTTTGAGAAGATCTATACTGTACCATGACGTCTCGGTATCCATGATACACACGTTAACAGATGTAGAATGGAGGAGTTTAATTTAGCCTAAGACCACGACAGAGTGATTAAAACATTTTAAGCCAGAGAAAGCATACAATGGATGGCATCTTCCCTCTGACAATGCACATGTGTAGCCTGTCTTGGAATGCATCGACCTACAGCAGTGCGGCCTGTCGCCCGTGGTTACCTGCGTGGCGTGTCGCCTCTATGGTAAAAGCATGCAATTTGACAGAGGTGTGGGGAATACAACAGGTAGCCATCTGTTGCTCTCGGTGTGGCCCGTTCTTTGCTGTTTTTATGTGTGCGTGCGTGCGTGCGTGCATGCCAACAGGTGCACGTGCACATTTCATTTCTTCACCTGCACAATTCCATCCTTCCAACCATCTGTCATTCCATTTGATGTCTACACGTTTATGCTCGTGTGTATGTGTGGTGTGTATGTGTGCGTGCGTGCGTGCGGCACATGCGTGCGTGCACAAATGTACTGTGCCACACACATGCATGCATGGACATGCATGCACATACAATTGCATGAAATTATTAATAAATGACTAAAATTTTCACTTAATTTAAGAACTTCATGTAAACTGTCCGATGATTTCACCAAATCTAAAAATCACATTTGCACAAACAAGCTAGCATATTGTAGTGGATACTAGAGTGAGCATATTGTAGTGGATACAAGATTGGTTTGATTAAAAAAAAAATTATTCTGAGACGAAGTGAACAAAATAGTTGAATTTAGGAACGACCTTTAATTCTGAAATTACTTTTGGTGTTATGCTTATTGTATTGCTCATAATTGGGGCTTTACACTTGGTGCTCTCAGATGACCAATGAACTCAGTAAACGTATTAGTGTTGTATGTCCGGTACACGGTATCGGTTGCATCTTATTTGACCTAACATTTAATAGAAAACAACTTAATTGTCGACTGGTATTTTAAAGTTGGCATTTTGGGTGTTGACATTTCCATGTACCATATGTAACATTTGACACGATGTGTAGGTAAATACCACGACAAACACCTGGTCAGTGCCCACTGTCAGCGCTGTCACTGGGCCCCCGCCACGCCTACAGATTATGGTGACACGTTCGCTCATTGTCTCTGCCCAGTGTACACCTATTGTGGTGTCCACCATTTTATGATCCATTTCCCTTTTTGCTTTCGGCTATTCACTGTCGACTGACTGGCATTACTTCAGACGCAGGTCGTAACGTGTAATTTATGTGCGTGCATCATGGCTTTGGGATGATTGTTCTAAATAGCTCCTGGCATGCATCCGTGAGTTTCTGTGCACTGCCCAGGTCAATAGATACTGTCGGCTTACACCCACTTCTGTTTGATTTACTCTTCTGTTTAATAGTGAAATGATAATAATAAAATATTATTGCACAGCGCTATAAACGCAGTTTGCAATGCAGTAAACAAACATGGTTAAATAGGATAACATCTAAAACGTAAATAAAAAAATTCCAGAATATATAATAAATATTGGTAAAAATCAATGATCGGAACACTGTATGAATAACAAATGGTACTAAAAAAAAATTTATATCATAACATTTTTTTCACATTATAAATATAATTACACAACATTGCATGTCTCATTAAAATATTGCATTCTGTAATTAAAATAGTTTCTATCGATCGTAACATGGAGTGTCAGATGGAGAAAGAGAAAGCTTCTTCTGGTCTGCATGCTAATAACAAATACAACAGATTTCTACAGTGTTGAAAGTATATGCAACCACCCTGTGTGGGGTAAAATTAATGGGGTGTCATCATTGTGAATGGGGTGAATACTGCTTTGTAACTGAGGGTATGCTGCTTTATTATGGGGGCTACATACGTAGTTCAGTGGGCAAACAAATTACTTTTTAAATTGTTCTGTCCAATTGTTCATGTTATTATAGTATTGCTCTGTGGAATATTGCTCTAAAAATTATTAGTAGAAAATCTGTTGTTATATTATTATTATGTTATTATATATTATTATATATTATACATTATTATATTATTATTATATATCATTATGTTATTATTATGTTATATTCGTGTCATATGCACCCCAGGTGATAATTTAACCACCTTGACTTTTGTTTTTTACAGACGTTTTGATGAGATCCCTTAGTGATGAGATCCCTTAGTGATGAGATCCCTTAGTGATGGTGGTGTCTGTTTCTTGTCACAAAGCGAGTCCACTTAATCTTGCCAATGCACAATGGGCACATTATTCTGCCCCTGGTCTACTGGAAGCGGGGCGTGGCCCTTAAGACATTACATTTAATGGGTGAATGCTATTTTAAAAGTTTAACTGTGCTGCCTCACGAGTGTAGGCAGGAAAAGGCCAACAACCTGTTAATGGGGTTCTTCTCATACATGTTGTAAGGATTTTTTGCTACTGCTGGTAATTCCACTGTCCTATCAACTGTTGTAATTGTTGTTACTGTGGCTGCTGCCGTTACGCCTGTTGTTACTGGTGCTATTACTGGTGCCGTTACTGGTGCCGTTACTGGTAAAGTTACTGGTAAAGTTACTGCTGTAGTTTCTGTCACAAGCAATTTAATTGTTTTAAAGCAATCTATGGTCCTGAATAGTTTTAAGGCAATCTATGGTCCTGAATTGTTTTAAGGCAATCTATAGTCCTGAATTGGGATCGTACATTTAGGGGACTGGACCATAGATTTTTCATGTTTGTGAAAAAATGTCATATTGGTTGGTGCCAAGGCAGAGCAAGGAACCATACAAGCGAGGGATCATAAGTAAAGGCGAGGAATCATATAGTAAAGGCGAGGGATCATAAGTAAAGGCGAGGGATCATAAGTAAAGGCGAGGGACCATAAGCAAAGGCAGGGGACCATAAGCAAAGGCGGGGGATCATAAGCAAAGGCGGGGGATCATAAGCGAAGGCGAGGGATCATAAGTGAAGGTGAGGGATCATAAGTGAAGGCGAGGGATCATAAGTGAAGGCAAGGGATAATAAGTGACGGCGACGGATCATAAGTAAAGGCGAGGGATCATAAGTAAAGGTGGGGGATCATAAACGAAGGCAAGGGATCATAAGCGAAGGCGAGGGATCATAAGTGAAGGCGAGGGATCATAAGTGAAGGCGAGGGATCATAAGTGAAGGTGACGGATCATAAGTGAAGACGACGGATCATAAGTAAAGGTGGGGGACCATACGCAAAGGCGGGGAATCATATGCAAAGGCGAGGGATCATATGCAAAGGTGAGGGATCATAAGTAAAGGCGACGGATCATATGCAAAGGTGTGGGATCATAAGTAAAGGCGACGGATCATATGTAAAGGCGACGGATCATAAGTAAAGGTGATGGATCATAAGTAAAGGCCACGGATCATAAGTAAAGGCTTAGCAAATAACTGACTGCCACCATTACTGATGCCGTTACTGCTGTTGTTACTGATCTCATTACTGGTGACATTACTGCTGTCGTTGCTGTTGTCATTACTGCTGTAGTTATTGTTGTCATTACTGCTGTAGTTATTGTTGTCATTACTGCTGTAGTTATTGTCGTTACTGTTGTCAGTACTGTTGTCATTACTGGTGATGTTGCTGTTGCTGTTACTGATGTCATTACTGGTGTTGTTACTGATGCCTTTATTGATGTCTTTGTTGCTGTCACTGCTGCTGTCGTTGCTGCTGTCGTTACTGCTGTCGTTACTGCTGTCATTACTGCTGGCGTTACTGCTGTTGTTACTGCTGTTGTTACTGCTTTTGTTACTGATGTCATTATTGCTGCCATTACTGGTGTTGTTACTGATGCCTTTATTGATGTCTTTGTTGCTGTCGCTGCTGCTGTCGTTGCTGCTGTCGTTACTGCTGTCATTACTGCTGGCGTTACTGGTATTGTTACTGCTGTTGTTACTGCTTTTGTTACTGATGTCATTATTGCTGCCATTACTGGTGTTGCTACTGGTGTTGTTACTGATGCTGCTACTTACTTCTTTAATTTTTGCTCATGGGAGAAAGTGACATTCTCACAGCACCATCTCTCATCCATCCGTCTGCCCGTCCGTCTGCCATTATCACAAATAGCCAGAATTTTGAGTGATTCTGTGGCCATTGTTTCTTATTCAGACGTACAGCTACTTTGAATCGTCCCCCAACTCTCACTATGAAGTGCATTATCTTGTAAACACACAGTGGAAGTTGTCCACAGACAACTCTCAATGCTCCTCCTTTGTCTGTCCTCGAGCACTTAGATATATTTATGTTTTTAAGATGCGCCGATATGTTGCTGGTTAATGTTGTCATAGAAAGTGCAAGGAAAGAAGCTTGGCTAAAACGTTTAAGTAGAAATTACATCCATGTTTTTCTTGACAGACATGACTTTATGCCAGGTAAATCACCCTTGTTAATGTTGCCAGTTGTTAAATACAACTAAACTGCGCCATACTGCAAGGTACATTAAGTGAGAAGTGTGATATGAAGGAGCTGGTGTTTTCACTGAATCATCAGGTGGATGTTATTTGGAATGTAATTATTTAGACCATTCACTTTTGAAGATTCGTATGTAGTAAAACTAAAACCAGATAGCATATTACTTTGTTACAATGGAATGATAATTTAAAAGTATTCTGGCAGATAATTTGCTATTGACAAATATGCACCATAATATTATAAATATTAAGTTTTATGTCATTGTTCTGTATAAATAAAACATGCCAACTGAATTTTCTAGTACAAAGAATACATAATAATGTTGGTCTTCTCTTTATCCCTGTAGTCCGGGGTGAGGCTGGCACCGATACCTCTTTATCCCTGTAGTCCGGGGTGAGGCTGGCACCGATACCTCTTTATCCCTGTAGTCCAGGGTGAGGCTGGCACCAATACCTCTTTATCCCTGTAGTCCCGGGTGAGGCTGGCACCGATACCTCTTTATCCCTGTAGTCCGGGGTGAGGCTGGCACCGATACCTCTTTATCCCTGTAGTCCGGGGTGAGACTGGCACCAATACCTGTCATCCCTCTTTATCCCTGTAGTCCGGGGTGAGGCTGGCACCGATACCTCTTTATCCCTGTAGTCCGGGGTGAGGCTGGCACCGATACCGGACGTAAATTTTTGGTTCCCCTTCTTTGTCGTCACTAGTCCTGTTTCACAGCTGTCTCCACCAACCGTCTCCACTCGTCTCCACTCCCCCATCCCTTGCTCTCATTCTCACCTCACGTCCCACTCCCGCTACACAGTCCTCCCATCTCAGTCTCAGCCCCCTTTACCTGGCTTTAGCCCATGTCCAGCCCACTTTAACCAGCTTCTCACTAACTTCCTGGTGATACTCTCACACCAACTCCTTCCCTCAGCTCTTCCAATCTTCGCTTGTCTATTCTGTTCACTCCAGCAATTCTCCTCACCCAGTTATTCTCCTCACCCAGTTATTCTCGCAAACTTCCAGTTTCTCTTGTTGTTTTTCAGTCATTTACCAAGGTCTCTAGGCCACATAGGTAGGCTGGTATTATGCAGGAGCTAAGCACCTTTCCCTTTAGCTTCTGAGATATATGTCTATTTACCATCACCCCTTCCACTTTCCTCCATGCAATCAACCCATCTTGTATTCTCCTGTGAATTTCCATCTCCGTGGCACCGTCCCCGCAAACCGTTCCACCCAGATATACAAAGCTGTCTCCTCGGTTCAGTTTCTTCCCATCCAGTCTTATAGCTTGATCTTTTTTCTGCTGCCCGACCCAGAGCACCTCTGTCTTCTCTAGACTTACTCTCAGTCCATGTCTGCCAAAGATTTAAATAACGGTTTTAATCAGTATATCAAAATACAGTCGCACATATTCAAATATGCTACTACTTTGTTCCCCAAAGAAGTTATATCACTTGCCCAGTAACTTTCGTTTCCAGTTTATTCTCCTGTCCAACATATCTGATTATCTATACTTAGTGACTTATATATTTATTATTTGTATTTTTAATGTGAGTATTATAACTTGTACAAATTTGCACTGCAAAGAAACTGCCAATTAAAGGAACAACTTATCTACTGTTGGTATAAATGCTTACATCATGAATACGTTTTTTAAAATGACAAAGTCACATAAGGGCGGGTTGTGCATAGATGAACAATCGTTGGACTCTCAGTAAACCTATGGCTTCCTTGTCCACCTGCCATTAGTGGTTTTAGCCTTGAATGGCAATCTTGTTAAATCTGGTTAAATCAGCGGTATGTAGTGTAGGAACACTAAGAAAGTCTATTACATCTAAGCTGTGTTGATGCATGTCATAATTTATGCGACCCTACAGTTTATAGTGGCACAGGAATACCTGTTCATCAATATACATCCATCTGTGGGCGTTGCTCACTGAAGTTCCCTTCCTCTGGTTCCCTTTAATTAGCCTAATCAACAGCAGGTAATTAATGCAAATTACTGAAGCATGTCCACCGGATGGAGGAACCCTACAGAGCTGTTGATTACAATTCTAATCTTGATTGTGTCATTGTTGTGGTGTGACACTGAGAGTGCTGAGTTGTGGTAGCTGTGGCTGTCTTGTGTAAACACCACCCCTTGTTTCATCTCCCCTGTCTGGAGTAGTTTAGGCACAGTCATTACTGAAGTCCCTGGCTTCCCAATTGGATTTGTCCTGCCCATGCTAAGGAGAAAGGTTGTCACACTTGAGGAGAGTGGGAGATACAGGGATGAGTTCCTACTTCCCTGATTGCCTTCCTAGTAAAACAGCTCCTGGTTTACTCAATTTTGACAGGTTCAGGGCAACAGCTCATAAATTATTGAGTGTCTGCTCATGAATTAGTTAGAATGATTTAACATTTCCACTTACACTGCTTTTTGGGCATTTATTTTATGACCACCTTAGAGTATGTGATTCATTTTAATTTAACCAGTAATAACATTATTACCATCCTATATGCACATTAACACCATTTTTGTGTGATATTCTTTTAACAATGTGCTCTGATTAAAAAGCAGTTAACATAATTATAATGAAAGAAATGTTATCTGTGGAACATAAATATTGGATTTGAAATATAAATATATATATTGGATAAATGTGTATCTTATCATATTGTAACATCTTTGTCTTGTAATGCTATTTTTATTAATTGCTTTGAATGTTGAAAGAGCTTCTTTCTTCTCCCAAACATTTTATAGTCTTACATAAAAACATTATGTCTTCAATTTACTTTTTTTTTATTTCTCTTAAATATCTCTAGTAATATTCATTGTGATGTAACATGTCATAGAACACACAGTGAATGTGGTGCTATATAATTTGTTTATATTATTTATTATTATAATGTTTAATTATTATATTAATGTTGACAGTTTAATAATACTGAAGAATTCATAAAACCAATTTGCAAACATCTGAGCACAATACTAGCAAAGTAAAGCAGTCTCACTATTTTGATACAGTTTAAATCAACAATGTTGTTAAATGTGGCTATGTTTTTTTCTGAATGAAATTGGACAATGAGAGCTGGTGATCGAGTTGAGTTCTCTGAGTTTGTGCCAAAAGTCCAAAGTTTGGGGTCTGTTGGTCCCATTCTGTTGTACAGCTCAGTCGAGTTGATCTGTTTCTCTAGATGAAATTATTAGCGTCTTTGACCATTTTTATATATATATATATATATATATATATATATATATATATAACATTTATAGATGTATTGAAATGGTAATGTTTTGTAGTTTTTCGAGTATATATTTACCATGTGTTTTAATCAGCTGGTTTGTTTTTACATAGTTGATTTTTTTAACTACATATGCATATTTTACTTATGCAATTTTTTTCATACCCGAGAGCATTTTATTTTAGGCGGATTCAAGTGCTATATACATTTTGATTATTATTATTTGATGAAGTTCCATCACAGCAGAATCATTTGAAATAGAAATGATTGTTGAGTGCTGAAACGTCTTCAACTGTCTTCCCCAGTTCTTGTCTCTTAACACGACAGGGTTAATTCTATAAATGCACCTGACACGCAATAGGGCTACAGGTTCACAACAGACATTCCACCCTGGTATGCACCCCTTTTGAAGTGAAGACAGGCCTGCCATTATGCTGCCTAATCCTGTCACATGCACGCACTGGAACACGAACGAAAGGTGTGCCACCAGGACTGATCGCAGCATAATCGGGCGGGGTCATTGAACATGATTTAAATATGAAAAAGGTGTTCTCTTTTTATGTGCAACAGATGTTTGGGTCTTTAGAAAATGCCGTCAAGAGTCATGCGTTTCACAGGGGAAGCAGATGGGAGAGATCTTTAGACGGGAACAAAGTGTACTAAGCAGCATAGTGTTATCTGTTGTCTGGTTGTTTAGTTTCTCTCATGTTTCCCTGTTTTTTTTGTGGGTACTGTTAGTATTTAAGTGACATGTCTTTATGATTTGCATCTGTTGATTAGGAAAATATAAGTTGATAATTTGTGTAAGGCTCGTACAATTGGCATGTGCCATATATGATAAATAAGACATGTTTTATACAGATATCCAGAAAAAAAATTTATATGTCTATATACCATACCTGTTAATCATAAGTTTGTTTAGAAACAAATCATAAAAAAAATTTTCATTATACCATAAGTAAAATTTACAATAGAGAGACTTGCAGATACAATAATGTTTTAATAAAAATATTAGCGTGCACGCAAGCATGCAAACACGCAAGTACCCACGCACACACACTTTAAGCCTAATTCACTCAAGCAAGAAATCCATGTCTTAAAGCCAGAAGCACATTATGTAATGTTGCAGTAATTCTAAAGATTGGAATCCTAGCTACCAAATCCCAGAAGATCTGACAGCACACTGAGATCTTATGTAATACTCCAGATGGATTTGAAAGTTGCAAATCTTCCTGTCTGTCCAGTCCTGAGCCCAGTTTAATTTGCCCTTCCCCTACATCAGTGTATTGGCCTTTAATTAATGACCATGGGGTTTGAAGGGTTAAGAACTACTGTCTCCCACAAAGGCTATTGTCATGTAAACCACAGAAGTCTGGCTAATCTGCAAGTCTCTTCCACTTGGGTGAGAGACAATGGCACTGCAAGAAGTAGTGAATGATCCCAGGGAGGGGTGAAAGGGGGTAGGGGCTTGACTCGCTCCAGTTGGCAGGGCAGCTCAGAGGGTCTTGAGCTCAGACAATTTTATTAGAACATTGATTTTTTTAAAGTTAACATTTACAAATATATGTGAATTTGACATTGAATAGTAAATGTTTTGCAGTTTTCTTAGTGTAGTTTAATGCTTTCAATATTATTTTCTCGATGTAGATGGTAATGTGATGTTACAAGTGTTAAGTAAGTAACTAACAGTGTTAAGTAACTAGACTAAACTAGTTAACTTAATCTTGCTTGGATAGCATGTTTTGATCCTTGGATTTAAAAAATTACTATGTCATCCCATAATCTTCATATTAATTTACATTTAATCCTTTCTACAATAACAAGAAATATATCGACAAGTTACATTTTATCATTTAAAATCATTAGTAGGTAAATTAGAAACGTTAGTATGACTGTCTCTGAACTAGTGTTTCTGTTGAACTTTGTGTAAAAGCATACTCTATGCACAATGTAATATGTAACTTTCTACATGATTATATAGTCATAACAATTATTTGGCTTTGTTACAAAAAAACCACCAAAGTTTGTAACTATCACCCTACCCCTTCAGTAACCCCAGCTTAGTGTGGATCACCCCTTTCAATAATCACTAAGACCTGTCCCAAGCTCCTCCCCTGGCTTTGTTACCCCGCCCCATTGTGAGGCTAGCAATTGAGGTTAATAGTGAAGGTATGTTGCATGCGTCATGCCTGAGCGCCCGCAGTACCAGTGTAGATCACTCTCCTTGTGGCTGTTGCATTCTAATCCACCTAGACAAGCAAGGCCTGACAATGGCTGGAGCACTGGAGAGTGTCAGTGGGTGACACCCAGGCTGGGCTGTAGTCAGCCACTGTGACAGCAGAGACATCAGTCGTGCGTGGCCGCTCAGCTGCTCTATGACACACGCAAATAGCTCAAGCTAATTTTGCTGAAAAACAGCTTAAGAATGGAGTGCCCATGCACACCGGTGTAAATCGCAACGGAAACTTTGTGCAGTGCGCAGCGTCATTGTCCACCGCAGCAGCGGAGGACATCACAGATTAAAGTTGTTGGGAACTGTGCGGAACTACTGTGGGTCAGCAGAGATGGAGGGCACAGGATACCGACAGCAACCTCAGTTCTACCCCTCGCCTGGGTCAACCGCTGTCACTGCGGCTGCCCTTCATAGTTACCCTTCCAAGTGGGATCTACTGCGCTTTCAGCAGGTCTATGGGGGAACTTCCACCGGAGGTAAGTCTTACTTCACTTTGGGGCTGTTTACAAGGATTTGTTTACAACGAGCAGCAAGCGCAACTTGTTGGACTGTGTTTTGATCGACACAAGTGTTAATTATTATTCGTGTTGGATGTAGAGATTTGTTATCAGCTTCCCTATGCTGCGATGCACACAGTATGTTATTACTTGAACTGGAGGATGGTCCGTATCATGAAGAAGAAGCAGAGATGTAGATGGACCATCTCCTGAGAAATCTGGGATGGGCACACTTTCTAGTGACAGTTCTGATCTGTCACTAGTTGCAGATGGAGACATATTTCCTGTGGTTTTCTAGATGATATCTTCCCATCCCTGAATCTCCTTCATTCAGTAGTGATACTTGATTGTTATGTCTGATTCAGGCACATTCTATCAGTTTATATATATATAAAGGAATTGTTCAAACATATCATCAGTATAACAAATTATGTACCGATACAGCATCTTATTTGGCTAGGTTTAAACCAGTTGTATGAATGCATTTGAAGGTATTTCATAACTAATAGGTACTGTAATTCATATGTTAATCAATTGGTTAAATTGGACTTTATTTTCATGACTAAAACCAACAGAAAACATAACTTGTTTATGATCGAACAGTGAAAGTTTACGTGCTGCATTGTTTACTGTCCTGCAATGATCTAGCACTATAAAATATACTTCTAGAACACTGGGCCTTGTATAAATATATGTAATATATATATATAATGTTTAAACTGTTGTTTTATATTCTTTTTAAAAGCATTGGTATCACGCCACACATTAATAATGCCATTAATGTTATTAATGGTATAATAATTTAGAACTTTAATTTAGGTTTGAACTAATTTCCACCAAAAAGCTCCATAGTTTATTGGTTTGTTTTTCCAATTACGAATTGCTTGTTTATGAGGAACCACATTTGGAATGGAACATTAGGAGTGATCTCATAATTAGCTAACACACATAGTATCACTTACACTAAAAATAATAATAGAACACAGACTGTACACAGTAATGAAATGTAAATTATATTTACCCATAATAGATATTGAGTAAGAAACGATACCAAATATGCTAAGATAATCACTAATTAATGTATACATCAACAAATGAAGTTAATCTCCCCATGGTTTGAGAATGATGCATTATTTCATACTCTTTTTTAAACACTAACTAACTAACCAACCATGATTAGTGTTGCGCGATATTACCAGTATACTAGTATGTTGCAGTATTTTTTCTGCTTGATGCACCTTTGAAGTACCTTTATATACTACATATACTTTTAAGTACCTGTATACACTACATATACTTTTAAGTACCTGTATATACTACATATTTTATTTTTGTATTTCCAACTTGTCAAAAGTGAGCTTAATGAGAAATTATGACTGAACCAGATCCAGTCATTAATCTTTATTATTATTAATTATGCATGACTCAGGTTTGAATAATTTAATGTCAGAGTTTAATTTTATGTATTTTCCATATTTACAACTCCTGTTAACTATGTTTAAAATTACCAACAATTACATCTACATTTATTATTTAATATAAATATCAGCTAAGCGTGCTATAATACAATATAACACAACAGGTTAAGCCATCTTATATCATAACCAAAACAACCACAATATTATGTTATACATATCATGATACAGTGCTATGTATCGCAAGATATTGTGATATAAAAAGTTTGGCGATAACCAACTCTAATTCTGATCCATTAAATCTATGTTGACGTTTCCACCATTAAATGAAACTGGGCTGCCGGTGGGTTTCTTTGACATGAAGCTGGGCTGCCGGTGGGTTTCTGTGACATGAAGCTGGGCTGCCGGTGGATTTCTGTGACATGAAGCTGGGCTGCCGGTGGGTTTCTGTGACATGAAACTGGGCTGCCGGTGGGTTTCTGTGACATGAAGCTGGGCTGCCGGTGGGTTTCTGTGACATGAAGCTGGGCTGCCGGTGGGTTTCTGTGACATGAAGCTGGGCTGCCGGTGGGTTTCTGTGACATGAAGCAGGGCTGCCGGTGGGTTTCTGTGATATGAAGTTAATGAACCTGTTCTCATGTTGCAATCAGTTTAAAACTCGTTCCTCAGTTGATTTAGCCTGTTGCGACTCCGGTTCTTTGATGTTCAGATCTCTAGTCAGGAATAGCTTAAGTAACTTTAAACGTATGCATATCTTTTTAACAAATGCATATTTTGTACATGTACGTTTCATGTTTCCAAATAAATAAAACTAATGATGATGATAACAGGGTTGTTTGATTTAAATCATTTGATTTAAATCATTGATTTAAATCATGATTTAAATCGCTCCAAAAAATATAAAAAATCATTGATTTATGATTTGTTTGATTTTTTTGACTTCCGGTTTTTTTAATCGCTGATTTGTATGAATTTAACACAAATAATTGTTTACAAGCATCGAGATCAACAAAGTTTTGTGTTTTTTAATACAAAAGCACAAAGTGCGCACACTTGTGTAGCTGTATTGACACCAGATAGCCTGATAGTCAAATATTTTATGACATTGTGTATACCAGATTTAAAAAAAATCCGATTTAAATAAAAAAAATCCGATTTAAATAAAAAAATCCGATTTTTTTTATTTAAAAAAATCATGATTTTTGTCAACCCTGGATGATAATAATAATTATTATTGTTATTATATTAAAAGTAATAGTACTCTGTGAGAATGAGTACTTTCTGACATCCAATGTAAACTGGTCCTTCATTGACGTTGTTTTGTATCCACTAGTTCGTTTTCTTCCTCAAGTGAAAAAAAATGCTTATATCTCACTATAAATATTCTCGTCAACTTAAGAAACTTGTACTTAATCTCGTGAAGGAAGCCTAACTTGGCAAGGACGACAACAAGGCAACAGTTAAATAGGTTAAACACCTTTCCCATGTTAGCAGGCCGTAAATACATATATAACTTAAACAATCAGTTATATTATATTTAGCTACATATATTTAATGTGTGAACAAGTGTTCAGTGGCATTCAGCTATTTTATGATTAATTAATCAGCTAAAACCATCTTGAACATTCTCACATTGAACAGTGCCTACATATTTCTCTTGAAACCTCTAACAATGCCCTGTCTGGATTTCTCTGAATGACCATTCAGACACAATGTATTGGAATTATGATTTACATCTCCACCACAGAAGATCTGATAAGAATAATTTAGCCAGGCACTCGAAGAAACGCTGCTGACATAAATATCAGTGTATTTTCATTATCATGTTTAATCTTGACCATGAATTGACAATGTTATCTGCCCTGATGTTTTGTGCAGACCTTGATATCTTGACTGATGGGCCTCAATGTGTCTGAGGATGCAGCCCACCTAGAGTCTGCAGGCCACCTAGAGTCTGCAGGCCACCTAGAGTCTGCAGGCCACCTAGAGTCTGCAGGCCACTTAGAGTCTGCAGGCCACCTAGAGTCTGCAGGACACCTAGACTGGCTGTAGCTGTGGTGGTCCTGGCATTGGTAGCTGTGGTCAAAGCTGCTGCAGCTGTGGTGTCACTCAGACGTGATGATAGTTGTGGTTGTGACAGTTACATGACAGTGACATGACAATGACATGACAATGACATGACAATGACACGACAATGACACGACAATGACACGACAATGACACGACAATGACACGACAATGACACGACAATGACACGACAATGACAGTGACACGACAATGACACAACAATTATTTTTAGTTCCCTACGATCCCTTGCTGAGTATGAGAAAAGTTTCTCTCTACAATATATTTTAGAACATCTGGTTACAATACATAAGACATAAATTATATAGTGTAAAACATTTAATGTTTGTAAAACATCTAGTTACAATGCATAACACATCTAATGGCATTATTGGATAAAGTATTTTCTGTGTAATCAGTACATGCAAATTAGATAATGTAAAATAAACCAGCTATATATTGCACAATTTGAACTAAAATACGTAATAATATGAACAGTAAATTAACTATAAGCTAACAATTTTATTTCTAGGCAATTCACTGTTTTAATATGCTTGACATAGGTTATGTGGATATGTGGGGCGTGGTGGCTCTGTGGTAGAATGATGGACTCAGTCGAGGGGACCGGGGTTCGAGTCCACCTGGGTGCTGCCATTTTGAAATTTGGCCATTTTTTTTCACCCAGCTGTGTGTCTTTCAGAAGAGA
This sequence comes from Lamellibrachia columna, assembly GCA_963662155.1. Taxonomy (NCBI): domain Eukaryota; kingdom Metazoa; phylum Annelida; class Polychaeta; order Sabellida; family Siboglinidae; genus Lamellibrachia; species Lamellibrachia columna. The sequence goes on from OY759263.1 coordinate 11,436,039, forward strand.
CACTAAAAGCAGTTGGTCCCTTCTACCTGGTGTGTCTGTGCCAGGGGAAGTCAAAGATCCCACTCAAGGGAAATGGAAGAATCTGTCATGGAATCCCAGAGCCAACGGTCTCAATCTACAAAGATCCATATGGGCTGTGCATTAGCTATTCCCACAGTTGTTTGTTGTATGAGCAAGTAGCATTACATTTTTGTCTCCAGTGACTAGCAAGGTGTCATCTGTTGATCTCACAGCCGGTGCTTCTGAGCATTGAAACCAACAAATAACAATTATGATAGCTTAATAACTAGATATAATGACCTTCCATAATGACCCAGTCACACACTGCGTCCACTTGGTAGAGCCAATTACAGCCAGCGACCACCTGCTGGCAGCTATTAACACCGGCCCAGATGCTACAGTGGCAGTGATAACTGCTACATTTGCTACTGCTACAATTGCTACTGTCACAACCAACACTGCTACAGCTGTTATTGACATCAACAACAGCAAAGCTACTGAGCTATGGTAATGATAACGATGTGTGGTCTTATATGACACCTGTATCCCCTTAGACAAGGCGCTCACGGTGCTTACTTCATTACCAGAGCAAGTTTTCAGCAAGAGTCTATTTGTATGCCATTGAACTCACGGTTGTAGTTTTTGAAGGTGTGAAGGTGTTTGAGGTAATCTAATCTTCTCGAATGTGGGTTTACCTGTCACTTGGTGGTGTGATGTGAATTGGGCAGGACTCCAGCAGACAGTAAATCTGGCCTGAATCAACACATTCACTCCCTAATTCACCTGTGGCATGTAAGCTAGCTGTCACAGCACTGTCGCACCACTCACTGCACCACAGCTCCACTCAGTGCACCACTGGATCACTCAATGCACTATGGCACCAATCAGTGCACCATAGCACCACAACACCACCACAACACCAGTCAGTGTACCATGACGCCACTCAGTGCACCACAACACCAGTCAGTGTACCATGACACCACTCAGTGCACCACAACACCAGTCAGTGTACCATGACGCCACTCAGTGCACCACAACACCAGTCAGTGTACCATGACACCACTCAGTGCACCACAACACCAGTCAGTGTACCATGACGCCACTCAGTTCACCACAACACCAGTCAGTGTACCATGACACCACTCAGTGCACCACAACACCAGTCAGTGTACCATGACACCATTCAGTGCACCACAACACCAGTCAGTGTACCATGACACCACTCAGTGCATCACAGCACCAATATGTGTTCTGCCACATCAAGGCATTACTACCCAAAAGTGATGATTTTATTTTGGGTGTATCCTGGTTATAAAAGTTAACTTGGCAAGTATTTTTGGAATTCCTTTGAAATAAGTGCATCATTCACGAGCGTTTACAACTGTTGGCGGTCAGGTGTCTCCACACGTGTCTTGTTTGTCCACACACATACATATAACATATACATTCTAAGCTACACAGCAGTTAATATAATAAAAAATCAGTCCAAGATAGAAACAGTTTCTACCAATGAAAGGCTGGTTTCCATTTGAGCAACTGTTAAAACAGAGCAACAACAAGTTTTAACAACGGAAAACATGGTTGGCTGAATCTGTTTAGAGAACTGCGCAGCTGCGCAATCACATCCGGCTTAGACCTGTTTATTCAAATTTGTCTTTTATTTGTGGTTTTTATAAGTTGGCGGAAAGTTTTTCCACAGATTTCTTGCCTGATCTCATTCAACTGAAGGCGCTCAGCACGGCAGCCCATTCTAATGCGTGCGTAATAACGATGGGAATTGTGGTAGATTTGTAAAGAAGCTAAACACCCCTTCAGGGGTGTAGTGATAGAGCATGGCTTCTGGGGTGGGGTGATGGAGCAGACCCCTTTCTCTCTCACCAGGGGTGACAATGGCCCAGGATGATTCACTTGTCACAATGGTGACAAGAATGACTGTCATTTGCATGCATGTGTCAGAGCAGGAAACGCTACTAGTGCTGGTGGGCGTGGGGGGTAGGGGGTAGGGGGCAGGGGGCAAACGGAGGCAGAAGGCTGTTCTCTGTAAGTCGCAAGATGCCAGCGGCACAGCGCCATACCCGCCTGCTATAGTTGGGGCCATAAATATATTTGCCCCGTCTTATGAGCATTGTACGCAAGTGTGAGTTATGAATGTGGTGCCTTTAAATCATGTTGTTTTTGTGCAGTTCTTCCTTGTAAATTGACAAGGCCGAGTGACGCCAACAATTGGCTCTGGATTGTGTCAGGGACTCACCGAGGGTATATGTCGGTGCCACGACAGGGGGCAACTTCTAACTCATGTCACGCGTTGCTCAGCGATTCTTTCTTTCTTTTTCTTGGATTTGGCTGTTCGTGCTTGAGCGAACACATTGAAATAGTACAGAGACACCTGCTATACCAGCATCTGTGATTAGAAAAAGCAGGAATGAGTGTATTTTGGTCTAAAATAAGACTGTGCTAACAATGGCCACATTTGGTAAGGCTGCCGTAACTTAGTGCACTTAAAAAACACACGCAGATGCATTATGATCACGTATTATATGGACACTCATTTCTCCTGTAACTGAAAATGAAGCTCTATTGAAAAAAATTTGTTCACATTGAATGTGGCTGCTTTTTCACATTGTCAACCTTTGTTAGCTTGATAGATTTGTCTCATCTTTCCAGTTGACTGAGCAACTGGAGGAGGTCTTAAGGAAAGCCACCAAACACACTGTCTACCTCCATTATCTGACCAGCCTTCCTGTTGCCTTTTGTGCCCCCTTTGTTTCTCCATGCCTTGCTGCCATGCAATGTTCCGGATGAGTGACGATGCATGTCCCAGTGGAGTTCCTGGGAGGTCTGAGTGGGAAGGCATGCTGTGCCACTTTCCTACCTTTGGTGGTCTGTGGGGATTTAGAAAGTTCCACTTGGTCGATGGTGCATGACCAATTGACGGCATTTGTCTGTCTGGAGTTTGTCCTTTCACATTCCTACAGATTGCCACACCACGGTTTGGTGATCACGCAGGCTTCATTTAAAGTTTCTGGCATCTACAAAATTTTTGTGCGTGCGGGCGTGCATGCATGCGTGCGTTGAAAGACTGTTCAGTGCCATCCAACCTAGCGTTTGTTTACCACAATTGATGGAGAGTTTCAATTTATTGCTTTATTTTGTTGACAGCTATAGAGGAATACCATCACGGAGCTGAGAGATTTAAGTTTGCGGCTGATTGGAGGGGCTGTCTATTCCTGGTGTTGTTTTCGCCACCTCCAAAGCATTTCTATGGTGTGATGACACTCGACAGTAGCACAGGGGGCTAATAGCCACCCCCTCACACAAAGGGCAGATTAAATTGGGCTTAGGATGTCTGCCCATCGCAATTATAAGTGCGTCATCTCTAATAAAGCGACGTCCAATCGCGTGACTTGCGGGCGTGTTTGCAGCGAACACCAACGGATGAGGGTTAAGACGTAAACAAATCTCATGCTATTTGGGGTTGCTGTTGGTTCATTCTGCCCTCTCCACCCCCCGCGGCTGTCTTGTTTACCCTGACTGGAGCGCTCCTGCTAAATTATCATTCATTGCAGGTGTCTTAATCATCAGTACGCACCATTTCATCGACGGCGAAAACAACTTTTTCCAGTGAATTTAATTAATCAAAATTATTGCGCTAGTTATATGGTGACAGTATATACTTACTCGAGACATGTCGGCTTTGCAAATAGATATACATCAGTAAATGGTAAAAAGTGTATATTCTTATATTAATGGAAGTAAAAAAGAAATGAGCCTATTTGTATGTCTGGGGTAGCCCAGCGTGACTGCTATATGCTGTGCAACCACTTAACCCTTTACTGGATGTCAGCGGCTCGGGCATAACATTTTTTTAATTAAAACTCCTTCCTCAGTTCATTTAGCGGATCACGAATCAAATTCGTAGATGTTCACATCTGTAATGTGTGAATAGTTTAAATAATATTCGCAGTCAGTTTAATAAAGGGTTTAATAAGGGGTTTAATAAAGGGTTTAATAAGGGGGTGCATTCTTTTGTTGCAGTCATCAAAAGAATAGAATGATATCATATGATCAGGTAACTTGTGAAAGTGCGATTAGCCATGTGTCGTAATATACAAAAGTAGAGTTGCTTTCTTTTTTTCTGACCGGACCTTGCTGACGTTTCTTATCCCTCTCTGCACTCTTAATTTCATTCCAAAGAAATGTCATCTGTAAAAAAACCAATAGAAAGCGAGAAAATATCCCAAACTAAAATGTGATAAAAGATCCCAAACTTTTAAAATGCCATTTACTAATAATAATAATAACAATGATAATAATATTTCTATGGCGCCAAGATTTTTAGGTCTCAAGTTCAGACTATCCCTGTTTTTATCAATTATTATTACCAAAGAAGTCCTGAAATTGTTTTTCAAAATGCTGGCACTCTGATATCTTCCTGAGATATTGTTATGCATCTATGCTGTAATTAAAGTTAGGTTGATAACATTAAAATACATATATAATCGCTAACTCATAATGTTTACCAAGATAACCGCTATCAGTGTCAGTTGTTTGTATTTGCATGAGAACAATATTAGAGCGATTGCCATTTGTCGACTGCGAGACTATTGGTACCGACAGATGGGGAAAGTGGATTAGATCACTGTGATGGGCCCAACATTACATCTACACAAGCCTGTGACTGCGTCCTTTGTTTGGTACCCAGACCTTGCATTACCGAGCATATCTGTGTTGCATGAAATAGTTTTCCCCCACCATTATCCAGCGTTTGCTGTAAGCATCTTGTATATGCAGATTAGCCGGATAACCCAAGGTTATCTGGTTCTTTGAAAGAGTGAAGATTAGATAGGCATGTGTTTAGTTAGTCTGGGGACTAGGTAGCGGTAATGCCACAAAAAGAATCAAACACTTGTTGCTTGTTGTGATTCGCTGACAAGATAGATTAAACTAAAGATGTCCATTCTCACATATGTTGCCTCATCCAACTTCATATGGCTTCGATTGTGGCAGCTAAAAACACTTGCATCTAAATTGTACGTTTTGAATCTGGGATGATTTATAATTATTAAATACAACAAGTGGCTTAATAATTATAAAAACAAACTTTTGTAACTGTTATTATTTTATGTGCATAATTGTAGTTATTTTATTTGTATGGTTGTAGCTAATTTATTTTGCATAATTATGTTTATATCATGTGCATAATTGTAGCATTTCAAGCACAAGTAATTGTAGTTGTTTTATCTTGCATCAGGTATGTGAAGTTATTTTTATGTTTAGAACATTTATTGAATATAAACAAATGGAACTAGAGAAATTCAGCCTTTCTGGAATAATAAGTTATTATTTATTTGCTTGTTGATTTTATTTTCAATGAAATTCTTAATAAAAAACTACTATATGAGTGAAGGTAACATAACAGATCTGTTTAGTTGCTTGAAGTCAGATGTTATCAGCCCCGGCAAGTTGATTAGTTGAATCATATTACTGGATTAAGGGCTAAATGTTTGCAGAGGATTTCTTGCCTGGTGTAGTGCTTGTTCCCAAAGATAACTGCAGGTGGCAGCACTTTATTTCTCGACACTGACCCAAAGATTGTTATCAGGATAGTTGTGATAGTGGTTTGATTAACATTATATACACAACACAGATAAATACTCCATGGTCTAATGGCTTAAAATGTATATGGCTATGATTTTTATGTACACTGCATTCTATTTAATAGTATATGTTAATGTTGTAAAACTACACATTATTCACTAGAACTACGTATGCCTGAAGTGGGGCATCACAAGATAATTGATAGTATAACCATATTTAATGAAGACAGTGAACAATATATTTTACCAGTATGTAGCATTTATTCTCTTTGATGTTACACATATTTAGTAGCATAAATAACTTCCCATACTTCTTACATTCACATATTTAATTAAACATTAATAATAATTATTATTATATTAATACAGCTGAATGGCTGCTACACTAGACTACTGCGAATGGTGTTCAATGTTCACTGGAAAGAGCAAGTGATAAACGAAGAGCTGTATGGAACAGTGATGAGGGTAACAGTGATGAGGGTAACAGACAAGATGCAGGAGGGCAGGATGCAGTTTGCTGGGCACAACATAGGACATCATTGTCAAAACATATACTCTGGGAGCTGACGCACAGACGCGCTTCAAGGGGATGGCCCATTCTTAGCTACGTCGATTGCCCTAAGCTGAATGGCAAGCCATCAAATCTCGAAGTCTTTCGACCAGATGATGATGAATACATTATCAATTTGAAAATTTCTGATAGATGAGAAATGAACTTCTATGGCGCCTATATCCTCAGGAACCTGAGCTCAGAGGTGCAACAAAACAGAATCATTAAGCATAGTCATGAACAGGGACGCGCAAAAGTCATTATCAGAACGACGGACAACCAAAGATTTATGGTGGTAATGCAATTTGGAATAAATGTCTTGATTTTTTCTCGGAAGATAACTATAATTTCACAATATTTTGTAGCAGTAAATATTTGTGTGCACATATGCAGCATGTGTGCGCAGCTGTTCAGACATGGCTATCTGAGATCTAGCCTCTCAGTTAGACAATGCCCGACAAGTGAATCTCAAGTGAAAACCCCGAAGCCGCCCAGCTTTTCTAAGCTGACATGTCCAATCACTGATTGCCTTTAGCAAAACTTCATTCACATGCTTCGGGTTTTTTCCTGAGAAACCAGAGAAACCAGAGATTGCCGTCGCGTTGACAATGGCCATTGTTGACGCTCCCAAGGTGACTCATTGTCACTACACGTCTGATCCGTCACCGACACTCAGTCGCCATTGTTCCCAATCCGTACTGCTCCGTTTTTGTAACGTAATCCCTGCCCAATGCGTCTTTTGTTGACAGGCATTAGGCATTCGTAAAAGTGATGCCTATTCTCTCGCCGTCATGCTCCAGTGAACATCAGTGGTTGTAGATAGGTTGAGTTGAGTCTCTTTAGACCATATTCTTGCAGCTGCATTTGATGGTCCATGCTGTACGTAATTCCCGTCCGCACTCGACACAATGCTGTGGATTAGTAATGCCGCTAATCTGCATGCAAGAACATCAGCCGCTGGTCGATGCTAATCTTAGAAGGATTGCAAGAAATTAGGATAAATTGGGCTAAAGATTATGTAGGGATTTTAATGGAACCCATCATGAAGATAAAGGCTGGGATGAAGTGGATTAGTTTGAGGGCCTGGGGGAGGGGGATCTACGCCAGAGGGAGGCAGAACAACGGCTGACCCAGAGTGCAAATGAATGAAAGCCTGGTAATATGCCCATTGGACTTTAAAGGAGATTATGCTAATGTCTTAATCCCTGCTGGAATGTGAACTGTGCTTGAAATAGGTGCAGCCGTCAGTTGTTACAAGAATGTGTGCTTGTGTCAGTGTCTCGTAGATAATGCCCCCCCCACCCCCCCCAGGTCTCACTTGGGATTACCTGATGTGTTAACAAAGTGTTTATGCTCTCTTTAACATTGACAGGTGGTTTAAAAAGCATTTATAATGTTGAATAAGGTAGAAGAACATTTGCTGTTGTTTGCATCTATTATCTATGACCCTCCAGATTAGAGGAAAAGTCAGGAGACTGCACATTATGTAAGACGAAACACAACCTGCTAGACAATAGATTATTAGTGCTTGTGAAAACAGAAGACTCAGTTTCACCAAATTAGATATTTATCAAACACATTTGGAAATAGTACTTCCTATTGATATCATAAATTTGAACCAAATTTGAACCATTTAGAACCAAAACCAATTGTAACCTAAATGACAGAAGTGTCATCCGTAGGAATTTGTAGCCATTTGAAAATGAGATGCTGTTCTGTGCAAACATTCCCAGTTCCCTGGCAACTGTCGCTTCACGAGACATGTGTCATGTTCACGCCTCCATTCGTATGTACAACTGTGCATATTTGCTATTATTCGTGAGTTTCCATATCAGTCCTTGACATCCATCTGTGGTATCTCTTCCTCAGCAGCCAAATCAGGTGAATTTAGCGGCCAGGTGTGAGTAACCGTAGCTGATCCCATCACAGGAATATTTACCAGTTACATCGGTTGACTAGGATTATTAAATGCTTGTCTGCAGTAGACTCTGCTTGCGTGCATAAGTATGTATTTGTGTGTATTGGTGTACGTGCAATACATACATATTTAACATTACAGTACACCCAAATTTACATGTTACTTCCTTATTGAGAAGAAATGGAACACTGTTGTAGTTTGCATGTAACATGATTTTAAAAAGGACATAAAAACCATGAAGTCATACACACAGTTGTCTTGCCTGACACGTGCTAAACAAAGGCATCTATGTTGATTGCCACAATAAATACCCGTTTTCTTTCTTACAAGTAAGATAAGCAAGACTTCTCCAACTGTCAGAAGCTGTAAAGTGGTCGATAGTCACACTGCTAAGTCACACACACATTTGTATCCATATGAGCAGGTTTATTTTTGAAAGTGTATGCATCATCTGTCCTGCTCCAAGTTTTTATTTTGGCACATTATTAGAAAGATAAAAATGAAGACAACAAAACCACTGTATTTCTTGTCATCTTCCACATGTCATGCTGTGGCCAGATGTGTGAATAATTTACACACTCCCCGTTCACACATCATTAGTTGTTAGATGTAACCTACACGAGTCTCCACCTACACATACCTGTGTTTGTTCCTACACACCTGGCCTGAGCCCAGGTCTAATCAGTAAGTCATCACGCGGCAGATACCAAGCGGAGGTCCGCGGATTATCCTGTCCTTATCGGCAGCGCACCTAATGCAGGTTAATCCCTGCACAGAATCCTCTTAAGTCAAGCCCGGCTGACACACAAAATGTAATTAAGCTTATGTGGCTTTCGAGCGGCGGCTGGCCTGGATTAGAACCCGTCAGCGGCGTTGTCGTGGCGACGTCGCCAGGTGTCACTGCTGCTGGCAGACTTAGCGGCAGATAATTGGCCAGTTTACGGTGGGATTTACCGATGGTGATAACGTGCGCGCAAATTGATCCAGCGATCATTTGTCGTCAGTGAACGCTGTGTGAACACTGCCTGCTGCTTCGTGTCTGTCCTGGCTGCAGCTTGGCCATCATCTACCTGTGGACGCGGCTGACAGTGTGATGACAAGACATCTCTGTGGTCAGCTCTATCATGTTGGGACTGTGTCAGGCATGACCGGTCGGACAATGACTCTCTGGTGACAGGTGACACCATATGAAGGTGTCATAAGTGGATGGTCGCGGAGGCAGGGAGTACGACCAGGGAGTACGACCAAGGAGTATGCGTGAATGATTCCGTTTCCAGGCTCTCCCGGCCTTCCAATGACTGCGGTTGACAAGGAGAAAGGTTTGATGATGATTTCTCGTAGTTCAAGTGTCTAGCAGACGTACAAAATTACCGTTGTGTATGTGATGCTCACGTACAATGGAGTCAAGTCGGCTGATCTCTTTATTGCTACTTAACAGGTATTCTGGTTATTTTAAGTGTATGTATTGGTTCTGGTAGTTCATCAATCTTCCTGCTATCGGAGGATGGTGGGCTGTGTACCATGGATTCACAGACTCGGTCATTCATATTGGGGTTAGCTTGTCTTCTCTCAACACCAGGTTGTCTTATATAGCTGGAGTAGTGCTGGATAGTGGCGGGGGGGCTTTGTACTGTATCAGCAACACACGCACACGTATGCACACACATGCACAGCATTGCATGCACACACACAAAACAAAACAAATGCACGCATGCACAATTTACACATGCATTGTTGTAATGTGAATTTATAGTATACACTGTGACTACCATGTTTTGTAAGGAGAACAACTTACAACACATGGTAGTCGTAGTGTGTTCTATACATGTTCTACTTACAACACATGGTAATCACAGTGTGTTCTATACATGTTCTCCTTACAACACATGGTAATCACAGTGTGTTCTACACATGTTCTCCTTACAACACATGGTAGTCACTGTGTGTTCTACACATGTTCTTACAACACATGGTAGTCACAGTGTGTTCTTTACATGTTCTCCTTACAGCACATGGTAGTCACAGTGTGTTCTGTACATGTTCTCCTTACAACACATGGTAGTCACAGTGTGTTCTGTATATGTTCTCCTTACAGCATATGGTAGTCACAGTGTGTTCTGTACATGTTCGCCTTACAACACATGGTAGTCACAGTGTGTTCTGTACATGTTCTCCTTACAACACATGGTAGTCACAGTGTGTTCTGTACATGTTCTCCTTACAACACATGATAGTCACAGTGTGTACTGTACATGTTCTCCTTATAACACATGATAGTCACAGTGTGTACTGTATATGTTCTCCTTACAACACATGGTAGTCACAGTGTGTACTGTATATGTTCTCCTTACAACACATGGTAGTCACAGTGTGTACTGTACATGTTCTCCTTACAACACATGGTAGTCACAGTGTGTTCTATACATGTTCTCCTTACAACACATGGTAGTCACAGTGTGTTCTATACATGTTCTCCTTACAACACATGGTAGTCACAGTGTGTTCTACACATGTTCTCCTTACAACACATAGTAGTATGGTGGATATGCTCCTTCAACAATTGTTCTGGTCAGATACTGCACTAAAGATGACGAGCACGAACACATTGTCATACGATCTACCACTGATGCAGTTCAGAGGTGTAGCAACTAAATTGTATTTTCCTTCTTTTTGGTTGGTGAACAGCAACTACTAGCGATAGCCAACAGATGGAATTCCTATAAATATATTTGCAATTAATACACAGTGATAACATACAGGAGATAGAATGTGGCAGTAGATTGATAAAATACAGGAGATAGAATGTGGCAGTAGACTGATAAAATACAGGAGATAGAATGGGGCAGTAGACTGATAAAATACAGGAGATAGAATGGGGCAGTAGACTGATAAAATACAGGAGATAGAATGGGGCAGTAGACTGATAAAATACAGGAGATAGAATGGGGCAGTAGACTGATAAAATACAGGAGATAGAATGAGGCAGTAGACTGATAGAATACAGGAGATAGAATGTGGCAGTAGACTGATAAAATACAGGAGATAGAATGGGGCTGTAGACTGATAAAATACAGGAGATAAAATGGGGCAGTAGACTGATAAAATACAGGAGATAGAATGTGGCAGTAGACTGATAAAATACAGGAGATAGAATGTGGCAGTATATTGATAAAATACAGGAGATAGAATGTGGCAGTAGACTGATAAAATACAGGAGATAGAATGGGGCAGTAGACTGATAAAATACAGGAGATAGAATGGGGCAGTAGACTGATAAAATACAGGAGATAAAATGGGATAGTAGACTGATAAAATACAGGAGATAGAATGGGGTAGTAGATTGATGAAATACAGGAGATAGAATGGGGCAGTAGACTGATAAAATACAGGAGATAGAATGGGATAGTAGACTGATAAAATACAGGAGATAGAATGTGGTAGTAGACTAATGAAATACAGGAGATAGAATGGGATAGTAGACTGATAAAATACAGGAAATAGAATGGGGCAGTAGACTGATAAAATACAGGAGATAGAATGGGGCAGTAGACTGATAAAATACAGGAGATAGAATGGGATAGTAGACTGATAAAATACAGGAGATAGAATGTGGTAGTAGACTAATGAAATACAGGAGATAGAATGGGGTAGTAGACTGATAAAATACAGGAGATAGAATGGGGCAGTAGACTGATAAAATACATGAGATAGAATGGGGTAGTAGACTAATGAAATACAGGAGATAGAATGGGGTAGTAGACTGATAAAATACAGGAGATAGAATGGGGCAGTAGACTAATGAAATACAGGAGATAGAATGGGGTAGTAGACTGATAAAATGCAGGAGATAGAATGGGGCAGTAGACTGATAAAATACAGGAGATAGAATGGGGCAGTAGACTGATAAAATACAGGAGATAGAATGGGGCAGTAGACTAATGAAATACAGGACATAGAATGGGGCAGTAGACTGATAAAATACAGGACATAGAATGGGGCAGTAGACTGATAAAATACAGGAGATATAATGGGGCAGTAGACTGATAAAATACAGGAGATAGAATGGGGCAGTAGACTGATAAAATACAGGAGATAAAATGTGGTAGTAGACTAATGAAATACTAAGCAGTGCAGTAACCACGGTTGGATTGAATCACATATCCTGATATTATGATGCCCATAACATGACATCATCGGCAATCTTTGTTCATTTCTCGCAGTTTCCATGGATCTACATACTGTAGCATTTCTAGTGGTTCAGTTGCATCCCAGGTTACTACAAACTCACCATTTTCCCACATCATTACAAACTCCCCATTTTCTTAAGGCTGGGTTGCGCCACCTATGTCGAGACTGACATGAATTTACACCCAAACAATACCGTAATCTGGTGAAATTGAAGCGGTAGAATGTATGCCTGCCATGCAGGCAACACATGTTCGATTCCCATCTAATGCATCTTTTTTAGTTATACTTATAAAATCACACTTAGACAAAGATTTTAAAATTTAAATAAATATCATATCATGCCATTAGCACTTTTGCAGTTTGTCACAGCTCATCAAGACAATGTGTACGTACGTATATATATATATATATGTATATGTATATATATATATATAATTATATATATATATATATGTATATATATATATATATAATTATATATATATATATATATATATATATATATATGTATATATATATATATATATATATATATATATATAATTATATATATATAATATATATAATAATATGAGCTATGATAAATTGTAAAAGTTATTGTTAAGTTAAAAAGTGAATATATATATATATATTGCATAAATATATATATATACATATAATATATATATATATAATTAAATATAGATATGGGTGTAGGTATGTATGTATATATATATAATTATATGTATATATATATATATATCTATATTATATATATTATTAATGTATATTATATATATTTGATTATATATATGTACCTATAATTATATATGCATTAAATCAAACTCCTATGATATGGAAGTTAGTTCTTGGAATGTATTCGGCACATAGCACCAAGCTGACTGTGTGTAGTGGGTATATTCATGGCATATTAGCTGATGCAGGTAAAACCATTCATTCAGAGGTGTTGCTAAAAAAAAATATTGGCAACAATAATATGAAACTTGCAAGTAATAATCTTGATAGTTTGTGTTGTATTTAACTTGTTGAAGATCTGAGAGGGAGAGAAAATATGTGCACATACAGTAGTGATTATGAGACAAATTGATGTTCTAGTCTCTGCCAGAATTTGCTCATTATGAAGAATATTTGTGAATCAGAGTCAATAATTGTCATATTTGACTGAAGTTTGACATCATGATGAGTAAATTGGGGAAATCTAAAAAAAAATTTAAACTTCTACTAAAATGTATATCGAACACCTAATTTTGTAGGGCTAACTGCTTAAACATTTAACTTAAGTTTGCTCGGTTTGAATTGCTGACTCTTTTTAAACTAATTAATGCAAAGAGGTTTTGTCTTGTTCATTGCAGCCAAGTTTGTGCCAATCCACTGTATCGTGGAGCAGACTGCAAGTCCCTCTGGTGGCAAGCATGGCACTGAGACGAACGTTGAACTCGACACATATGCAATTCTACCAAGCTCGGCACTTTTCAGTGATATAGTCCGCATTGCTCTGCTCAAGATTGGCTATTCGTCTTCAGAAGCCATGGGTGCCAAAGGTACGTTATGTTATGTTCACCTCCAGGGCACAGTCTTGGCTCGGATGGTTTTGATTAAAGGTTCCTCCACAACTCGAATATTTTCTCTCATTTCAGACTCATTTCAAAATAAAACATATCGACTATGATATGCTAGCTCTTTTGCGATGGTTCGCGATGGGCTATATCAAAAGAAGGAAGTTCTAAATTCTAAAATAAGTAGCCAGTATCTCTGGTATTGCAGCGTGCTGGCATTTCATCTACTCACATCCTCACCAGGTGGCAGTTTCTGTTCATTGTGTACAGTACATGCATTCATAACACCAGCATTATGATTACATCATTTCAGGATTACCATTCAACCATGCAACTTGTGTGTAAAAGAAATGTGAAACATCTCATTGTATGTTCATTCGTGGAGACCAGCCATTCATTCTAATATAGAAGTCACTTGGAAGTATTCAGCCACATGTTGCAATTACTGTGCAGGAGCCATCCAAATCAATCATAGGCTTCATCCACTTCATGTCATTTCCCTTCTGAATGATTGAAGCACCTCTATTGGATGTCAAGTCTCATCAGTCACCTTGGGGACAAAGAGTGTGTTACTTATAAACACAAGTACAGCAGGGGCACAATTTGTTGCAAAGGATTTTATGGCTGCCCTTGTTAGATCACAAAGAGAGTATGTGGGACTCCAAACTCTTTTACAATATGGTATTTTAACGTTCGCGAACATGTCCACCGAGTTGGTAGATTATTATTATCATCTTTATTCGGACTCAAGATCCACAAGCATGTACATATTAAACAAATTGTAAGTTAGAAATAGCAGCTAGAAAACAAATTATATTGTGCTGAGATATGAAATCACAGCATTACATTCTTCCTTATTTAAGACATCGTCATTGTTACAATCTTTCATTTCAACCAATTCACAAATCATGTTTGCATTGTCATAGTATGTAGCATTGACATTGATATTCCACATTTCTTTACATTTATGCTTAATAACACTCACAGGCATATGAGCCTAAAGACCAAAGCCACATCTAAAGGTACACATTCAGCAATTAATGGTACTAAATCTCTGTGGGAAGCATATGGTAGCTTCCATACCTTACGCAATTCATTAGGCCACTGTATGCACATCTTGTTAACACTGTCATGCCACAGTGGCCATTGTTGGGATCCGTACAGTGCACAACAATACTGATGAAACGATTTGTTTTTGACAACAGTTTGAAGTGAACCAAACTTAGACATAAATCTATTTACATTACAGTTAAATGTCTTGATACCATCAAACACCATTTCATACTTATTGGTTGTGCTAAGTACATGTCCAAGATGTATAGTTTTCTCACATGTAGAAACATCCGTACCATTTATTTCACAATGCGGATCAGCATCCTTCTTGTTGTACACCAATACTTTGCTTTTTGACCCATTAAACAACACATCAGGTAGTTTGGCATATTTCTCACACACCTCAATCATTTTTCGCAATCCAAAACTAGTAGGACATAGTAATATAATGTAATCTGCATATCCTGCAGCTCCACAGAAATGTTGCCCAATATAACAGCCAATACCAAGGTTCTTTAATTCTTCCAACAGCCCATCCATGTATACCCCAAATAGAAGTGGAGACATAACACCTCCTTGGCGAACCCCATTCTTCACACTGAATTGGTTTGATATTATGTCATTCCATCTAACTTGTAGTTTCTGGTGTGTGTATATGTAAAGTAAAAGTCTTACAACTAATGGGCACATACCCTTATCAATTAATTTTTGAAACAACATACAATAATTTACTCTATCGAATGCTTTAGAAGCATCAAGTAATAAAACATGTACAGTACTACCATTATTTACATAATATGAAATAGTTTCTTTTACCATAAAAGTACACATTGTTGTAGATAAGCCATCTTTAAACCCAAATTGTAAATCTGACGTGTCAAAAACTCCAGTTTGTTGTTTGATAATAATGGCATCATAAAGTTTACCAATGATGCTGCCTAACGTCAATGCTCTATAGTTATCAGAGCTATGATGCACCTTTCTTTTATCTTTCTGAAGTGGCACCATAGTACCTATCAGTAAATCACTTGGGGATACACCATGAATAAGCATGCCATTGTAGAGCAAGGTTAATGCTTTAAACAGTGTTTCAGTACCATGTATAATATGGTTAGAACATATGCCATTTTCTTCTTTTTTACCATATATATATATATGAATAATGATTTTCATCTAAACACAACTATTGAGATTACTTACTCAACGTTTCGGCTACCGTCGATAGCCTTCATCAGAAATTCTGGGACGACTAGAGTTTCTTTTGCTCGCAAGTTGGCAGCTGAAACATTGAGTAAGTAAATCCATTGTTGTGTTAGGTAGAAAATCATTATTCATAGGTATTTTAATGTTTTGTTAAATAAGAACTCAGCAAGCCACTTCTAAATGATGCTGCATTTTCCATCTGACATTTTATATAATCAATTTATAATAAACATGAGGTCAGTGATGAGATTGGTGATGAGGTCGGTGATGAGATCAGTGATGATGTCAGTGATGAGGCCGGTGATGTCGTCTGTGATGGGGTCTGTGATGGGGTTGGTGATGAGTTCGGTGTTGAGGTCAATGATGGGGTCAGTGATGAGGTCCGTGGTGGGGCTGGTGATGAGGTCAGTGATGGAGTTGGTGATGGGGTCAGTGATGAGGTCAGTGATGGGGTCGGTGATGGAGTTGGTGATGGGGTCAGTGATGAGGTCAGTTATGGGGTCGGTGATGGAGTTGGTGATGGGGTCAGTGATGAGGTCAGTGAAGAGTTGGGTGATCAGTCTGAAAGTCAGTCGTGAGGTCAGTTGTAAGATCCACCTGATCTAACAAGGGTTCCAGCGTGTTCCATCTGTTTATGCAAACACCTGTCACTGTGTGTTTGCTGATGTCAACTTGTCACCTTTGACTTGTCTCCATCATACGCTCATTATGCACTAAAGAAACTGTTATCTGGGATAATCTGTTGAGTCAATACTCATTCGAGTAAACAAACAACTTTGTCCACCACGCTCCCACAAACACCCTTGTTCTTCAAACTCAGCCGCTACCCTATGATGCCCTCAGAGTGATGATCTATTAGAAAATAAAAACAATTTTGTTTGCAGTCCAACATTATAACTTCAAGGAGTTGAGAGGGCAGTGTTTATAATTTGTTTTATAAACATATTTGTTTGCACAGGTGCACAATATATTACTATTATTGCTATTCAAAACTACCTGAGATATTATTATTCCACATGTTAGATTAATTTATTTGCCTATTAAAAATATGAGATTCTTATTTGTAATTTTCAAAAGCTAAATAAAGGCTAACAATATGAATGTGAGGAGATTTAGTTGTTCTACGTACCTTTCTTGTGCATAGGGACGATTCAGATCCGCAACTGGAAGCCGTTGACCTTTGACACGATTACAGAGAATCCTGATGTGACGATCGAGGAGATTCTTGGGGACCTAACGTCTTTGTCCACTCTACGACTACGACTGTGCAGGTAGGCAGCAGGGGAACAAAACCCTTCTTTAGTATCGCTTTAATTCAATTAATAAAACCCTTCTCTTTGACACTTTAATTAAATTAATTAAACCTTTCCTCTTTGATCAGTTTGCCAGTTCTTTCAGCTAAGGGACTGACTTAAATTACATAAATTTTACAAGATTTATCCATTTGTTTTGGAAGCTCCCTCATTCCAGTAACACACAACGTTGTTACTAGTGTGTTACACAAGTTGATACTAGATTGTCTATTGACACACCAAATTGAAACTAGTGTGTTAAATTATATGATTGTTGGAAAAATGTCTAGACATATTTAATAATTTGACAAGTGCAAGTGAACTAACTTCACTGAAGTGTTGTGTGCAGTTTCCAAATCTGTGATTGAATCACATGACACGGTTGAATGAATCACATGACGCGGCTGAGTAAATTGCCAAGGCGATGAGTAACATCAGCGGACCTGGTCTGTGTCACACGTAATGTTTTCCCAGCATTGTTCTCATTCCTGTGCAGTCGAGCATGCGGGATATCAGCAGTGCAACCACGGGCAGATCGGTGCATCAGTCTCGGTCTCTGATGATTTATCATAATGCTGCTCGTTGCAGCGACAATATCACATCCAGCGACGGTCATTATGCACTGCCGATTGCATTGTTCTTTAGACAGGGAAGAGGTATTTGATATGGTCATAAATTGGTTGGAAATTATCATAGAGCTGGCAGGTGACATGGGCGAGATGACAATTGACAGAACGCAGGTGTCCCTTTCTCAAGAGAACTGTCTCACGTGCAACGCATGTTAACCAGGCTTTGATATGCTGCAAGTCGTTTGATGTGGTTCGATGAGAGCAATTCCTTGCTGTGTGTCACTGACATTGATCTAGTGGCATTTAGGTTTCAATGGGGCCGTTGTTTCTCGAGTTGGCATAATAACAATACCAAGGTGTAGTAGCGTAGAGAGTGATCTGCTTAGTCGTCACAAAGCTTTGTCACTTAGTCCTGTCGTGGCTGGTCTCCATAACAACGATCGTGGAAGTTGGTCACAAAGCTTACTTAGTTAAAACTATTGAAACTTCAACATAAAATATACTAAATAAATTCTGAATAATATTTTACCCAACAATGATAACATGTGAATTGGGAGAAGGTTGCGCATTTTTTAAATATTTTTATATCAGAATGTTTCTCATACATAAACTATTTTATATGTATCTGGTTCACCACAAACTACATAAATACATCGTAGCCTCGCTCGTGGAAGTGACTTATATTCTCTGTCTGAACAAAAACAGTCATAGTTAAAAGGATGTTAGCATAAATGATGATGACAAACTTCTCTAAGCTGGCGGCGTTTTGGCCTCAAAACTACTTCCTTGTTGTAAGCTTGTGATGTACGTCTGCTGCAATGCAGGGCCCGGTTAATTGGAGAGAAACATTGTTGTTGCTGAGTTAACTGTACTGCAAAGATGTTACATCTGACAACATGAATGTTAGAAGCACGTTAGGGCATAAACTTGATGCGTTATGCAAAATGAATGATTCATATCCGTTCATAAGCATCAGCAGTGTGTAAGAACATTAGTGAAAGTGTATTTTGGCATCGATGTATTCCTTCTTTCATTTCCTACACAGAGGTGACTCGTCGTCCCGTGTTTTATGTCAGAGAGAGCGTGTTTAACATATATATCCTAGTCGCAGGACACAGGAGTGCCATTGTTTGAGAAAGATTTCATGAATCATAATACAGGTGCGATGTGGCCAACATGTTCTCTTAGAATCTTCCTTGTCGTCCTAGATGCAGTGGCAGCTTCTGCGGCTTGAGTAATGGACCATTTGGCATCAGACACGTCATCTAAGATGATGTTACTTGGTTTCCTTAAGTGGTCTTCGAGGGAAATAAAAACTGTTGATATAATGACATGGGCAGTGGTGGCACTGTCATGTGTACATTTCCAAACGCTACAAATCAATCATATCTACTTCCACAGCACATATTCATGGGCAGCACAGAGTTTATGATAATAGACATTACTCCATGTGGGCGTTGGAGAAGAAGTTAAGTCACTTATACATGCATTTTCTTATGTCATTTATACGTATATGTTTTATGTAATTTATACAAACCATTTCCCGATGTTAGTATGATATGTTAATGTAATTATTCCAATAATTTTATTGAAACAAAGACTATTTATAATATTAATTTAAGCACGCAAGACTAAAGGTTAATTTCTACATGATTGCTAGGCAAGAAATGATGAAATGTTGTAGGAAAAATTTAGTAAAATTCTTCTGATTTGATGGAAAACTTTGCAATTTAAAATGCTCTCTGTATCTGGTTGTGGAATCAAATGTATGGAGTGTATAAATACTAATTGTAAACCTCAGATAATTACGTGGTGACACTATGTTACTCGTTGAGGTGTCCTTTAAAATTGTGATTGATCATTGAGACATTATTCACGCCACAAGCATGTAACCACTGATTGCTGAAACTAGATCAATAATTATGATTTTATGTAAATGTCTATACAATTACCACTAGTTCATCCTTTCGTCAAAGTTATCTGCTTCAATAATGGGCCAGTTGCAGCGACAAACAGTGACATAGCCCGGAGCAGTCATGACTGCACACATGGCATGGCTCCAGATGCCTTCCAGGCTGCATGCCCTGCAGTCATTTCTCACGCCATTAAAACAAGACGCTCATAAAGTGGCTGCCAAAGCTCCACAATCACTGCGGAGGTGTCGTACCCCGGGGGGGGACATAAACACCACATCCGATCAACGACAAACACATGAAATATTATTTAGTATGTAAAGCATCATGGTTTTGTGGGTGCATAATACTTTGGCAATAATGTCGCTGTAAAACCTGTGATTTACACCCTGTACCTTTCCTTGCCCCTGACTGGCTACAAGTAATAACGCTCGCGTGTAAATATAACAGTGGTGTATTTGTAAAACGAACACTTAGGTCAAGTCTTAAATTAACATGAGCAACAAATCCACTGTGGATGTATGCTGGGTGGTGGTGCCACCTGGGGAGTGTCAAAGTTAGCTCTAATGTATCATGACACTTTCATCTTGATGCTGTCCTCTCTCTGTTACTGCTCACTGCAAAAGCAGCTGAAAGACACTGCCTAGAAAAAATGCTCTTAAAGAAATACCCTAGATTGGCAAGAATGACATAACACTGGGATTAAGTCATTTTGGGTGAGCACGTGACTACAGTGTAGGGTTATTTAGATGCAGTTTGCACAGAAGACCGGTGTGGTGATATAGACAGGTTTCAACGCTTGATGTTTGACCATTGCGGGACAATAAATGGACACTTCTCTTGTACTGCCCCGATGATCAGTCATTTAAACACTAACTGGACACTTCTCTTGACCAGTCCTCACCAGTGGCTCCCTCCTTGTTGCTGCCTACTCTTGGTTGTGTGAAAGCCAACACTTGCGTGACCGACAACACTATGTGATATATTCAGTTGTCAACGATGCATTCTTTCAGTTGTTTGTGTCTTGTTGCAGCCAGTCCAAGAGATGCGCGATGGAGGACATCAAGGAGAAGCTGCTCCAGTTCCTCCTCCAGCGGTCCCAGGGCATCCTCTCCAGCTCCGGCTGCCCCATAGAGAAGGTGCGAGTTACTACAGTTTACAGTTTGACACTTTACAGTTTATAGTCTGCAGTTTTTTACAGTTTAAAACTGTGATTTTTTTTACAGTTTACAGTCTCACAGTTTACAATTTTACACTTTAATTGTTGAAATTTTTCTAGTTTATTTTTTGCAGTTTTACAGTTTATAATTTAATTGTACAATTTTACAGTTTACAATTCTGCCTTGATTGAAATACATGATTATTGGAGTGGCCATCTTTATTCAGTTCCTTTGTGTTTCTGTTGATGTTAACTTCCTGCGGTATTATTCTGGATGATTTGTTTAGTAATTACAGAGACTGGACATTTTACGGTTAATTCTTCTTTCAGTTTGCACAACTTTCAAATGAATCACAAAATTACACCCAATGTTTCTAACAAAATAAATCGAAAATTAAAACATATCAGAGATGATATAACTAAATGTACAACTGTTAATATTTCTTGTTTGCAGACGCTCTTGAGTCAGATGTCGAAGGGTGAATTTTCGATGGCATCAATCCCAGCGGAGACACGCCAGGCCTTCAATAAGTGGTACATGGAACAGCAGCATGTTGGCTCTCACCCGCCCCTGCGTATGCTCAACAACAAGCGCAAAATCACAGACATCATTGACAAGAAAACAAACAACTTTGCTACGTCGACACCCGTTTCGGGAGGTCACATGTCGCGGACAGATGCCGCTAACTTCTCACTTGGTAAGATGCAGACGCGGACGTCCTTTGACCATGAGCATGAGATCCCGCGACTTCAGCGTTGGTTCACGGAGAATCAACATCCAATGCGAGAACAGATGATGGAATATTTGAATGAGCTGAATCAACTCGACTGTCGCAAGGGAGGCAAACCCCTCGACCTAGCAAATATCAGCTACTGGTTCAAAAATGCGCGCGCGTCACTGAGACGTGTCAACAAGAGCGTCGACGCATCATCGTCAGAGAATGTCGAGAGTTGCGATGACAGTGACATGAAGATTAACGACGTTGTCCAAAGCCAGTTGAGTCCAATGTCCCCGGTGTCTACAGTGGACGTTCCAGAGCTGCCCAATCGCAACGCGGTATACGTTGTGAACCCTCTCCTCAGTCAGACGGACAGTCGTGACACAGAGGTCGTCCGCATCGGCGAGGAACAGATGGCTGATCCAGATCATACGGATCCCGTCCCGGAGAACTACCCATCAAAGAGCAGTGACAGCACAGATCCTGCGAAAACAATTAAAACTGAGTCACAGCAATGCCAGCAGGGCAGCGTCCTGTCACCTGACTTGTCCGTGACGCACCAGAATGGGTTCTCCCCACGGCCACTGCGTGGCTCCGGCAGTGAAGAGCAGGCGACCGATCTGAGTTTGAGAAATCGGAAAAACAGCACGGAGAGCATTGCGACGCAGGACTCACTGTCGTCAACAGAGGGCCCTAGACTCGGGCGGCTCGTCATCAAGGAAGAGGGCCATTGTATATCAACAAGCAGTGCAGCTACACCATCGCCACCTTGTGACATGCAGTCACAGTACGAACACAAGCCAATGATGCACATGCATTCCCAGCAACTGCAGCAGCATGCGATGCAGATGGCCGCGATGTCACAGGCGCTCAACATGCACTACGTCCACCCAGCGGCGGCACTGTACCACCGACTCGACGCAGGCAGTGGTAGCGTCACAAACTTCTCATCGGACACAAAGCTGAATCTCAGCACGAACTCCAGCAACTGCAGCCTGGGCTCGGAGCCAGACCGCAAAAAGCGCAGTCGCGTCTTCATCGACCCTCTCACAGAGATCCCGAAACTTGAGGTTTGGTTTCTCGAGGACACTCACCCATCCTCGTACATGATCGAAAAGTACACGGACGAGTTGAATCGCTCGCCGTATCGCATGCGCTTCCCAAAACTTGAGGCAAAGAACGTGCAGCTGTGGTTTAAGAACCATAGGGCAAAGGTGAAGAGGGCACGACTGGAGAGCTCCACGTCTGAGGCCCTGCTCCCGCCAGAGTTTCCCGACACCCACATCCAGGAGGCCCAGGGGGCAGTGTTGGGCAGGGGGAAGTCTTGGGATGACGACGGCATATCAGATGTTGCAAATGAACCAAAGTCTAAGATGGCAAAAATCGATAAATTTGGCATCAGAACGAGCGATGCAGATAACAGTGATGGGGAGAGAAACACCGTCAGTGGCAGCGACACGGACCATGACGATGAACGCGACACAGAGCGTGACGATGAGCGTGACTGTCGGATGGACCTGATGACGACTCCGCCAACCTCAACGCCGTCTGATGCAACACATATCAACCAGTTGTCAGTAGCTGTCTAGGTGGCAGCACAAGCTTTATAGTTGTTATTTCACAAGAGGCTCATGTGTCTTTTCATTGGTTGTTTCTCTCGACGAGACAAATTTGTACATGATATAAATGTTGGTAACTGTATAAATGTTGGTAACTGTAACCCTGCTTTGGATGGTGTAAGTCTTGCTACATGTTATCAGGTTGTACATGATATAAATGTTGGTAACTGTAACCCTGCTTTGGATGGTGTAAGTCTTGCTACATGTTATCAGGTTGTATATATATTACGAGAGTTCTATTGTGTTCATTGATCAAGTATGGGTGTTGCTTAACCTGAAGTGTTCAAAACATTCCAGATATATATTTATAGTAGGAAGGTGTTCCGTGCATATAATGCAAACAAGCGCATTCCGTTTTGCATATATACGAAGAAATTAATTGATGCGATATGTGTTCATTTACGTGGATGTATAATTAAGTTAATATTATATCAGGTTTGAGACATCGATTGTGGATTTGATCATGCAAGTTTAACAAACTGAGTGACTGCCATGTGAAGATTAACTGCGGCATAGCAACAATTTTATGTTAATCATAGAATGTGCCTTTTGCTTATTTGGCATTTGGAGTATTCTCTACACATCAAGTAAAAGTTAGGTTGTCATGCCATCAAATGCTTGATGTCATATTTGGCTGCTCCAAGGAACTTGCGAGACTTGCCTCCTTAACAGATCCTTCTGTGTGGACATACACAAGACCTCCTTAACAAATCCTTCTGTGTGGACATACAGAAGGCAAACTGTACATACTGTTATAGCTCTTAGTTACCAAGCAGACCGACTGCATCACAAAATTTGTGCACAGATTGGGGTGGTTTACGCATAATGTGTCATGGTACGTTCAACATTTCATGTGCAATTAGAAGTTTACATAACTCAGATCAAATCACTGCAGTCTGTGGGTGTCTATTCTACATGGCTATTTTTACTGGCATAATACAAGGCCAATTTAGAATGTTGCATAACGTTAGCATAATAATAATAATAGTAGTTACGGGCATTGATTACATAACGTTTTATTATAACCAAATAGCTACATTCCAGTGTGTTCAATGTTCATACAACAGTCGTTTTTGTAAAATACATGCAAAGTTCCCTTATAGCGAGAGATACACTGTTCTTAGACGCCTGCAAGTATTCTGACATCATACTGCTATATTTACTGCAAAGCTTGCATTTTCAATACCTATAATCTGAATACTTTTTGTAACATGCTTCATTTTGCTGCATAGCCATGAATTATTTTTTGACATTTATGGATTCAACTTGTTGAGCTCCGCTAAACTCACTGCCAAATCATACACAAAGGAGAGGTTTTACTTGAACTGTCCTTCCGTTGGTTCGCCAGTAATATCTGTTGCGTTCACAACCTCTGTGGCTACCTTAGAACATGATCAAGTGTCATGCATGGTGTGTGATACTTACGCCATTCCAACTCACGTAGACCGCCTTCAAATGGGGCAGTTCAACGGTGTTTGCATTGTTTTTAAAGAATATTCCACCCGAGGTATTTTTGAATGTTAGAAACGCTGTTGTTAGTAGAAGATAGACATATTTTACAAGCCTGCTCTGATGAGCATGATCGCTACGATATAAACAGCAGTAAATGGATATCTGGTGCGTTCAGTTTGAAATACTCTTTTATATAATTTTATATGAATAACCGTGCATGTTTATTGCATGTATAGGCAATATTGGTTGGCTTTGTTCTAAAGATGTGTACACGCTACCAAAATAATCGCAACAAAATTAAAGCTACATTTAGTTATTTAGAAAAAAACAACTGGTAATTGTAGTTGTTCAATCAGCTCTTGCTGCAGTGAAATGTCTGTTTATAACGTTCCCAAGATGATGAGGTTGTTTCAACATTCAACCAATGATTTTATAGAGGGAACTGCGAAATGTTCTACTATTTGTTGATAATCAATTTTGTATAAACGAGAATTGTGTGACATGTATTGAATACTGTTGTTATAACTAACAGCCATTGTATAGTGATATTTTTGTACAGTCTGAATGGTGTGTGTCAGTGAATAATATCCATGCGTTCGTCCTGCAATTGCTTCTACACATTCTGAAAGTGCTATTTTAAGTTAGTACAACCCAAGATAGCAGTCCTATTAACTGTTATTGTAGGTTTGGCTTCTAAACATTCCAAAAGTGCTATTTTAAGTTAGTACAATCCAGGATAGCATCACTATTAACTGTTATTGTAGGTTTGGTTTCTAAACATTCCAAGTGTTAGTTTAAGTTAGTACAAACCAGCATAGCATCACTATTAACTGTTATTGTAGGTTTGGTTTCTAAACATTCCAAGTGTTAGTTTAAGTTAGTACAAACCAGCATAGCATCACTATTAACTGTAATTGTAGGTTTGGTTTCTAAACATTCCAAGTGTTAGTTTAAGTTAGTACAAACCAGCATAGCATCACTATTAACTGTAATTGTAGGTTTGGTTTCTAAACATTCCAAGTGTTAGTTTATGTTAGTACAAACCAGCATAGCATCACTATTAACTGTTATTGTAGGTTTGGTTTCTAAACATTCCAAGTGTTAGTTTAAGTTAGTACAAACCAGCATAGCATCACTATTAACTGTTATTGTAGGTTTGGTTTCTAAACATTCCAAGTGTTAGTTTAAGTTAGTACAAACCAGCATAGCATCACTATTAACTGTAATTGTAGGTTTGGTTACTGTGTAAGGGCGAGTGTATTACAAAACAGCAGTCATATTTGAGATTCCTTTTACACTAGGACTGCAGAACTTTCTGACACTTCCCTGGAAAGCGATCACGGATAAGTGATGAACTGTTCAACGAGTGCTTGGACCACGGTCACTGGGGAATGTTTTCCTTTCATCTCCTCGTGTGTATGTTGGGTTATATTTTACATTCTGACAATTTCGCGGATAGTATTATGGATAAATTACACAGCACTGGTTCAATAAATTTCATCTGTCGTTATTGTATTTTGCTATCAAACCAAACAGTGAAGAATCACGATGACAGTTACAGTAGCCTTTGTAGCAAGACTCCATAGCATTAAATTAATTTTATATAGATATATCAAATGTGTTCATTTTGCTACTTCAAATCGTTTTCTCGTGGGAAAACACAAAACGTTTCGCCAGTCTAGTGTATAGGAAAGAACGGTACCCATATCTTTATGATTGTTGGGCCTATTGGTGTGTTGTCTCATCAGTGCAATTATACATGTCAAATGTGTTCAAGCTTTGTTGCCGCAAGTGTTGAAATCAAACATGGCCGCCAACACTGCCAGTGGGTTCATAGTGCATTAAGAAATAGAAATCTTGCAGTGGCAAATAAAATATCAGATATTTTCTGAATAAAAAGAGTACCATTTTAGGATGTGTGTGAGTCGGTGCGTGTTCGATACTGAAACTGCTATATTATTATTACAATTATTATTATAAACAGGCATTTTATGTTGTATCTTTTGTAGTAGTGGCACCCGCTGCAGTTACCACAAGTGTATTTAATGTAGTGTCTTAGGAGGCTGGTGGTGGGAGATGACAATGGTGGCTAGGCTGGTACTGCTGACGATAATGGCACATATGCTTTCAACCAGTAGGTACTCACATACATGTTGTGTAGTGCAAATTTCTCCAGGCAGCGAGTTGCATGTTATAAATAGCCACAGCATTTCCATAATGCTTTTCACAGTATTGAGAATTTTTATATGTGAATGATCTGTTCAAGCCATTCATAAATGATCTGTTCAAGCCATTCATAAATGATCTGTTCAAGTCATTCATAAATGATCTGTTCATGTCATTCATAAAAACTGTGGGAACACTTTGTACTACACATTGTTACAATATTAACCATATTATTTGGTATCAATCCAAATATAGCTGACTGCAATTTAATACTGGCTACTTATAATCTAATGCACGTTGTTCACTACATGTACTCTGAAAATGTGACTTTGATATCCATCATTATCGCCATATAAAACGCCTGTATAGATTGATATTGAACATATGATTAGATCTATAGACATTTTGTTAGAAATAGTACATTCCACAACTAAATAATATGTGTTTTAAAAATATATCTTACACCATTTGCTTTCTTGCTTCCATTTGTTAAACAAGTTATGAAACTGCCAATAGCATAACATGATTTACCACATGAAATAGCTGTTTCTGTGGTCAAGATGCAGTTGTTTGTTAATGAGTAGGGCCTACAACATTGCAACAGTTTCTCTGTAATCACATGATAGAGGTGCATCAGTAACTGCCAATTATATTTTTCAGGATGTTGGGAAAATAAATGCTGTTACTTTATGCGTGTGTTTATTGTGTTTATTGTTTTTGTGAATCATGACAATTAGAGATAGTTTCCCTTTTGACATTTAGTTGTTTAGCAAATGTTGCATCTTAAAAACAGCAACTATATAAAAAAAATTTGCTGGGAGACATTTGTTTTAAAACATCACAGGCTCACAGCCACAGACATTGTATAATTGTAATGGTTACCAGTGTGAACATTTCAAGTAACAAAACTTCAAGCAATCACTTTGGGAAAAGGAACTATGATTAACATGGTTTATAAATTGTAAACGTTCATATCATTCTATAGGACAATTATTTATAATGAATAATAATATGCTATTACACAGGAGCTTAGCGTTTACTTTAATAGACATGCACCAAATACGCGGCACCACATGATGAACAAACAGCGAAACGCTTGTAGAAGTGGCACCATCTGGGGGAATGAAAGGACACTAGACGTGGTTGACAAAATCACCAAGGTCTTAGCTTTGTGTTGATTTATTAAGACTCCTTGCACAGCTAAATATCTAAAGCGCCTAAAATTTTCAAATGTTTTATTGTCACTAATAAACTACATATTGTTATTTTACAATGTACACACATATACAGAAAGAAGGGTCAGATACAGAGTGAAGGGTGTACACCAACTTGTACAGTAGTTACTATGTACAGAAACATTTTGTGTGAAACAAGTCATTAAAACATCATGTTGGTTGGCAATATTAAAATGCTACGCCAAAGTTGGGACTAAATAAATGCACCCTCGATCAAATAACCCAGCATGCACCACAGTGAATGAACGGACATGAATCGTTCAATAAGTGAAAACGTGTTCCGACTATGTACACAACAACATTATTGCAAAACTATATGTGGCGCCAATATCCTGTAATGGACCGTGTTAATGTTTGGTAGGTTGGTGTGTTGTAAACGGGTCAAATGGTATAGAACTTTATCACTTACAAGAGGTTGCTTTGTACAGCAATATCCGAAAACAGCTGAAAATATGTCGACTTATATAATATTCGAGTAAATTGAGCAGTTGAGCAACCGTTCGGTTAATTGCAAGACAAAACCACAAACAAGCTAATAAAAAACTAAATAACAAACAGCAAAATCAAAGATGATTAAATGATTATTTACCAGAACAATAACCCCCCCTGTATGACTGGAAACATTGTTGTAACCGTCAAATGTACGATCTGAACCAACTGAATCCATAGCGATGGCATATGTATATATATATATATATATACATCACAAAGCTGTCAATAAAATACTACATGCATGTACAATTAAACAAAATGTCAGCATTACTTATTCCCAGAAGATTGGCACACAACAAACAATTCTGCAACCAATAGTGCATTTGGACACGCCTTCAGAATATTATCCCATAATATATCAATTTAAAAATGTAAATGCATCATATTGCGCTGAAAACTAATTTAGATCTTTCTGGATTCAATATTACAAAGTAAAATGTAGCTGAATGTTCACAATAAAACTATAAATGTAATAACACTGTAAAGCTAAGGTAAATGTACTAACAGTGTAAAGAAAAGGTAAACATAAGACAGATTAATTATCATAAAAAATGTGGTTAAGACCCAACAGGGAGACGTGACGATAGTTTGCAAAAGAACTTGTAATGCTGCAAACATTGACCACTGACCATTCCAATCAAGAAATGGCACAAAACTTGCTGGAACATACATTTGGTTACACAAACAATCTATCACATAGTCCCATAACGGAAGCCAACATTAAAAAGAGAAAACTGCACTTCAAAAAATGCAACCAAACCACACACAAGTGCCCAAGCCTATATACAAGAGGGGTACCTGCTAATGACAACAAGTACTTGCTGCTAGTCACTCATCACAGTCTTATCGAAAACTGCGCTTGAATGACCACTCAGAACCACCTTGCATAAGTATGGTTAGTTCAATGTATGACCACATGGTGTCGCTGTCTGCGGTACTGATTCTACACAATTAACTATGTGTGTGTCGAATATAGAAGAGCTGCAACGAAATTGGATGTCTGGATGTTGTTGGTATCTATGAGTTGGTGCTGGTATCCGAGGCAATGTATGCGTCATTCCCCACCATGTTACTGCTACACATCATTCTGATGAACTCTGAAACAAACATGTTACTGTTACACATCATTCTGATGAACTCTGAAACAAACGTGTTACTGTTACACATCATTCTGATGAACTCTGAAACAAACATGTTACTGTTACACATCATTCTGATGAACTCTGAAACAAACGTGTTACACATCATTCTGATGAACTCTGAAACAAACGTGTTACTGTTACACATAATTCTGATGAACTCTGAAACAAACATGTTACTGTTACACATCATTCTGATGAACTCTGAAACAAACATGTTACTGTTACACATCATTCTGATGAACTCTGAAACAAACGTGTTACTGTTACACATCATTCTGATGAACTCTGAAACAAACATGTTACTGTTACACATCATTCTGATGAACTCTGAAACAAACATGTTACTGTTACACATCATTCTGATTAACTCTGAAACAAACGTGTTACTGTTACACATAATTCTGATGAACTCTGAAACAAACATGTTACTGTTACACATCATTCTGATGAACTCTGAAACAAACGTGTTACTGTTACACATCATTCTGATGAACTCTGAAACAAACATGTTACTGTTACACATCATTCTGATGAACTCTGAAACAAACGTGTTACTGTTACACATCATTCTGATGAACTCTGAAACAAACATGTTACTGTTACACATCATTCTGATGAACTCTGAAACAAACGTGTTACACATCATTCTGATGAACTCTGAAACAAACGTGTTACTGTTACACATAATTCTGATGAACTCTGAAACAAACGTGTTACACATCATTCTGATGAACTCTGAAACAAACATGTTACTGTTACACATCATTCTGATGAACTCTGAAACAAACATGTTACTGTTACACATCATTCTGATGAACTCTGAAACAAACGTGTTACTGTTACACATCATTCTGATGAACTCTGAAACAAACATGTTACTGTTACACATCATTCTGATGAACTCTGAAACAAACATGTTACTGTTACACATCATTCTGATGAACTCTGAAACAAACGTGTTACTGTTACACATCATTCTGATGAACTCTGAAACAAACATGTTACTGTTACACATAATTCTGATGAACTCTGAAACAAACATGTTACTGTTACACATCATTCTGATGAACTCTGAAACAAACATGTTACTGTTACACATCATTCTGATGAACTCTGAAACAAACATGTTACTGTTACACATCATTCTGATGAACTCTGAAACAAACGTGTTACTGTTACACATCATTCTGATGAACTCTGAAACAAACATGTTACTGTTACACATCATTCTGATGAACTCTGAAACAAACATGTTACTGTTACACATCATTCTGATGAACTCTGAAACAAACGTGTTACTGTTACA
Organism: Lamellibrachia columna; assembly: GCA_963662155.1. NCBI lineage: Eukaryota > Metazoa > Annelida > Polychaeta > Sabellida > Siboglinidae > Lamellibrachia > Lamellibrachia columna. The sequence continues at coordinate 11,467,168 of OY759263.1, forward strand.
CATCATTCTGATGAACTCTGAAACAAACATGTTACTGTTACACATCATTCTGATGAACTCTGAAACAAACATGTTACTGTTACACATCATTCTGATGAACTCTGAAACAAACGTGTTACTGTTACACATCATTTTGATGAACTCTGAAACAAACGTGTTACTGTTACACATAATTCTGATGAACTCTGAAACAAACGTGTTACTGTTACACATCATTTTGATGAACTCTGAAACAAACGTGTTACTGTTACACATAATTCTGATGAACTCTGAAACAAACATGTTACTGTTACACATCATTCTGATGAACTCTGAAACAAACGTGTTACTGTTACACATCATTCTGATGAACTCTGAAACAAACGTGTTACTGTTACACATAATTCTATTGAACTCTGAAACAAACGTGTTACTGTTACACATCATTCTGATGAACTCTGAAACAAACGTGTTACTGTTACACATCATTCTGATTAACTCTGAAACAAACGTGTTACTGTTACACATCATTCTGATGAACTCTGAAAGAAACATGTTACTGTTACACATCATTCTGATGAACTCTGAAAGAAACATGTTACTGTTACACAGCATTCTGATGAACTCTGAAACAAACAGCCACAGTTTCTGGTCACTTTTTGAGACCACACACACTATTACTCTATTATACAGACTGTATTTTAATATATTTTCTTTGATTAATTAAAATAACAAATGTATACGTTTAAAAACAATTATTTACAAAACAACTTGCATCATGTTCCATTTAAAATATCAGAGTCCTGTCACTGTCCCTCTCATGTTGTGTGTCACTGTCCCTCTCATGTCATGTGTCACTGTCCCTCGTGTCAAGTGGCATTGTCCCTCATGTGTCCTGTGTCACTGTCCCTCTCAAGTCCTGTGTCACTGTCCCTCTAGTGTCCTTTGTCACTTTCAATCCCATGTACTGTGTCACTGTCCCTCTCATGTCCTGTGTCACTTCTCCTCTCATGTCCTGTGTGTTACTGTCTCTCTCGTGTCATGTGTCACTGTCCCTCTCATGTCCTTTGTCACTGTCCCTCTCATGTCCTGTGTCACCGTCCATCTCATGTCCTGTGTATTACTGTCCCTCTAATGTCTTGTGTCACTGTGTCACTGTCCCTCTCATGTCCTATGTCACTGTTACTCTTGTGTTGTGTGTCACTGCCCTTCATGTGTTTCGTGTCACTGTCCCTCTCATGTCCTATGTCACTGTCAATTTCTTAGACTGTGTCATTGTTCCTATTGTGTCACGTGTCACTGTCCCTCTCGTGTTCTGTGTCACTGTTCCTCTGATGTCCTGTGTCACTGTCCCCCTTGTGTTGCGTCACTGTCCCTCTCGTGTCCATCTCATGTCCTGTGTCGCTGTCCCTCTCGTGTCCCATGTCAATGTCTCTCTCGCGTCCTGCCTCTCCCTGTGTCAAGTTATCTATGTCATCAATGAGAGGGGTAAATGTCCAGGCAGATGACACCGACAGCAAATATGTCATGACAAACCTTCATAATCTATCTTCCCGTCACCGTCCCTGTCGGCAGCTTGTATCATCGCCTGGACGTCACTGGTGGTGACGGTCTCCCCCAGACTCTCCATCGTCAACTTGAGCTCGCTGTTGTCAATCAGACCGTCCCCGTTGATGTCAAACACCTGCAGCGGACAGACACAGCAGGTCAGTGCACAGTCTCACGTAGTCCACTTATACAAGGTCATAATAATAATAATTACATTGATAAATATAGTGCCGAACATAGTTAAAAACTATTGTTCAGGAGATGTAGTTCGGGAGATGTTGTTCAAGTGGTGGATGGACACAAGCAAGCATGAGGGGTATTGTATGATACCTTGAAGGCTGTTCTCATTTCCTTCTCGTGCGTCTTCCTGCGTCTCTCAGGGAAGTTGGTGTATTTAGCTCTAGAGCGTTTCATCATGGCCAGGAACTCCTTAAAGTCTATGGTTCCATTCCCTGAAACGACACCAACATTTCTACTTGAACATGTGTGTCTTTTATTTATATTTCTCTTGAATTTTCCTGCAGTAATTGCTACACAACAAAATAACTACGTCACTCGAGATGGTCAGACAAACATACATTCACTAGACATCTGAAGACTGAGACATTGACGTCACCAACACAATAAAACAGAGCAATTGACAAAGCTAAGTTCTAGCTGCTAGCTGCTCTCACTACTATGTCCCAATGGTCTGTCGGGTTAAAAACGACATCATTTCCAGACCTATTGTAGCTCACACTAGATGGTACAAGTGGGCGGGGGCATCCAAACCTGACTACAACGCCAGTGTATGGCATGCTAACCCCACTAGAGCCAGACTCGCACATATACAGCTCAGTGAACTAGGGCAATGACGACTGAAAGAAAATGTCTAAATGTTCAATTTACTGTCATGGTGAACTGGAATTAAGAAATTAAAACAGGTCACTGGCCCTTCAAAACAAAACAAAAATATTGCTAAAGAATTTGCAATTAAAAACGGCAAGTTGAATTTTCTCTCTAGTATGATGTTTCATCAACTGAAAAGGCATTGTTAATTGCGAAATACGTGCACCTCTTACAACAAACACAATTATGATGTAGGTACAACTTACTCCATTTAAATTCAATTTCTTTGCATTGGCTAAAATATATAATATAACAAGTTTTTTACAGAATAACCCAGCATTTTTAGTGCCGACTTAAATATTCCCGTTTTTAATGTTAATATTGAATGGCGAAAGATATATACACACACACACACACACATATATATTTGTCTTCATTCAAAATTAACATTAAAAACTGGAGTGTTTAAGAACATATATATCTATATATTATATATTCATGAAAATGTTCATCAAGTTGGTATATATATATATATATATATATATATATATATATATATATAAATATATATATATACATATGAATTACGATTTTCTTCAACCACAACTATTTTGATTACTTACTCAATGTTTCGACTGCCATCAATTCAGTCACGCATGGGACAGCCTGCTTACCAACTGGCAAGCAGAGGAAGAACTTGCCGTCCCAGAATTCCTGATGAAGTCTGCCGATGGCAGTCGAAACGTTGAGTAAGTAATCAAAATGGTTATGGTTGAAGAAAATTGTAATTCATATATTTATTATATAGATATTTTCTTTTTTCTTTTAAGATTGTTGTTTTTTAGTTTTTTCCGAATAATTGACACTGTTGATGGTTTTATCACGAATCAACATTTGTTTTTAGACATAACTTACACACGTTCTTCTTGTGGATCCTTTTACGTGATAACATTTGTTTGGATGAAATGAAACAATGTCTTTCTAGGGTGACAAATAACCGTGCACAAAAGCTGTGAGAAAGGTCCATGTATGCCCTCGAGGTAAACATGCAACTGGATCACTCCTCTGTAGGTCAGTGCATTTCCAACATGGATTCCAGGGGTTGTTAATATTTTTAGTAAAGTAGAAATATCAGACTTCATAAAGTGAATACCTGAAATTTTAATATTAACAAAGGGGTGTTATAAACCCTGCACGCAAAACAGAACTGTACCAAACCAACACTGAACAGAAACAGGGTAAACAGAGATGAAGATGTAGATTGGGGGTTGGAGGGTAAATGCATGTGTAGACTGTAGGAACGAGGAACAAACAGTTGTCTTCCTCTCCACGAGTTCTCTTTGCAACATTCTCTGCAATAAAACACACTCCGATTGTCCATTAACTTTGTAAGAACACTAGATGGAGGCTGTTTTAATTTTGTTAAAATTAAATTTAACTAACTATCATGTGCACACAGTACAATATAATCAATGTAAAATTAGATATCTAATATCTACTTGTAATCAAATATCTAATATCTACTTGTAATCAAACATACTCAATCAGCACAGCTTTCATCTACTTCTAAGGTGGTATAACTCATGCTGTTATTGTAAATGACATTTTACGGCAAGATAATACATACACTGTGGCTAAGAAAGACATTTGACTAAATACTGTATAATCACACTGGCTATAGCAACAGAGACAGATCCCGGAGTTAGCCTCTTGTAGTTAGTAACAACTATTTAAGACCAGTAATGGACAAATTGTGCATTTTTATATATAATTTGTTCTGACAAGTAAAGAAACGGGGTGAGGTAAATCTAGGTGCCTTCAAAAATAGCACAGTGGGAATTCAGCAGAAATTAGGGTTCGAACAAACCCAACAATTGCCCCTGGATCTGCCCACTTGCTACATACACGGATGCTAATGTTCAAGCAATGAAGTTACTAGACGCAATAAAAAATAACATATAATGGCACACATGCAGACATTACCAAAACAATAACTCTGGCAAAATACATTAACCCATTAGGCCCCAGGATTTTATTAAAACATGCTCTCCTGTTCCCAGGATTTCTGGCAAATTTCGAGCGATTTTACCTCCTTATGTTAACAACTCTGTAGAAAAAAACTATTCAATATTGACAATTACAAGTTGTGCTTATTTTGAACAGTAGTAATTTCCCCACATGCATGTATACATAGAAATAGGATATATTAATAAAATGTTGACATTTGATCACAATTTGCAAAGACAAAATAATAAGTTTGTTAAAACTTTGAAAGTTATTCTACCTTGCGACAGACATTTGACAATGATCCCCTGCTATAACCCTTCCAACCCAGCGAAGAAAATGTAGCTATATGTGTTAGCTGAAAAAATTATCAAATTCTGACGGTTACTTTTCAGGTTACACCATATTTTATCATGACAAATATAGAAATAAAATTTTTCTAAATAGCATGAACAAAACCGATAAAAATCAAGATTTACAAAAGGGCAACACATGCACATAATGAGCTGTTGTTGTTGCAAAATGTATCTGCTAGGGTGTGGCAAAATTTGGTAGCATTTAGTTCAGTAGTTATTCGCCAGGATTTCTTTAATAAAGGGTCCTGTATGCAGCCGGCGGCGGCCGTTCAAGGACTACACAGAGTGGCCGGCCGCGGCCGTTGTGGGGTCTAATGGGTTAAACGAAGGAGAACGAAAATAGACATTTGGGAAAACGTTTTCAAGAACACCTCAATGTGGGTGACCCCCACGGGTAGGAAACAGCTGACTGCACAGGACACTGTCCACATCTAAACTATGAAGGAAGGAGGAACTGAGATCACCTACATGAAACCCCAGGATCATGAGCTGTGATAAACTACTCGTGCATTCTACAACCTGTTCAAGTCACATCCTCAGAATACACCCATCACATCGTACGGATTTCCCGTATGCAATACATTTGTGAAAAACGCGGATTTGTGGAAGGTCTGAGAATCTCCCATCAGCTTCTTAACAGCTGAATAGTTGAAATAATGGGATTTTGTTTTCAAAATAAAAACACAAAATCAGTAAAAAAGAAATGACTGTGAGAAATCTTTCACAGAGACTGGTTTGTCACTGTTATATTGGTCCAAGTCCTACCCGTGGAACTGTGGTCCTTCACATCGGTTGAGTCACAAGCGATGCCCATAGAGTTGAGAGCAGTGATGGCATCAGCGACAGAGATACGTCCTGTGCAGGTCGGGTCAAATCTCTCAAACACCTCCTGGTGGTCTGCAATGGAAAACCATTAAATTTGTATCGGCTTGCTCCATCCTCGCTACCCAGGGGTGGTAGTAATACTATAGTATCCCTGGCAGATAGACCTGTTGATTGGTCAGTTTATCCCATGCATGTGTGGATGTACGCTGAATCATTTGTACTTAGTCTCTCTTGCTGTCTTGGTCGACGTGTTTCTGGGAACTAGATTTGCCCGCACCCAAACTATGCTCGTCATTACCCGTCCGACCAGCGACGAAAGGTCCACTGCCAATTACAGTTAAGGTCCCATATGCGAACCCAAACTGTAGAGTTTGTCTTACTGAGTAAAAAATATATTGAAAATGTTTCTACCAGACCCCCATTTCCATGGCAACAAACAAAGATGGCTACCAAATATGACAAATATAACATAGTTTGGAAACACTGTAAATCCTCCAATAATTCAGGCATCCATATAATCCTTTCAGTTTCCCATTTACAACACATCATGCTAAGCAACCATGAAGAGATATTGAATGTATTGCTATTACTTCATATAAAAATATATTATTTTGATAAAAACACCACATTTTCCATTACGACTACTAAGATCACACTAAATTAATACATTAAACAAAACATATATCTTCATAGCTGCATAAAGAAGGCAATGAGGAGCAAAAGTGGCCATCAAAAATTGAAAAACAGGATTTATTACTTTAATTTACTTGAAAGAGGCATGCTTTACCCATGAATAAAAGTGGTTTAGAGCTACGTAGTTGCTATGGAAGTGAACTTTATGGATAACAAATATACAAAGCTATCAGAATACAGTGGAAACACATTTTGAATAAAAAAATGCCATTTAACCGGGGTGTCTAATGCTTATACTTTATAACTTTATTTTATATAACATGACTTTACACTAAAAAAATTATCAGACTTTGTACGTTTAAAGTATTTTGTGGTTTCTGAATTGTTTGGTATTTTTATGGTTTCCACAAAAAAGTATTTTTTTGGATGTCACAAGAAATCTACATTGTCTTGTGGGCGTAAGTTTTTTTTTCACAACACCATCAACTTCATCATGTGATAAAGATGACTTGCTGAATGTATAAAACAAAGTATTACTCGCACAAGGGGCAGCTTCAATGTTTTAGCATATTTACAAAGTCACGGACAAGTTTGGAGACATCTACCTGACGCAATTGTTTCTGCATGTAACTACTAGCACTACGATGTGCACTTATCGTTGCATATTCAGACACAACAGAAATACACCCAGACTGTGAAACAGAACTTGGGTGAAAATAAGACAAACTCACTTGCAGCATCCGAGGGAGGGGCATTGGTTTCTGGGGCATTGGTTTCTGGTGTAATCCCCTCTCCACATGCCACTTTGTCCGACTTACTCGACGGAGTACGTTTCATCCCATCACCCGTGCCACCATTCATCTGTGAGGGTGCAGACGTGGCACCGCTCTGCTGTCGTATAGCCACCTGGTGACAAGATGAGGTGACACTGAGTGACAAGTAAATGTGCTCAGGTTGCAGTAATCATAAATTATCAATGACTGGCCTCATATTTATTACAAATAAATCACAGATAAACGTAATTGTATCTGCAGATATTGTATATGTGAACTTGTGCATTTTCTCAATTCCAGAGAAAGGAACAAAGTTGAAGTCACTATGATGTCTCTATATAACCACTCCATTGTCAACTATGAAATGAAATAACTCATATTCATGTCTGTCTGTGTCTGACTGTCTTAGAGGTATCAGTGTAATCAAAGTGAGGAAGGGATGAGAGGTATCAGTGTAATCAAAGTGAGGAAGGGATGAGAGGTATCAGTGTAATCAAAGTGAGGAAGGGATGAGAGGTATCAGTGTAATCAAAGTGAGGAAGGGATGGGCAAAACTCACCTGCTTCACGAGCCGATTGCTCTGCACCATTCGTATGAACTCTGTAGGAAACAAATATATGTCTATATATATATCTTTAAATATACTGTTTTTTATATATTTATTTTATATAAACAAACTGCTGATTGTCTGAAATGAAAACCTTATTTTATATATGTATATATATGTATATATTTATATATATGTATATATGTATATATATATTATACCGTTATTACACGATGTGTGGGTACATTTCCACATTTATCCGACATAATTTTTACATGTATTTTTCTATGCTCAACGTGTGTGGTTCTATATTCATACATTTGTCTACCTCCATTTTATGTATATCTATGGACTTTTGTCTGAATTAAGAATTAACATAGATTAGCAATATCTTGTTTACTCTACCATGTCACTTATAAAAAATCTAAATTATTTTATCTATTCCTGTCATGTCAATAATTAAGTCCTCCACTAGACTTGGGGAGATGCCCAACTTCAATCAATATTGTATTCTTACAACATGTCTACAGTTTGATGAATCTCACCTTTATAGTCGATTTTTCCATCACCATTTGTGTCTGCTCGATGCATCATCAATTGTACCTCCTCATCAGAGAGCTCTGTTCCCATGTCTTTCATAGTCTGACGCAGTTCAAGCATTGTAATGTATCCATTGTGGTCTCGGTCGAAGAACTTCAAACAACGGTAGTTGTTTTAATGATTGTTAAAATATGTATCAATATACAATGTATCAATATAAATATGGTCGTTAGTATTAAAATAAGGACAGAGCAAACACCCTTATTAACAACTGTATTTACTGTGATAATCTTATTATTAATTAATAAGTGGGAAATCAGCCATATCTAATGACTACAACAGTAGCTGCTGGATATATAGGGTAAACAAACTGCTACTTCAAAAGATTACTTCTTGGATGGACAGGAGTTCACTGTGGCTCTCCCAACATATCAATCTGACCATTAAAGCTCTAGATTACAACATGACTCCAAAATGACAACATGACTCTAAAATCACAGCTAACAACATGACATATATATGACATATTAAAATTGTTATTTCTTGGCACTAGAGTGGATTAGAATAAATATAACACATAAATTAATTTTGATCACATACATATCAAACACTAAACTTTGTCATTTGTGTTTGTCATGGTGCAAACCAGCTAAGTGGAGTTATTTGCTATAACTAGGGCCGGAACAATACACACCACATGATACGGTACACAATACACAACAGCGATAGGCAAAACATTTTTCGTGTCACCTTTGCGAAGCAATAAACGTTCAATGCAAACCACACCTGCCTGTATATCGATAAAATGGCGAAATATAACACGTATATCTAACTATAATCTATGTAAAATCTTCACACTATTTTTTTTCAATGTGTGCGTGCAATTTAGACCTCATGTGATTGACAACGTGACATCTGTAGTGTTACCTTGTCCACGTGATTAATAAACGTGTGTTTTACTGTTGTTGTATCATTCTAGTCAGTGCTGTCTGCATTGTGATATGTATCGTATCATGACCTCTGTATCATGATACGTATCATAACGTGAAGTAGTGTATCTTTCAGGCCCTAGTTATAACCATTCTGTAACAATAATTCACCTTGAATGCCTTCCAGGCCTCGGGCTCTGGTCCAGCATTCTCCCCGCTACGATGTCCACTCCTCTGTCCACTATGGTGTTTCTGTCGCACTGACCGCGTCCGATGCTGACTGGGCATGGCCTGTAGGAACTCGTCCATCGTCATATGACCGCCTGAATGAGAGAGCAACAGACTGTGAGCGGACGAGTGAAAGAGACGATGTGAGGCGTCTGTAGTAGTAATAGTTCATTCAGTATTACAACTACGTAAGAATTATGACCACTCTTGGCTACTCTGTGGTCTCACGAGTGGTCTCATTACAGAGGGTCTGTTGAATATATTAAATGGTGCAATTCAAAGGATTAATCCAAACACTATGTAGACAACAAAATGGTTAATAAAAAATGTAGCTTTATTAGTTTTTATAACATGTAGGATCAGCTTAGTATGTGAATGAACTGTGTCTTGAACAGTCACTTTACATATCTAAGCATTGTCTTACAACCGCCTAAGGACAGCCGTTGTCATACACTTACACCTGTGCATCCAGGCATAACCTAACAACGCCTTCTGGTGGGCACACACATAACTATCCCCGGCCTCACCGTCAATGTCGACTTGTTCCAACATCTCGCGTAGACTGGGCGAGCGCGTGTCATAGCTGAGAGACTGAAGCAAGTCTCGTAGTTCGGCACTGGTGATAGCGCCCTCTGTTGTCTGACTGAATCGCAGGAATGCCGTCTTTAGTTCTGTCGGCACAAACACCACAAGTTGAAGTAAGATCGATGACAACTGTTAATGTCACATTGTGGCATAGAGCAACAAATTATATGTTGTATTTATCAACTTATGGAGTAAATAACCGAGCATGTCTGGTTTCGATGCAGTCTATATTATAACATTCAACAGGAGGATGTAGATTATCGTAATAGTACACCAACTGTACAAATTTCATTTCTTGGCACAAAAGTGGATTTTTTGCACCAACCAGGGTGTGAAGAGGACAAGTGGATTTTCCTTGTAAAACATATATAACATAAATTAATTTTGGTCACAAATATATAAAGTACTAAAATTTGTGTTTCTTGCACTGCTGGCAGAACCTCCATGGCACTACGAAAACAACTGGAAACATATTTATTTTGCTGTCACTACCTTGCTTGATATAAACACTTCTTTAAGCCGCATTACATTTATTTATTTAAACTATATTTTAACATTGTATTACTTAATCTATTACTTGTATTGAATACTTAAAAACTGCTTTCTCAACTGATTTAGCATATCGCAAATCCGGTTCATTGGTGTCCAAATATGTAGTGCGTGAATAGTTTAGAACATCCGCAGTCGATTTAATAAAAAAAGCCTATCGTCGAAAGAATTGACTTTAGTCATTAGATCTGGTAAGGATCAAAATAGTGGATATCCAAAATGGTTATACTGTGTGGACCAAGGCTGGTCATGGGTGTGACTCCCATCCTCTCGCCGAACACATAACAAAGTTATGAATTTTCGCCAAAGAACAAAATCGTGATTTTTCAGCATTTCGATTTTCACTTCAGCATTAACTAATTTAATAGTTTGTCTGATGATTTCACAAAAACTACATACAAAAGTTGCACAAACGAGCTAGCATGTTATAGTGGATACTAGGTAGGTTTGGTTTTTCACCAACTGAATTTGAAATGAAACTATAAAAAAAAATTTTAATTGATTAAGCACCTTTAACACACCTAGTGTACACTTAACTTTATCTATAGCTTAACTTAGTGTGAAACACTTTGATTTGATTATTAACTTAAAAACGCTAGATCCAGCATTATTATTATTATTACTAAATGTAGTTTTTGTTATAATCATTCTTTAATAATATCCAAACCTTTAGTGAGTGGGTCATCTTCGCTACCGTAGCTCAAAGGGGGTGCTGAGTGTAAGTTGGCTGCTGTTATCCCGTTCACCTGGGCAAAGACACAAATTCAGTGATGATCATCGTGATAACATTATATAAAATATTACAGACAAAAACTCACACATTTTAGTATTATTTATTATTATTAATAGGTGCATTTTCACAGATGTGAAGTGTATTTCGCTTATGCCAATTAATAAAATGTTGTTAAACAAGTACTATTAAAAGTAGTTAAAAATAACTTTAAAAGTAATAAATAATTAAATAGATGATTAACTAATTTGTCATATGACTATAGACAGTCAGGTTGTGAGGTTCCAAGTCAACTCTCGCTACTGTTCACAGTCGAGTCAAGGTCACTCATGCATGTAACATAGATAAATAAGCAATTAAACCTATTACATGGCCTATACAAAAGGGATGTGCAAACTGCAATTAATTTCTACAAGCAAACTGCAAAAGAACTCAGCAAGCGCGTATATTAGAACATAAGCTAAAATACAAAAATAGAACAGAAATGTTGGCCGACATGTTTGTGTATATGTATGTGACATGTATGTGAGATGTGTGTGACATGTGTATGACATGTGTGCGACATGTATATCACATGTATGTGATAACAATGTTAAAAAGGTATGTACTAAATCTTTTAATGGCAGTATTTTCTTATTCTAGGGACGGCCACATGAGTCAACATAGCCTAGTATTTATCTGTTGGACTTACTGGATGCTATCACACTCAATAACATTCCTGGTATCCTTCCACAAGGACACGACCGGTCGCACACGCGCACACACTCTTTGCTTTGTTCTATGAGAAGTACTTTTGCTTTACCAATTAACGTAGTTTAATTTAGTACATAGATCGGTCCTTGAGAGCAACTATGAGTCTTAGAGGACTTTCACGGCCCTATTCTATTTACCTACGTATCTGTTGATACTAATATTATTATTTTATATGCATCATATACTCACTTTTGTTCATACTAATTTGCCATGGTTATATGTATCATTAAAATTGTTACATATAGTCTAATAAAATCATTCTTCTTCTAAGATCATTCTTCTTCAGAAACTGGTAACTCTTGGACAGAGAAGCCTGTGCGTCTGCTGCACTCATTTCCTTCACTTGGAAAAAAACACACCTGGCTGACCAAATGTTCATAAGGGAAGTTTCGTTCCACCTCCACCAACAGATGGCGCCACAGACCAAACAAAAACGATGCCAGGACCCAGTGCAGGAGGTGGTCGAGGTGTTGTCCCAAGGGGTGGGTGCAATTGTAATTGCGTAATTTGTAATTAATTATAATGCAGTGTAATTGTGATTTTTTAGGAGCACTCTAATTGTAATTAAGTTTTTATGAGGATGTGTAATTCCAATTGTAATTTAACGTGGCAGTAGGAATGCATGAGTTCACATAAACCCTGTCTAAAAACGAGCAGATGTGGTCCATGTAATCTTCTTTCACAAAACAATGTAGTTGCACTCACCCATGATCTATTGCAACTGACCCTTTTTGAAGCATTGTAATTAATTTTTTGAAGCACGTTAATTGTGACTGATGCTTTGAAGCACTGTAAGTGTACTTATAATTGATTTTTGAAGTGTTGTAAATGTAAATGATTTTTTGAAGTGCAGTAATTGTAAATGACGTTTTGAAGTGTTGTAACTGAGCTTTCGTGATGGTGTGTACTTGTAATTGATAACTGTAACTGAATCCTACCCAGGTTGTCCTACAGTTAACCAAGGCAGCAGTCTCCCATGGGAAGTGGGAGGAGTTTAGTCCCCACAAGTACCTGTATAGGTTCCACTGGTGGCTCACATTCTCTCCCTGTTCCGTTTGTCCGGACTTCTGCAACAGAAATAACTGAGCTTATAAATTGACACCAAGGAGAATACACAACTTGTTATAGCAAGAGTAATATCCTCGTAGAGGCAGCTCCCCCCTCAAGGGCCACCGATTTATGGGATTGTTCTTAAGACTTATCCTTTTGTTGGTGATGATCAACTCACCCGGAATAATATGTGTATAACATTAAGTATAACTGCATATAAAAATTATAATAATTGTGCTGAATAATTGTCTTTACGCTACCACAACTACTCATTTCTACTTCACTATATCATAATCAGTCAGTGTTAAGAATCCATTTTGTTCTCCATAAATATGAACAAAAGAATGAGTAATGTACCTGCCACAGAAATAGTCTGGGGACATCTTAATCAATTTACGTAACACAACAACCACTCACCCTCTGTCCTGTCTTCTTGAACCTTCTCCTTCCCCGAAGGATAAAAAGGACCGACAGGAATATCCTGTTCCCGTGGCCGTGGGACTGCCCTAGGACCATGCCTGCTGCTAGCTGATGGCGTCGGGGAATGAGACAAGTTCTTCGCGCTCACTTCTCGCAGCAGCTGCAGGAATCCTGGGTAATTTATGAGACCGTTTCCTGCAATAGGAAATATCACCGAACTTGTTTGGTTGGACAGAGATGACGGGATGCAATTCAAAAACTAATTAATTGGTTAATAATTATCATAGAAACTACTGCATTGTTTTCTCATGACAAACTTGGTAACCATATGAGATTGATGTACATGTTTGTTGTATCAAAATAATTATGAAAAAAAAATTATCTCACCTGTCTAAACAGCAAGAGAAATTACAAAGCAAAACTATTTTATTCTGACATGAACAATGAAACATTATAATTTCTTACATCGCATGTTCAGTTGTGATATCGAACAATAAAAAACATGAATTAAAAGTTAACTTAGAGAAATATATTGTCATTATAAAAAACAACAGGTTACCATAAAATTAAACAGTTAGTTCACACTTCACACTTGTTGTTAGTATTTCCACACATAAATTATTTCTGCATGCAACCCAATAAATTAACATGTGAGTGCACAGAGTATTAATTGACAAATTAACAAATTTGCAACTGTAGTTGAGCATCTAAGAACAAGGAATATTTGCTCAATGCCCACCATTGTCATCTAACTTGTTGAAATGGTTCTTGAGAATGGCTTCACTAGTTGAGTGGCCAAGTGCATGCGTTATCCGTCGCACTTCGTCGATGCCGACGAGGCCGTCCTGATCCTGGTCAAACTCCATGAACATCACCCGCAGTTCCGAGTCTACACACACAACACACTCCATACCAACTGAATACTGGGTAATCACCTTGATTAATTTTACAGTTAGGTCATAATAGGTACTGAACTTTGATAATGGTTGTCACGGTACCGATAGACATGGGCCCATCATTCTATAAGTCACGGCAACGTTTATTTTGTCATAAACATGGAGGGAAACTAAACTATATTACCACGTGGGCACGGAGGGGGCAACCACTCCAACAACTGACTCCAACCCACAACATATTTGTACATTTTGAGTGTTTTAACAAATTATTTTTCTTTATTTTCCATAAAAAATAACCGTCTAATGGTCTTTACCATTATATTTCAAAGCTCAAGGTTACAGGAAATGATCTTAACAATCTTCCAGTTCTCCCAAACGTTCTGGGAAGGCTCCGGGACCACCCGGGCAGTGCTGCTTTGCGGGAGTTGGTGGTCATCCCTTATCATAAGTATTGTGGCAAAACTGCAACTTTCCATAAACTAGCATATGTGATAATAATACATAACTTTTATTATGATACACCCGAGACAGAGGCGATCTTACGAAGGTTTTCACAGGCAACTTCCGACAGTGTAAGAGGATGAGCAACAAAAGCCAAACAGCTACGGGGGAATTTATTTGATACGAGTTACATTTAGCTAAGGCATGAGAAAGACCTGATGTTTTTCTCCAAACAACAACAAACAAGTAAACATACACTCACCGTCGGTTGCTGGGTGGTCTGACGACGACTACAACAGGCAGACAGTGGCTGGTCAGTGGTGAGCACTAACTTTGTCTAAGTCATTGTTATTTACATCCGTCTCGAAACCTGTTTCACTAGAACCCTGTGTGTGTTAAAAGGTTAAAATGCTGCTATTTATATATCTCTCCAATACTCGTTTAATACTCGTCTAATCTCACGCTGGAGAGATAAACATAATTATTGTCTGATGGTCCTTAGTAATGTCACATATTTCTAGAGTATTGGAAGTGCATCCTTTGATACTAGTACTGTATGCCAGCATGTAACTTGACATAAGCTGCAACTTAAAGTGAAACAAATGATTTTGGTCCTATGCACCTATGAGTTACCAAAACATAACCATTTGAATCTACAATCAAGAATATCACTACGCCAGCGGTTTACTAAGAAAACCTTGTTGAACGCACGGCATATCAATTTTATGGTTTATGGCTTGTAGTCAGGCAATATTCACTCACCAAATAAAAATCTATCTGTAAATATGTGGTCCTATACTTGCCAATATGATATGAGCATACTGTTTGCATCTAATTTTAACTTAATGCAACATATTTTGGCCTTTGTTTAATAAACTTATCCTGTTCTAACTTAGCAGCACGCTTGACCCAGAGTTTGAATGCACTTACCGGAGTCAATTTCTTAGTAGAACTGCCAGGCACTTATTGGTTGGCCAATAAACATGTCAGCCCCAAGTTTAATTGAGATCCCACCAGAATCTTCCCCTTTTAGAACCAATTCTGAGAAAACCACTAGCGGGATATTCTTGATTGTAGTTATGAATGGTTAGATATTTTAGGTGCACTGCCCCAAAATCACGACTTTTGTTTTGCTTTAACATCCGCTGCGTCCACGTCTTCGGTCACTCTCACCTGTGGTGAAGGGAAGTCACCCAGCAGTGGACACATCATCTTGCAAAATTCTGGAAAATTAGAAACAAAATGATTTATAAATTATTTGATAATAACAAATGTTTCAAGACTGAAGCATTTTACATAGTAAAATAAATCAAAGATTGAAAACAAATGCTCATATTTTAACTTAATCCATTTTAGTATAGAGCTAACAGGAAATAAACTCGGTATGTAAACTGTCAGTTTTAGAACTGAACATTTCAATTAGTCACACATAATCAGCTGAACAATATGTGTACTAGTGTATGTTGCCGTTCCCACTAAGTTACTGGCATATGTTCCCACTAAGTTACTGGCATATGTTGCCACTAAGTTACTGGCATATGTTGCCACTAAGTGTACTGGCATATGTTGCCAATGAGTGTACTGGCATAATGTTGCCACTAAGTGTACTGGCATATGTTGCCACTAAGTGTACTGGCATATGTTGCCACTAAGTGTATTGGTGTATGTTGCCACTAAGTGTGCTGGCAACATGATTTTATTGCTAACAACAAATTGCCTTGGTACGTATAAATCTCTAGACGTGAAATCGTGCAATGGAAACACCAAGCTTTCCACAAGATACAAAACAGAAATGAACCAGGGCCATGTTTTACAGACTTGGTAACACGTACCTTTGTAGTGGATGTTTCCGTTGGGGCCAAGACCTGCCTCTCTCATCATGGCTGCTGTGTCATCTCGTGTCAACACAAGACCAAGGTCCTTCATCGTGTTTCCCAGGTCCCTGGCACTGATGCTGCCATCCCCATCTTTATCAAAGACGTGGAACAGCTGCATCATCTCCTGCTCGTCGGGGCCTGTCTCCCTCAGTTGGTGCGTCAATGACTTGTGGTTCTCCGCCCATGCCGCAAACTCCCCAAATTCAATCACTCCATTTCCTGAAACAGCACAAAACACTCCAAACTGAATCACTCCATTTCCTGAAACAGTACCAAACACTCCAAATTGAATCACCCCGTTCCCTGAAACAGCACCAAACACTCCAAACTGACTCACCCCGTTCCTTGAAACAGTACCAAACACTCCAAATTGAATCACCCCGTTCCCTGAAACAGTACCAAACACTCCAAACTGAATCACCCCGTTCCCTGAAACAGCACCAAACACTCCATACTGAATCACCCCATTCCCTGAAACAGCACCAAACACTCCAAAATGAATCACTCCATTTCCTGAAACAGCACCAAACACTCCAAACTGAATCACCCCATTCCCTGAAACAGCACCAAACACTCCAAACTGAATCACCCCATTCCCTGAAACAGCACCAAACACTCCAAAATGAATCACTCCATTTCCTGAAACAGCACCAAACACTTCAAACTGAATCACCCCGTTCCCTGAAACCGTACCAAACACTCCAAAATGAATCACCCCGTTCCCTGAAACAGCACCACACACTCCAAAATGAATCACCCCGTTCCCTGAAACAGCACCAAACACTCCAAACTGAATCACCCCGTTCCCTGAAACAGCACCAAACACTGAAAAAACTGAATCATCCCATTTCCTGAAACAGCACCAAACACTCCAAAATGAATCACTCCATTTCCTGAAACAGCACCAAACACTCCAAAATTAATCACCCCGTTCCCTGAAACTGCACTAAACACTCCAAACTGAATCACCCTGTTCCCTGAAACAGTACCAAACACTCCAAAATGAATCACCCCGTTCCCTGAAACCGCACCAAACACTCCAAAATGAATAACCCCGTTCCCTGAAACCGCAGTAAAAATTCCAAACTGAATAACCCCGTTCACTGAAACAGCACCAAACACTCCAAACTGAATCACCCCGTTCCCTGAAACAGTATCAAACACTCCAAACTGAATCACCCCGTTCCCTGATACAGCAGTAAACAGTCCAAACTGAATCACCCAGTTCCCTGAAACTGCAGTAAACACTCCAAACTGAATCACCCCCGTTCCCTGAAACAGCACCAAACACTCCAAACTGAATCACCCCATTCCCTGAAACAGCACCAAACACTCCAAACTGAATCACCCCGTTCCCTGAAACAGCAGTAAACACTCCAAACTGAATCACCCCGTTCCCTGAAACAGCACCAAACACTCCAAACTTAATCACCCCGTTCCCTGAAACATCAGCAACATGCCATTTGCAGCTCATTTACAGAATTGCAACAAAATACTTGTTTGTGTTAAAATTTAAAGCGTATTACGATATTTGTTCATTTCTGTTGGGAATAATTTATGAACAATTAAGATGCCCACTGTGCTTTACTACTGTTCAAATAATGCATTAAGATACAGTATATATATATATATATATTTCTAGGTATATATTTTTATATTTCATTTATTCAATCTAAACAAATTATTAAAACAGTTGTTTTGAGTGAAAAACTTACGAATATTGAACATCTGAACCATGTCGCGCGAGTTGAGGAAACCGGCGGAATTCGACCTATATTTATGGCAAGCCGTACAGACAATCTTTTTTCATTTTACCACTTTGTTCCAATTATTTAAACTTTTTATAACAACCAGGCTTGACATAGCGCTTTATAAAACACATACGCATATACTCGTATTGAATATATAAAGTTAATGTAGTACATTTTTTCTCGTATATTTAACACATTTTAATTATTCCTACTTTTATGACAAGACTGGCTTGCCATACATCTACCACAAAAAGGGATATTATTGTCACGTGGCCAAGAACGAGACACGCGTCAGCATGTTATATTATATATCAAAATATATTTTGCTCAGACAAGACCCTGTATCGTTATTGTCGTAAACAGACGCTGTGACGTCTCTAACGCGATATCAAGTGATATTTCAATGGGTCGAAAACTGGCGTGGGTCGAAAACTGCACCGGTAACTATATATATCAGCGTTCGCGTTAATGTAGTTTTTGGGCGATATTACGTGGTTTTTTGAGCCGGGATGCCGTTTTTCAAGTTTCGCCGCGTCCCATCAACACAATTCTATAGTTGTTGCCTCTAGGCCCGTATTAGGCAGGTTTATATTGTTGACTAACGCAATTTCATTTTGCAACGTGCATATGATGGGGGAAATGCTGGCGCCACCTAGCGACCAAACAATGAAAATGGAATATCAGGTCCATATTTCATTTTAATTGTTTGGTCGCTAGGTGGCACCAGCATTTCCCCATCATATGCACGTTGCAAAACGAAATTGCGTTAGTCAACAATTTGGATATATGTCATACATAAATATACATATATATATAACTGACATGACAAGATGTCTTTCAAACATCACCTATAGATATGTGTTCCTACCATCAAGATCAATCTTGCGTACGATCTCCTTCACCTCATCAGAGTCGACATCGATGCCAAGCGAGACCATCACCTGAAGTACCTCACTACATGTGATCACACCGTCGCCATCCTTGTCAAACATCGCAAACGCAACCTTCACATCTGTGAGACAACAACAAGGTCATGGTGACAAGGTCATGACAACAAGGTCACAATGACACAAGACTACTACCCAGCAGGCAGTGGGCACTTAACATCAAATAATAATTAACAGATGTGCAGTTTAGGGTCCTAGAAGTGTTTACAGAGCCAGCAAAAGATTCAGATTATATAACTTTTATAACAGCCATAATTTAAATTCAATTACTCTTCTTAAAATAAGTATTGATTCTTATCATGCTGCATCATCAAGCACACATGGACTTTTGAAAATGTAAATATTTTTATGATAAAAGTGTTTCTTGGAATTTTGTTTAATGTACAAACCATCCCAATGGGATCCCAGGCGCATACAAAATTTCAGCCCCATATATAGCTGAAACTGATGGAGATATTAGGGAACATACAGAGATATTCAACTTGTCATTAAAAGAGGGAGTTGTTCCGTTTGAATGGAAAGAAGCAAACATCATACCATTATTTAAAAAGGGTTCGAGAAATAAGTCAGAGAATTACAGACCAGTGAGTTTAACGTCAGTGATATGTAAATTATTAGAAAGGTTAATTAAAGACCATATGGTGGAATTCCTCGTTAAGCATAAATTATTAAATTCATCTCAACATGGATTCCTTAAAGCGAGGTCATGCTTAACAAATATGTTGTTTTTTGGAAGAAATCACTAAGTGGATAGACGTGGGATCGCCAGTAGATATTATCTACTTAGATTTTCAGAAAGCTTTTGACAAAGTGCCACATCAAAGATTACTACTTAAATTAAAAGCCCATGGTATGGGATAGCATAACTGACTGGATAGAACAATGGCTGACTGACAGAAGACAACGAGTTGTAGTAGATGGAGAAGTTTCAAATTGGAAATCGGTTTTGAGTGGGGTACCTCAAGGATCAGTATTAGGACCTATATTATTCTTAATTTATATCAATGACTTGGACGACAGTATAACAAGTAACGTACTGAAATTTGCGGATGACACAAAACTGTTTAGAAAGGTTAATACTGATGGTGATAAACAACATTTACAAAACGATCTAGACAGATTAGTGAAATGGTCTGAGAAATGGCAGATGTTGTTCAATTTTGGGAAATGTAAATGCCTACATACAGGACATAGGAACTTGAATGTAAACTATAAAATGGGAGATACTGTTCTGGGTACTACTGTAAAAGAAAAGGACTTAGGAGTTACAATAAGCGCTGATATGAAAGTTTCAGAGCAGTGTGGTATTGCAGCTTCAAAGGGTAATCAAATTCTTGGATTGATTAGAAGAAACATAACATACAAGGGAAAAAAGTTAATTATACCTCTTTATAAAGCAATAGTTAGACCTCATTTAGAATACTGTATACAAGCATGGAGACCATATCGTAAGAAGGATATAGATACGCTTGAACGCATACAAAGGAGAGCAACTAAAATGATTCCAGAACTGAGAGACCTTAGTTATGAAGAACGCCTGAAAGAATGTGGTTTAACAACTCTAGAGACAAGGAGGTTAAGAGGAGATCAGATTGAAGTTTTTAAGATATTGAATGGGTATGAAAATATTGATAGAAATATGTTTTTCTCACTCAAGAAGGATAGCAGAACTAGAGGACATGAGGTAAAATTAGTAAAGGATCAATGTAGATTGGACATCAGGAAGCACTCGTTCTCACAGAGGACAATAAATGAATGGAATAAATTGTCTACAGATTGTGTAACTGCTAGCAGCGTGAATATGTTTAAAAACAAGGTTGACACATATCTCAGGAGGGCGGGCTATAAGTAGATGAACATTGTTGGACTCTCGATAAGCCAATGGCTTCCTTGTCCACTTGCCATCTGGGCCTTTGGCTTGGATGGCAAATCTTGTTAAATCTTGATATAGAGTCACAAACTACTTTATAGTATAGACATTGTAGGGTATTCTAAATTACAAGCTAACTTGACTTGAGAATGGAACGTGATGGCCACGTGATCTCACCAGAGGTGTCTTCGTGGCGTTTCACTTTCCCGTCGTCACTAATAAGACTGGCAGAGTCAGCATCAGAGCTCCCTAGTGTCGCCATCTGGAGCAGAAAAGTTGTCACATCCTGAGTGGTCAAGCTGTCAAACACACGTCACTACTTGTTTGTTGCATGTTGAGTGTACACAGGGGTCGAAACTAAGAAATATAACCCACTCGCCAGGGGGACTAGTAGCCTTAATATGTGACTCATCCCCATGAAAAATCACTAGTCCCCATTTTTGGTGGACATTGTCAAAATGCGACCTCTTTATGCAAATTCATATGTTGACCGGTAATGCTCCTTAAACATAAAATGAACAAATAAATATCAATTTCATAATTGACGATGCAACGTAATTATTTTATTCAGTTAGTACTAAATCAGATCCCGAGGTTCTGGACATTGTCAACTGCTTGTCGTTTCTTTAGGTGTTGCCAATCTGTACCCCTTTCATGTCATCCAATGTACACATCCACACAAAGTCTGTATAATATTATGGTCTTGAGTGTCTGGCAATGGCATGTGCGTTCCTGAAAAGCTTATACATTTTGTAAAATGTCGCTTTTCCCAGTTGGTCCATCGTCTTGTCCGCCACACTTAACCCTGGGTTGCTCTCTGCTTTCTCTCTTAAAGCCCATTTCATATGGCTTGTAGAACTATTGTGAGCTTTGATACTCTCCAATTTAAATACTGGGTAAGCAGTATAGTACTTACAAAACATTCTCATGTTTAGTTCAATCTCAGTGTTCTTCACCGTTCTGTCACTCTCCCCACCTTCAACGTCGACGACAGCATCGTCGTCACGCCGGTCAGCGGCACCACTAACGCCAGCGTGAGCGGCAACGCCAGCGCCAGCGCCAGCAGACGAACTTTTGTATTCGAGCCATGAGAATTGCTTTAGCCAATGCGGCTGAAATTCTCATTTCCTCTCACACGCATCGTGCCTACGCGTATGCGCAACTTTATCATTGGCGCTCAGTTTTCTTTTGGGGGTTGAACCGCTTTTATGAAATTCCACATGATTTCGAAAGGAAACGCAGAAGATCGACGGGTAAAAGTTAGTACTGTTCAGTGTACTATATTTGTACCCATGTGCACGGATTTTCGACTACGTTGCAGCGAGTAGTGGCTGCTCGTTTACGAAATCGGATATATCGGGAACGAAGATTAAACATTTTATTTTTCGATACAATGTGTTACGTTTATGTATGTATGACTAATTCAAATTGCTTGCATGTACATTGTTACAAAACGAGTGGAAAATAGCTACTCGCCCGGGGGACTAGTGCAGGTCAAAGGTTACTCATCTCCAGGAATTTCTACTCGCCTCGGGCGAGCGTTAAGTTCGATACCTGAGTGTACACTATATACAGGGACATTTGTCTCCTTGTAAGGTGTGGAAGCCATGCGGATCACAGCAGTGTCAGAGACCACGGTTCTGTGAGTCACGAAAGTATTATACACTCGCTCCTCTATTGGTGTCAACCCCTGACAATTTTGTTCAGGAACGAAGTGCGCAAACCAATTTTTCACGGACAACACATGCAGAAGGCGAATGCAATTTGTACATGAGTGAACAAAACATTCATAAGGCATACATCAAACATTGTGCTACTATGTGTATAGTGCACACATTTAAGATAGTCTACTATAGTTGCTGATTAAACTGGTGATTATAATAGTGCTGTTTAATCTGATTCACGCAGAACTCAGCTACGACTTCTCAGTGATGTTTCACACACACAGGTTTTACAGGTGATACCATCAATGAATCGTGTGAGCTAATTTTATAAAATGAACTTACCGATCGCTGCTTCTCACCAATCTGTCCTGTCATCATCTTTAGAAAGTCTACAAGAGATGCACAGTATGAGACACAACGAAGGCATTGTCACTGATCTAAGTGTTTCAACTGAGGAGGGGTGCCCGACCTTGAGGGAAACCCATTCTTAATCGGCTTCTCTTGATGGTTGGGTATTTGAGTCCCA
The DNA here is from genome assembly GCA_963662155.1 of Lamellibrachia columna. Classification (NCBI taxonomy): domain Eukaryota; kingdom Metazoa; phylum Annelida; class Polychaeta; order Sabellida; family Siboglinidae; genus Lamellibrachia; species Lamellibrachia columna. The sequence goes on from OY759263.1 coordinate 11,490,417, forward strand.
TTTATAATAAATGTCCACTCATACATATCATGCATATTGTTCCTGAAACTAAGCTTAACTTCATCAAACGTGCTTTCTTTGTAGCTGGGCCTACGGTCTTGATAGAACTCCCCATCACTTTGAAATCATCTAAAACTATAGCTACCTTCCGTAAAAAAAACTCAAGACATATCTATTCCAAATTGCATTTTCACCTTAAATCTTTGGTGGCCCTTGTTTTGATGATGACGTTTGAGTGTCCCTGTTCATTATAATAATTCTGGTTTGTTGCGCCTCTGAGCTCAGGTTTCTAAGGATATAGGCGCTATAGAAGTTTATTAATATTAACTATTACTACCTGACACTTGATTATGTTAATTTTAACAATAATAAATTACTATCAGACCACATCAATATTTTATACACTAACTTGTAACAAGCTCCAAATAGCAATGAATTGCAATCGAAGTTAAACTTGTTAAAAGCTTCGACATTCTGACCCCCAGCTGACCTTCATAGTAGATGCGTCCATGTTTGCTTGTGACCCCCGCCTCTCGTAGCATCTCCTTGACGTCTGCCGTCGACACTGGCATCCCGATCCCTGCCATTGTCAACTTGAGCTCCTTCGCATCGATGTAGCCGTTGCCATCTTTGTCAAATGCTGCAAACAACGCCCTCATCTCTGCATCCTCCGACTGCCGCCCGACCCGATACTCCACCATCTGAACGAACTCATTGAAGTCTATCAGGCCATTGCCTGAAAGAAACGAATAGTCTCTCAACCTGTGTTGGTTGAAACTACATTGTTGGAGTTAATATGTGCACCCAACATAAAGGAGAATATCTGGCCCCACTAAATGGAAAGGAGATCGTTATGACAACAAATACTTCTTAAGGTCGCAGTTGCAAGTCTGGTAAGATGTTAAACAGGCACTGTAGTTGCTGACGTTAGGATTGGGTAGCACAGTTGTACGAGAAACAAACTGTCAAGTGAGAATTGACCGTGCCACCTTGACACAGATCGCTCAGCTACACAAACTGTCAAGTGAGAATTGACCGTGCCACCTTGACACAGATCGCTCAGCTACAGAAATGAGTACCTGGCATGTGTTCTCTCAAAAACTGTATTTCCAAGAAAATGAACAAACAAGCCACTCTGATGATGTCTTCACTAGTATATTTAACAACATTTAACAAGATTAACATCCTAAGCAAACCAATTTGTTTGTGTCTTACTCCACCTAACCGTCCAACACGGCTGACTGACAGAAGACAACGAGTTGTAGTAGATGGAGAAGTTTCAAATTGGAAATCGGTTTTGAGTGGGGTACCTCAAGGATCAGTATTAGGACCTATATTATTCTTAATTTATATCAATGACTTGGACGACAGTATAACAAGTAACGTACTGAAATTTGCGGATGACACAAAACTGTTTAGAAAGGTTAATTCTGATGGTGATAAACAACATTTACAAAATGATCTAGACAGATTAGTGAAATGGTCTGAGAAATGGCAGATGTTGTTCAATTTTGGGAAATGTAAATGCCTACATACAGGACATAGGAACTTGAATGTAAACTATAAAATGGGAGATACTGTTCTGGGTACTACTGTAAAAGAAAAGGACTTAGGAGTTACAATAAGCGCTGATATGAAAGTTTCAGAGCAGTGTGGTATTGCAGCTTCAAAGGGTAATCAAATTCTTGGATTGATTAGAAGAAACATAACATACAAGGGAAAAAAGTTAATTATACCTCTTTATAAAGCAATAGTTAGACCTCATTTAGAATACTGTATACAAGCATGGAGACCATATCGTAAGAAGGATATAGATACGCTTGAACGCATACAAAGGAGAGCAACTAAAATGATTCCAGAACTGAGAGACCTTAGTTATGAAGAACGCCTGAAAGAATGTGGTTTAACAACTCTAGAGACAAGGAGGTTAAGAGGAGATCAGATTGAAGTTTTTAAGATATTGAATGGGTATGAAAATATTGATAGAAATATGTTTTTCTCACTCAAGAAGGATAGCAGAACTAGAGGACATGAGGTAAAATTAGTAAAGGATCAATGTAGATTGGACATCAGGAAGCACTCGTTCTCACAGAGGACAATAAATGAATGGAACAAATTGTCTACAGATTGTGTAACTGCTAGCAGCGTGAATATGTTTAAAAACAAGGTTGACACATATCTCAGGAGGGCGGGCTATAAGTAGATGAACATTGTTGGACTCTCGATAAGCCAATGGCTTCCTTGTCCACTTGCCATCTGGGCCTTTGGCTTGGATGGCAAATCTTGTTAAATCTTGTTAAACATGGTGAACTGAGACTGAACTCTCAGATGGGTTTTTATCAGAGATTAAGAGCTCATTATGTGGATGAATTACTGAAAGATTTTGCTGAATCACACATATTTGTTGAGGTTTACAAAGGCAATGGATCTCAGAGTAGTTCAAGTCATCATAAATATGACATATGACACAAGTTTTGAAGCAGCATCACAGAACTGTTGTTGCAAGTAATGACCACTGACTGTCCACTGACTGACTGACTACTGGTGACTGTCCACTGACTGACTACTGGTGACTGTCCACTGACTGACTGACTACTGGGTGATTGTCCATTGACTGACTACTGGGTGACTGTCCATTGACTGACTGACTACTAGGTGACTGTCCATTGACTGACTGACTACTGGGTGACTGTCCACTGACTGACTACTGGGTGACTGTCCATTGACTGACTGACTACTGGTGACTGTCCATTGACTGACTGACTACTGGGTGACTGTCCACTGACTGACTACTGGGTGAATGTCCAATGACTGAATACTGGGTGACTGTACATTGACTTACTGAATTCTGGGTGACTGTCCACTGACTGAATACTGGGTGTATGTCCACTGACTGACTACTGGGTGACTGTCCATTGACTGACTGACTACTGGGTGACTGTCCACTGACTGAATACTGGGTGTATGTCCACTGACTGACTACTGGGTGACTATCCATTGACTGACTGACTACTGGGTGACTGTCCATTGACTGACTGACTACTGGGTGACTGTCCACTGACTGACTACTGGGTGACTGTCCACTGACTGACTACTGGGTGACTGTCCATTGACTGACTGACTACTGGGTGACTGTCCACTGACTGAATACTGGGTGTATGTCCACTGACTGACTACTGGGTGACTGTCCATTGACTGACTGAATACTGGGTGACTGTCCACTGACTGGATACTGGGTGAATGTCCACTGACTGACTACTGGGTGACTGTCCATTGACTGACTGACTACTGGGTGACTGTCCACTGACTGAATACTGAGTGAATGTCCACTGACCGTCCAAGTCGACGAGCTGGAATGTCTGAAGTAGTCTGTCTACATCAGGTTGCTGTCCCATGGCTTCCATTACCTGCATCACCTCATCCATGCTGATGTTGTTGTCGTGATCCTTGTCAAACAGCGAGAAGATGATCCTCAGCTCTGAAACAAACATCGAGAAACACTGACACATGCTTCAATACTGACACGTCACCACTGTCAAAGGTACATTCTTTTATAGACGTCATCACTGTCAAAGGTGCATTCTTATATAGCGCGGTATCCAGTCCTTGGTACTGCTCAAAGCGCTTTACACTTCACCCCCTGGCAGACCTGTTCATTCCAACACCAATTCGACTTTTCTGGGAAGCATTCAGCCATGCTGCAATTACTGCACAAAGACCATTCGTTCACATATCTACCACAGTCTATAGCCAGGTACTCACTTATGCAGTTGGATGAACTGAGGCAATGTGGGGTAAACAAAATTGCCCATGCCTCGAAATGGCAGCAAGAGGATCGAACCTCGGTCCTCTTGACTGAGAGTCTGATGCTCTAACCACAGAGCCACACACCCCACACCTACCGATCCATACAGGCAAAACTAGATAGTTTGCGTCAATGATGAATGGTGGCGCCATACAGTGACAGGTCTTATAATCTATGTTTAGTTGAAGTGATCCATGGAATGTCTCCCCGATGTCACACTCTAACAGTCTACATGTAAACATGGACGCATTGAATGGGTTATGTCAGGTTTACTACATGTGTTGATGAAACTTTTTTTAAATCAGGGCCGGTCATGTAAAAGTCAATGAAACAATGCACACGGCGACGCCATTGGAATGCCACAATGCGTCAATGACATCTATCAGACTGCCATGTTTGACTTAGACAACTACACGCTAGATATCACACTGTTTAAACACACCCATGTAACTTCAGCAACACCTCGACTAACAACAGAACAAAGTAAATTTCATCAGTTTTTCTTCACAATGGATACATGCATGTTTACTTACCACCTTTCTGATCTGGGGTAAATGCACCATTACTGTCGAGAACTTGACCTGATTTAATGAATCGATGCTGCATTAAGATGACAAACTCTGAAATCAGAAGACAAAGTTAAATACAAGGTTGAGGTGGATCACTAGACATCAACCGTGAACAGTAGACTTGGGTCAATAAATACTTGAGTTTGGAGAGTGAATTAAGTCTTCAAATCATCACAACTCCTGCACATAAGAATCTAAAAATCTAAGTTAACCTGTGACCTCAGGAGTCGTTCACAATTGTTGACATTAACCTATTCAAACAAAGCATACCAAAGTAATTTTTTTAATGTTGGTCGCATACGAAATATGACCACCATTGCATCATGCAGTGCCACATGGTGAACTGTTGCGGAACTAGCATTGTCTTAAATCACATAACTGTTCATGGTACGGCACTGAAGTACAGTCTGACATGTTGGAAATTCACAATTATTACCATGACACCATGGAGTTGTTAGAAAAACACAAAGCTTCAACATAATTATTGGAGATAAATGTAAACATATTATTCTGATGGTTATTACTGTATGGCCTATAGACATGCACTGCGTTATAACATTGTGATATCAATATTTTTTTTAAACTGGAAAATTATTCACATTTTAAAGTATTAATACCGGGAGGGATTACAAGAAATAGTTCACTTTGTATGAATATGCAAATGTCGACAATTGTGATCGCCCCCTTACCAGAGAAGTTTATCCGGCCGTCCTTGTCTAGATCGGCCTCTGTGATCATGTCCTTGATGTCTGCCTCTGAGAGTTCTTCTCCCAGCTGCCTCATGGTCTTGCGGATGTCCTTGCCTGTGATGTATCCGTCTCCATCGGAGTCAAACACACGGAACGCTTCCAGCATTTCATCTTCGGTGACGCTTTGTTGACGCTGACGTGACATCATGAATGACACGAACCCCTCGAACGAGACTTTGCCCTTACCTTTGGGAGAGGTAGAGTGCCACATGCGTGTTAGAGAGGGTTTGGGTCAGAGAGGGTTCCTCTCTCCCGGGGGTGGGGGGGGGGGTGTGTGTGTGTGTGGGGGGGGGTGCACAGGGGCAACAGTTTCAACAAATAGATCAATTATGTAATAACACTCTTTTCAGAATGAGTGCTGTTAAACATTACACATTTAACATGCTAAATAAGTTTTAGTCAGTGTTTTCACTGAGAAACGAAACCAGCCATTCCTGTTCAAATGCGACATTACACTGAATGTTATTAAAGCTGCGTTGTGCAAATTAGTTTTTAAGTAGCAGTATTCAACAGTTTAATCTGAACTTATACTAGTTTTGTTTAATAGTGTTAAGAAACACGAAACAAATGGAAGTAGCAGAACATAAATTAGAGTGAAAAAAATATGTAAACATTAACAAGTACTTAACTATATACAGAGGTGGTAACTAACCGATTGTGGAAATATTCTATAAAATGTAATCAGCATTGAAATTATAAAAACAGCTTGCAATTTCCACGAGTACCGTCAATGTAATCCACATTGTCTACACTGTTGAGAGAGGTAAATCATAATCATTATATATGACATAATATATTACCTAGATACTGGTGAGAGACTAGTCATGATTATATATATATATATATATAGAATATGTCACCAACTACGACATCAGAAAAATTGTGTGTGTATGTGCGCACGCACGCGCGTGCGTGTTAATGCCATTTATCAAGATTAAAAGCAATTTACTGACACTGCTATTTATATATCAGGACACTTCTGTATGTTATTATTACCCTGTCAAAAACGTATTGTATGCTATATCCTTTTTTACAAAGCTTACCTTATTTAGGTTAATGCACTAATTTTCAAATAATGTTTTAATGATAAACATGTTACCGATTTATTCATTAAAGATTTTCAAATAGAAAACAGAAGAAATGACAGAATGAAGATATGAGTGAAATAATGAATGTGATGCTTTCTGTTCACATTGCTATATGAACTGTTTATGTCAATATCCAATTTATTCTAGTATGCATTAATATAACTAGTTATTTATACAATCGAGATAAAGCATACATGATCAGAATAATCTTTAATGGTAACAATAATAAAGATTTACTTTAAAATATTGCAATAAGCAATATAACTGCTATGAACCACAACAAGCGAGACGGCCTGCTGCGTGGATGTGGATAAACAGCTGTGGACCATGGTAGACAGCTGCATGGTGTGGTAAACATGATCGTGATTCAAGAGATTCACAACTACAGCAAGTGGAATGGCCAGGTCATCACTGAATAAACAATTAACTGCTCATAATTAACGATGCCCAGGTACAATGTTTGTCCTGTGTCCTAGGCACAGGTATGAACTGACCAGCTACAAGCCTACAAAAAGAGGGTAGCACCAACAGTACATCTACAGATCTACCAGTATCACACGTAACACTCTCTCTTGCTAAAGGGATGATTACATCATCCACAATCTCTCCATCTGTTGGACAGGTACAAAACTAACCACTCGCTGTCCCTGGACTTAGCCAATGAGTTCGCCTGTGGCTGAGCTTTGTCGAACAAAGGCTTTAGCGATGGTGATGTAAACAACTTCACCTGTTGACCCCCAAAACAATGCCCCCATCTATGGGGTCTACTACCCCTGATTGTACCACAGAACACCCCCCTCACCCAGTAGTGTTGTTGTTGTTGTTGTTGTTACTGCAGCAAATCTTCAATGAGAAGACAAGTATAAAAAATAATATAATAAGACTGTCTGGAGGTGTAGTCCACAGGGTCAAGAGAGTGTGACCCACATTAATGTTTCTAAACAGTATCAGAATAGTGTCTACAGCCATCATTGCGCAATGTACCCCAAAATCAGCAAATTCTGACAAGCAGTCTCAATCGCAACCTGCATAATTCCAATGTCTGGCTGGACACACAACAGATAGCTATTTATGAAGCTCGTGAAAGTGAAACTACAACGCAGTACCTCCGAACTATAATTACGATACACACCAAATGATATGAATAGAATGTTACTGATACAATTCAGGAAGTACTCAAACAGATTGTACACACAGTGTCACACACGCATGCACGCACACACACACACACACACACACTGTTCATCGACTAAACAATATATTCTGAGAAGTTTCTAAATTTACTAAAATTTAAGTGCTATATATAATTTAGAAATGGAATTCTCACAAAGCAATCGTCATAGAAAAAAGTAATTTTAAATAAATAAAATGCAGTTAATGGAAATGCCTAAGGATTACTAGATACTTTTGTAAACAGCACATGTATTACCACATAACAGACACTGCACACACAAGAGACGGGAACAATGAATCACAGCTACAGGCAGACTTCCACACATCAATGAATACATTTATACTACCATCAGTATCGACACTGCGGATCATTTGGTGGATCTCTTTGTCAGAGACGTTTTGTCGAAGACTTGTCATGACTTCCATGAGTTCACTGGACGTGATGTAGCCGTCACGGTCTTTGTCGAATTCATCGAAGGCTTCTTGCAATGCTGAAAATAAAGCAATGTTCATTAACAGATTAGTAATGTCATAGGTGCAGAGACAGACTGAAACAAAGATGAAGGGTTAGTGTTGATATGTCAAAAGGGCAGAGGTGAATAGTCAAGAGTGGGAGAGAATGATCGCAATAGGTAGGGATGACTCGTAGAGAGGGCGGATCAATGTAAGTGATGTGCCCCCCCACAAGGAACCTGGGGGTGGAACTGCTATGAATTAAGATGAGATCACAACAAAATGAAACAAATATCTCCTTTAAAGTGTTTGTCTATATTTAAGCGAAACAAAGGTCATGGTTTTCGGCATATGCATCTATAACTACAATTAAGGATAACACTATGTCACGAGTGTGGCATTCTGGCAATGTTTGTTCGCCAAATAAAAATACATTCGTATACACCTATTCCTATTCTCGCCAATGGGATAATTATTGCCACGCTATTTGCATCCAAACTCAACTTATGTAACATATTTTGGCATTTATTTACTAAACTAGTCTTCTTTCTGACAAAATAACATGTTTGTTTGAGACTATGCATTGGTTCTGTGTATGCCGGCCTCCCTTAATACCTCAGTTTAGTCTAGGTTACCCTGAACTATGCATGTGCTTTTCTGTCGCGTTGGTTAACATGTCAGCCCTCGGTCGTTCGGAGAAATGATTGGAATCTTCAACTTTTTTAACACATTCTAAGTATACCACTGGCGTGACATTCTTAATCTTAGTTGCACATTTTAAAAGTTTTTTAAATTTAAGTTTTTATTATCTCTTTTGCATTGACCCAAACCATGACTTTTGTTTCACTAATTCGCTTTAAGGTATATTCTTATATAGGACCACTCAAACCACATTATACTTCACCCCCCAGCAGACCTATCCATTCCCTCTCCGCTAAGAAGCATTCGGTTATGCTACAATTTTTGCATCAAGAATATTCGTTTACATACATCATGTATACTGACCACTGTCTATAGCCAGGAATTCATTTATACAGTTGAGTGAACTGAGGACACATGGAGTGAATGAGATTGCCCAAGTTTCAAAATGGCAGCAAGAGTATTTGAAATCGGGTTTAGACTTTAGAGTGTAATATTAATACACTTGGTGGCTGACCGTGACTCCCACATTAAGTTGAACTGAAACCTTGCGAGACCAGAACAAGTCTACTGCTTGGCTGTGAATACATCGAAGCATGAGTAAATATTCACCCAAATTAGCAATAACTTCTAACAGTTCATTTTCAATTGATCCCAGTCAGGATGCAAACTGTATGCAACTATGACATATAAAATCCTAATATTTTACTTGATTCTGCTAAGTCATCAAAAATAGTTCCCCCTGTAATGTAAATGCACCCAGGTTGTGCCCCACTGTAGCTGCAAATCAATGGACAACTCCCCTTCACCCATGACAGAGGGTCAGATCACAGTTGACCTTCCTGCGTATTGATTCATACAAATGTAGGGCGTATTAAATTTTGAAGTGTGAAATTAAACAATTCATATGATGTGAAATAAGTGCAGTTGAGCAGGCATATTCACAGGTTTGTTTGTAGACGCTATCGACTGTGAAACAGTACATTTTTGTTAAGAGTTTAACAGGTGGAGGGATTTATGGGAATTTTTTTGCTAAGGGACACGTGGGTGCATGAATACCTGGCTATTTTTGTAAGAATTTACGGGCATTGCATGTGGGGGCATTTTAAGAGCTGGAGGCATGTGATTTTGACAAAACTTGGTCAGCACGTCAATGAGATGATGTCAGTTGCTGTAAAAAACTTTCAGATTATTTTATGGTCACATTTTCTTATAATCAGACAAAACATGGCCACCAATGCAATTTTGCAGTGATCCGACTTCTGGGTCCAGCAAAAAAGGGACATCTCCCATCTGGGAACTATTTATCCTTGGCTGCAAAGCAAAGGTCATCAAACTAAGCTCAACTGTGGGTCATTTACTAGTATTTACATAGTTTCTGAGTGCAAAACATGTTTTATCTGTGACATGAGACTTGAACACTGCACTGGTTGACCCCTGCAGCTTTACACCAATGCAGCAACTTCAAGTATCATGTCAGTGGGCACTAATCCACGATTGATATCTGTCCCGGGATCTTTCACATCACTGCTAAATATGACCTTTCCCCAGCATCTTATCTTGCAGACCTGTCAGTGTGCGCTAGTCCTCTCACAACCTTCCTGGCTTAAGACAACTGGATCCCTTAATAATCCCTTAAGTTATGCAGCAAACTATCAACTCACGCCATCAGCATTGAGCATTAACAGGTTAGTTTCTTCAGGAAATAAAACCCTATGGCAGACATATATTCAACTGTCTCAACTTTTAGTCTTCTTTCTAATATAATATATATATTCTGAGAAATGACAAAAATATACCACTTTTAAAGCACATTCTGAATAAACCACATGTGATATTCTTGATATGAGGTGCAAATGGTTAGTTTGTATTATCTCTTTTATGTGCATAGCACTAAAATCATTAATTTTATTTCAGTTTAAAGCCATGCTGCTAAAGATATTTTCATTAATATATTAACAGACTTCATATTCCAAAGAATTCTACTGAACAAATAATCTCCCAAGATTCAAGTACACTGAAAAACAATACTCCACATTGGCATATTCAATTTATCATTATAACTATATTATATATAACAATATTAAATGTTTCATTTGAATTAGTATAATCATTTAGCAAGACTAATAATTTTTTATTTCTGACTGATAAATATTTTCAAACTCACTGGGATCACACATTAATAGAAACATGAGTTTAAAAGGCATTCAGCCACATAATAACAATAATGACAAATTGAACCGTTGTTAGATAATTAATATATATATATATATATATATATATATATATATATATATATATATATATATATATATATATATATAAAATATATATATATATATTATATATATTATATATATATATTATATATATATTATATATATTATATATATATATATATATATATATATATATATATATATATATATATATATATATATATATATATATATATATATATATATATATATATATATATACAAGGCATTGCATGAGGATCCTGTAAAACGTACTTTTGTAAAATATGCCTATTAGAATATAGTGTCTTGTATATTTTATAGTGTTTTCTAAGGTATCGAGTGTCAAAACTGACAAATTTTAGTTCTCGTGCCACATCATCATAACATGCAAATAACATAAAATACAATTCAATTGTTAAAAATTAAATGGGGGCACAACTGTGATTTTGTAAATAATATACCAAGATTCAGGACCTCTACAGAACATCGGTTGTCAGTGTGTTTTTATCTGCACAACTGAGATATCTGGCACTGTGGCAGAGAGATTGTTATTATGCGTTGACAAAAGTTAATGAATATGGAACTATTCATTGACGATGTTTGTCCAGTGATATCCAGCTTACTCTGTGGTGGCATATATTTAATATCAGAATAACATTAGATCCTAAATGAGAGCAAAGACTAAAATATGGTCTCCAACACACACCTAATCTATCTGCCATTTTGTGTAGAATTATGTCATGGGCTGTATTAACAAATTGTTCTAGTAGACATCCAGAGGTTATTTAGTTTGTCTCTTTAGAGGTAATCACTATGTCAAAAATATGTTCTATTTTCATAAATGCAGAAAACCCACTGCATCTAGTCTTTTTCTTCTTGCCTTGTGTGTTTTGTAGCGTTTCCCATCCCAAGTTTAGTTAGGCCTAGGAAAAAAAGGAACTAGTTTCTGATCCCTGCCCATTTCCTTTTTGGCCACCGCCTCCTTTTTTATTATTTTCTATTGAAAAAAAAGGTTATTTTAAAACGTTTTTCGGTTCTGGGAAGAAATCTGTCCAAAACTTGCCATGCGAAGTACTGTTAGACTCTTTCAATTCACTCTACGCATAATACAGGTGCCGTATAGGACTGTATGTGCCTTCTACAGAGTCTAAGATACAAGCGATGACCCCTTGCTTTAGATACTCTTTATGCAGACTCATTTACATAGTACCAGTTTCAATCAGTATACCAGGAGTAAATGCCATTCAGATGTATGCCTGTGATACAAACTAATGAAACCTTGGCCAAACATACATATAACATTCACAAATAATGATTATACATTCAACATTGTGTTTCCTTCTTGTTCGTTTCTATAGTCAATTTAACTAGTTTTCTGGTATAACACGTACAGGCCACATTCCATTAATGTAAATGTTCCATACTGCATATTGCATCGTTCATGGTACTCTGAAGTAATCGTGTTTGCAAGATCTGGCTGCTTGTCTTTGGGTTTGCACCAGAGTTTTAATGTTATTTGAAGGCCGATAGTATATGTCACTGGAGACCCATCCCATGATGTTAATGCATTCTCTAGTACTGAATGAACTGGGGTTGTGTGGGCCACTTGTTATATAGGGCGAATTCTTTTTGACGTCTGCAGAGCCACCAGAAGCGGAGAATGTGGAGAGGGTCAAATAGAATATACTTCGGAGAGGGTAGCAACCGCTTTGTTATTGCTCATAAACATGGACTGGATTGAATGCAGAATCAGTAGCCGTGTCAATTGTTAGCGATTTTTTCTTCAGCGGTGATGATGACGACATTAAATATACATCATTGCATTGTCACGTGTACAAAGCAAACAGAAACTACATATTTAATTTCATATTTTGTATAAATGCCACTTACTCTTTTGTGTTTAAAGTCACGTGACAAAAAGAATATGCCCATGGGTTCAATTGTTGGGCATTTATTTAGATTTTTCCTGATAACTCCAAGTACCTGTGGCTGTAGTGCTTGATTTGTAGCTGTGTTAGAATGCATTGACCATTGTTTCTGTTTGTCCATTTTAGTGTATTTGAAAGTTGTATTATAAAATAGCAGTGAGATTCAACACATTTTACTTGCTGCTCACAGGTGTATTGATTAGGTGTTTGTTTCTGGAGGATAGTCGGCCAAATGTCAGCAGGGTCATCGCCATTGACAGTTTGGGGGATTAAATTTACCGCAGTCCTTAAATCTCATGTCATCACTACCCTGGACTCTTTTGAGTCCAGGCTCCAGCGCCACCTCTGAATTCTATAAACACCTCTCCCATCCCCTTTCCTGCCTTTCTACATCTCCTAACCCCACTAAGTCACACTACTACATTTCTTCTCTCTTTCCTACTGCCAAAGATTACCCCCAAAATCTTCAACCAAATTAAGGTGGTCATTAAATACAAGATCATGAGCAGCCATATTATATTTTGCAATTTTTCAAGTTTGAGGAGGTCGTTTTGTTGGATAGTTGCGTCTTTGACTTTGTTTACGCATGCAGTCATAGTAAATGAAGAAAACTAAATTCAAGTATTTAATTTCACGGCCTTCAGCTTCGTTACTTTTAAACTTTTCAATATTATATTGACAGTAATCAATTACCTGCGGAAGACATTGTATACGCATCGTATGGCATAAATATGCTTGACTGCGATTCCGCTAAGGAACCACTATAGCACTGACTGAGAAGGTGTAGATTTGTCAGCGGTCTTAACAAAGGTTTGTCTTTGCGTCCAGTCCCTGGGGTTTGGTCTTGGGCCATTTTATATTCCCAACACCCCACCCCCAGCGGTCGTTCGAACGGCCCAAACAAGAATCGGATGTTTACCAGCCGACATTTGATGATCTATTTCCATCCAGCCTTATAGGCAACGAGAGCGCGTATTGTTTGTAGTAAAGAAGCGTGAAACCATGTAAACCATGGCATGGAGTTGTCCCAGGATATTTTTGTTGTAATTACGGTTGTTAATGTCACGGAAGTGTTATTAGCCAGATGACAGTCACAAGACTTGCAAGCACGATGGACTGTTAAATTGGTGTGCTATTCTCGTTACATAACGGCAAATTTACATTTGAGAGAACTTAATCACTTCCTACCATTGACATTGTAAACATACAATTATTCTACTCATGATGCACCACAGCAATTTGCAGTTCGCCATTAGGCCTTTTATATTATTAGTTGGTTTACGGTTCCGGCAATATTCCTGTTTTCGAAACAAGTTCCCAGACATTTTCTTAAATACTATGGTATTTGTAATCTTCATGGTGTATTCTCGAAATTAAAGTACAATAAACTAAATTAAAAAATACTGGGAGATAATAGGTGGTCATCCCAATGCGTATTGTGTTTTTGAGCATTTTCTCAGTGCAAGCAGCGCTGCTCTGCACCACCTTCTTATGAGGTGCTAGTCTCGATCACCCAGGCTCTGATATGTGGCGCCACTGTCTGGATTCAAAGTGTACTTTTGATCGTGAAGGCAATTATGTATGCAACCTGATTATGGGCGCCTACATAATTAGCTCATTATTATGTAATCTAAGTATTTGGCTAATTCATAACATAAGAGTGAACTTTCAAACAGCTTATATGTTAAATCGGGCAACGAATGTTTAGTGTAGAATCTCGATAATGACGCTGGTTGGCAGCTGGCGCTTTACAGGAACGCCTACACAAAATGGAGTGGTGACGGTGGGCAACAACAAGACCACTAACCTCGATGATCCAGGCTCTGTGGCGCCACCACATCTTTGCCTGGATGCAGAGTGGGGTTCTCATTGTGACAGAAATTACGTATGCGCCCAGATTCTGGGAGCATACGGAGTAGCTAATTGAAATCTCATCCGGGCATTTGGCTAATTCATAAAATAAAAGTAAACTTGTATCAGTTTATAATATGCAATTCGAATTAACTTTAAACTGCTATTATATTAACACAACAGTCCGAGTGAAAAGTTAAATCAGCAAAAAATTGTCAGTATAGCATCTAAATACTGACGCCGATTGGCTGCTGGCGCTTCACGGGAACGACTACACAAAATGGAGTGATGACAGTGAGTAACAATGAGACGACGCCTCTGCATCTAGACTCTCTTCTAGGTGAATTCACAAAGTCGAGCGAAAGTAAGATAAGCGAGACTACGAGACCACGCCTCTGAAGCCAGATTCTCTTCTCGGCGAAGTCACGAAGGCGAGTGAAAATCGGATTAGGCTCGCTTATCCGACTCTCACTCGCCTTCGTTAACTGGTAGATCCTGCACGACCCCACTGTTAGAAGTGTACGCATAGTGCATGAAGACAAGGTAATTGAGAAAGTTACTCCCTCGATGATCAAATACTGTACTTCTTTGCGGACGATCTGTACACTTACGCACGCCCAGTGCACTTACGCACGCCCAGTGCACTACACCTCGCCCAAATGAAGACGAAGAACCTAGAAACACGGAAAGGTTTCAACAAAGGTAATTTCTGTGCCAAGAAGACCGGAGTACCATTCACTAACCTCTTTATGGCCAAGATAATGGAACAACAAATCACAGTTCTGAAAATTGCGGGAGGGATTATGAGAATCACACAAAACGAATCTGTTCTAAATAGTGTTTTGCTCACAGCCCCAGAGCTGACCTGTATCATTACGTTTCGATAGTGATTTTCTATACCAGTACTCGTCTGCCACTGGCACGTGCACTGAGAACACGACCAACTTTTCGAATAACATATCATCAATGCAAACATGTCCGATGAGGGGTAGTCCGGAATATCTTACCTGCGCCAAAGTCACGCGGGATTCAATATATCACAGTTTTCACGGCGAACATCTTTGGAGCATGCGTGTCAAAAGTGCGGACATAGATAACTATACGGGTTCGTTTGTGGGTCTTACGGATTACTGTTACCAGTCTTGCAGATGTGCACCACCCAGGTTTGGCACCTGTACTTATTAGATTCACAAAAACTATCCCTCGAAAAGCATAACTTGCGATGTGTGATTTGTTGGTAGCTATTTTACATTCAATGTGTGAATAAAATTGTTGTTTTCTGCGCTACTGGCTTCTAGAACATGAAAGGGATTTTAATCAACGTGCATTTGCATTTCACGAAATTGTTATCGGCACTGGACGCATTCGTCATCTGGCAATTACAAATATGCCATTTCGGGTAAGCCCTACTGAATGTATTGAACAGTCCATGGCCGCTCTCGCATCAACACGGCGGCTGTTAGACCGAAAGTACCAACATGTGTGTGTGTGTGTGTGTGTGTGTGTGTGTGTGTGTGTGCGTGCGTGCGTGCGTGCGTGCGTGCGTGCGTGCGTGCGTGCGTGCGTGCGTGCGTGCGTGCGTGCGTGCGTGCGTGCGTGCGTGTGTGTGTACTTTCGGTATATATATATATATAGAGAGAGAGGGGGGGGGGCAGGCAGACAGACAGGCAGGCAGGCAGGCAGACAGGCAGACACAGAGAGAGACGTTGCACCCTTACCCTGTTGCACAACATCAGACGACGCACTCAAGTGGGCACTCACCGGCCATTTCGTCCTCGGATATTTCGCCCGGCTCCTTCATACCAGCAGAATGAGGCGGCTGCCACCCAGAAAGCAGGCACAGTATATGCTCACGTCCGGCTGTTGGCTCGGTCGGCCTCGATCGGTCGCTGTGTGTCTACGAGGCGTCACGTTTATGGGTCGTCACGGCCAGCACTGCGCGTTGTCGTGACGGTGCCGTCTGTAACACAATGGAATCGTGTGATATTACGGGTATTACTTTTTGTACAACATCGGCATGTGAGGTGTAAGTTACCGTTACGCAACCCGTAACAAATTCAACGACTTTTATGATGGAACACCGTGTGTTCACATGTGTTCCGTGCTGTGTTCCTGTCACCGCGACAGCTTATCACCACTGCCTACTGTCATCTTAGAGTTGTCGGCGTGACGGTACTCTCCGCATTTGAAGCGTCACGTATGACTAACACTGTATGACTCTACTCTTAGGCTACCTTCCACTATGGTTTAATGGTGCGTCGTCACGTCAAACCTCCTTTTCAACGAACGCTAGAATTACGTGTGTTTGTACACACACGACATACGTGTTCTGCTACGTAAAACTTGCTGATGGTTGATGAGAACAACTTCAAGTTATGCAATGTAAAAACGATACTGACACAGCAGTTTGCTGTGCTCCTTGTCACCCGCTGTGTTCGTCTTGACCGGTCAAATCCGGCGGATACAGTTGACGAATACGGATACAACTCTCCCCTGACTAGTTTCTTCTCGTCGTCACACGGCTTATACCAGCCCCTAGCATGTATTATGACCAGCAACGGCCTGCCAAGGTTACGTGCAACTCCTGCATTGGCTGGTCTATTAGTAAGAATAGCACTAGATCCTAGACTTAGCGAGTATTTTCGGCACAGCGAATCCTATCGGCCCACGATCGGGCTGTATATTTTAGGCGTCCGTCAACTATCCTGCTTGGTTGACTCTTCTATCGAGCTCTATGGCGTCAACAAACATGCACACTGAATATATTATCGCAATAGAAAATCTACATAGTTTACAAAGAGAGCTCCAGTTATCTCGGCTCTGGCCTACCGCCATGTCCCGGCAAGAAAGCCGTCTCGGTCTAGCTACCTCGAAGAAACGTCCCCCGTACGTCAAAACCGTGTCACAATGTCCCGTTCACTGAAGCGATTGACGGATACGATTATAGCATATGTAAATATGATAATTGATTTGATTACCGCTGGTGATTGTTATAACAAGAACGTTTGACGGGGGATATCGAGGCAGTCGACTGCCTGCTGACTACTCGGTTGACGTCACATTGAGAGATTGTAAGGTCAACGAGTTGTACCCGGACATAGTGTTTAGTTATACTTGACTCTCAATTAGAGCATGTTTTAGACCATTGTCCGACGCGTGAGGGCCGAACGTGTCCTGACGAGACTAACTGTTTCTATAACCGAGCACCTGAATAATATATATATATATATGTATATATATATATATATATATACAGACATATTAATCTATTAGCCGTTATGAATATGGCTGCAAGCACAAGCACTTAGCTTATTTTTATAGCAGTAGAACAAAAGTGAAATGTTTGACGCAACATGTTACTCTTCGCATACAGAAGTCTCACTTTGGCTTGAATGTCGGCCTCATCGGATAAGTCTTTGCAAATGACATGTCCAAGATATTTATATCAGGTGGCGAAGTTTAACTTCTTTCCTCCTAAGGTTATTTCCCTAGCAAGATTTGCATTTCTAGAGTCAAAGTACATGACCAGATTATCTCGTGGATATTACACCTCGGACATAACCCCCTTAAAATCACCCCATGACATTACTTCCCCAAACAATATCCCCCAAGGGTATTGTCATGTTTTTCTCTTCATAGCCTCTCCGTATACAAGACTCATGCCTCCTCCTCGTGGTATATCCCGGTAACCGGGAACCTTACGACCCCAGCTAGTGTGTCATGGACTTGGGAGACGGACAACTCTGATTCCAAACCGTGGCCCGCCGAGCCAGGGAGGCGGTAAACGAGCCGGTCAAATCTGGTTGTCTGGGTGTGGAAGTTGGTACCTTGGCGGAGGAAAATGCCATCTAAAGGCGGAAGAGTCAAGTACGTTGACTAACGGCAATCACAACCCTTGGACAACAACAACAATACAAAGTAGGCCCATATACAAACTAACTATACATAGGCCTATTGTCCTAGTGCACGAGGTATTGTCCGGGGGTTACTGTCCTCGGAGGTAATATCCAGATGGTAACACCTGGGGGTAATGTCCAGGGGCTAACACCTGAGGGTAATGTCCAGGGGGTAACATCTGGGGTAATGTCCAGGGTGTAACATATGGGGGTAATGTCCAGGGTGTAACACCTGGGGTAATGTCCAGGGGGATATTGTTCTGTCACCACCAGTGCAAACCTCCACAATCAACTGTGTCCCTGGGGGCCTGGTTAAGTTCATCCTTAACTCATTATTATTATGATTATCTTCGTTATTCGGACTCAAGATCCACAAACATGTACATATTAACCAAATTATAAGATAAAAATAGCAGCTAGAAAACAAATTATATTGTGCTGAGATATGATATCACAGCATTACATTCTTCCTTATTTAAGACATCGTTGACTGTCATGCTACAGTGGCCATAGTTGAGATCTGTACAATACACAACGATAATGATGAAACAATTTGTTTTTGACAACAGTTTGAAGTGAACCAAACTCAGATATAAATCTGTTTACATTACAGTTAAACCCCTTGATATCAAACACCATTTCATACTTATTGGTTGTGCTAAGTCCATTTCCCAGATGTATAGTTTTCTCACATGTAGAAACATCTGTACGATTTATTTCAAAATGCAGATCAGCATACTTCTTATTATACAACTGTAGTTTGCTTTTTGACCACTAAACAACACAATATTTTTCACACACCTCAATAATTTTTTGCAACTTAGAACTAGTAGGACATAGTAGTATAATGCCATCTGCAAACCCTGCAGCTCCGCAGAAACGTTGCCCACAATGAATTGGTTTGACATTATGTCATTCCAGCTAACTTGTAATTTCTGGTTTGTGTACATGTGAAGTAAAAGTCTTACAACTAATGGGCACATACCCTTATCAATTAGTTTTTGAAACAACATACAATAATTTACTCTATCGAATGCTTTAGAAGCATCAAGTAATAAAACATGTACGTTACTACCATTATTTACATAATATGAAATGGTTTCTTTTACCATAAAAGTACACATTGTTGTAGATAAGCCATCTTTAAACCCAAATTGCAAATCTGATGTGTCAAAAACTCCAGTTTGTTGTTTGATAATAATGGCATCATAAAGTTTACCAATGATGCTGCCTAAGGTCAACGCTCTATAGTTATCACAGCTATGATGTGCCTTTCTTTTATCTTTCTGAAGTGGCACCATAGTACCTATCAGTAACTCACTAGGGGATACACCATGAATAAGCGTGCCATTGCAGAGCAAGGTTAATGCTTTAAACAGTGTTTCAGTACCATATATAATTCTTCTTTTTTACCACGCTTCATGCAATTTGCACATTTCTTGAGATCATCAACATCAATACCTTGCTGTTCATGGCTGCTGTGATCATCGTCATTATCATGATTTTCATGCACACACATATTAATAACAAGATTGTCAACTCTACTTTTTAATAAGTGTATATGATCTTCATCAAATCCAACAGAATTGTGCAATTATCCAAACTCTGAGGAAAATAAGTCAGCAATATCTTCTGAACCTATGTGACCATCAATGACATTAGGCAGAAAATTACTGATTTTTTTCAAATTATGCACCTCTTTCCATAGGTTACGATCATTACCTTCACCAATAGCTTCAGCCATTATAATTTATTGCTTTTTATCCTTGTTTCTTCCTTTATTACATTGGTGAGCCTGCTTCTTCTGAACAACCGTTCACTATGGGTTTTAATGTGTGTAACCCAGTTTAAGTTCGTCGAGAACTTTTGATGCAAACAATAAAAGTACTTCCATTCCAAGGAGCTGCAATGCATAGTCTATCACTGCTAAGTTATTGAAAAAAGCCCTTGTTTACTTAATTATGATTGTAAACATCGAAACCACGTTGCGATGTTCCAATGAAGTGTTCGACCGACGTGTAAACATGCGCCAACTGTTTCTCTCCGTCATATATTAATATCGCCACTTTGCCTAGTTCGTGTACTTTGAAACATGATGTTTTGCCTTCGTATAGTCGGCCCAAGTTATTCCGGGCTCGTGCGTCATAATTCCTTTATCTACGCCTGGCCTGGCCTTCTTGAGACAAGGTCAGCGTCACACGCGGTGCACGAGTGGCAATGTTGGAGTGATTAGACTTGTCATTGCGCTCTACTGAACTGTTAAAGTTATCGTTCGTATTTACGCTCGCAACTTCGGTATTCAACATGGGCACGTTTCGAAGACATGGTTTTCAAAAGTTTTTTCTTAAAAAAAAAACAACCGCCAGCTGTCCACATCCGTAAATAAGTCGTTCTGTTACACATGTACGATTTAATTGGTGCATAGTTATATTCTCCAGTTTATGATGTCCCAACATGCTGTGCGCGCTTGCAGTATTCCGGTACTATGCGCGCCATTGTCTACAATCACATTGTACTACAGGGAATTCGACATTAACTGTTGGATTAGCTTACCGAAGTCCAAACATAAACGAAGAGGATAACAGAATATTACAAAACGCTATTAATGAAGTGAGTAAAGGGAAATGTATCATAATGGGAAATTTCAATCACGGACACATACAATGGATCAACAATTTATACTTTTAATTCAGGATAGCTTCCTTATTCAGCACGTGCTGGAACCAACCAAGGGATAGAATGTATTAGATTTAGTTTTGCTTTCACAAAATGAATTAGTGGACAATGTAAAAATACACGAGCCAACAGTGATCATAATCAAATATATTTTGACATCAAAGTAAAATCAGAAAGTACAAATAAAAAGATACAGGAGATACTTCCATCAAGGTAAATATAAAGGATCAGTATTAGCATCTTTATTATTCTTAATATATATCAATGACTTGGACGATAATATAACAAACAAAGTACTGAAATTTGCGGATGACACACACAAGTGTTCAGAAGGGTTACCGATGATGGTGATAAACAACATTTACAAAACGATATAGACAGATTAGTGAAATGGTCTGAGAAATGGCAGATGTTGTTCAATTTTGGGAAATGTAAATGCCTACACACAGGAAAGGGGAACTTGGATTAAACTATAAAATGGGAGATACCGTTCTGGGTACTACTGTAAAAGAAAAGGACTTAGGAGTTACAATAAGCGCTGATATGAAAGTTTCAGAGCAGTGTCGTATTGCAGCTTCAAAGGGTAATGAAATTCTTGGGTTGATTAGGAAAAATATAGCATACAAGGAGAAAAGGCTAATTATACCTCTATATAAAGCAATAGTTAGGCCTCATTTAGAGTACCGTATACAAGCTTGGAGACCATATCGTAAGAAGGGTATAGATACGCTTGAAAGAAATACAAGGAGAACAACAACAATTATTCCAGAACTGAGAGACCTTAGTTATGAAGAACCACTGAAAGAGTGTGGTTTAACAACCCTATAAACAAGGCGGTTAAGAGGAGATCAAATTGAAGTTTTTAAGGTATTGAATGTGTATGAAAATATTGATAGAAATAGTGTTTCTCACTCAAGAAAGATAATAGAACTAGAGGACATGAGGTAACATTAGTAACGGGTCAGTATAGATTGGATATCGTGAAGTACTCGTTCTCACAGAGGACAATTAATGAATGGAACAAATTGTCTACGGATTGTATAACTGCTAGCAGCGTGAATATGTTTAAAGACAAGGTTGACGCATATCTCAGGAGGGCGGATTACACAGAGATTAAACATGTTGGACTCTCGATAAGCAAATGGTTTCCTTGTCCACTTGCCATCTGGGCTTTTTGCCTTGGATGGCAGTCTTGTTAAATCTTGTTAAATACTGTTACTGTTCTCGTGCTTGAGTCCGTCACAGTAAAGACGTTTATAATATTGGCTTTTTATCCTCTTTGCTCTTCGTGTTCTACCGCTGCTCGTTGAGCACGCAGCGGGGCGTGTGTCAGTCACACTTTCCAAGTCTTCCGGTTTTGGGGAAAATCGTCAGGTTACTGACTCAATGTTGAACATTACGTGTGGGAAAGAGGGCCAGGACATCGGTTTCGCTTAGTATTTAGTTTAAAAAAAAAATTCCATTCAGCTCAAACATCGATGTTTTGAGATCCCCCCAGGAGTTCTTAGCAAACAACAGCTCCCAGAAGTCCGCCGGTACGTCTACGATTATGGGTTACAGTGAAGCCGAATCAGGCGTCACACGTCGTTGCATAAGCAAGGGTGTTTGGTTTAGTCTTGGGTAACTACAGCAGCTGCATGGCCGAGTGATATAATACGTGTGTGGCTTAGGAATTAGAATCACTTGTTTGTGTTACTAAACGGACGCCGGCGCCGATTCTTTTGCAAGTGCTCGTGTTAAACAGAGCGTGTCGTTGCATCTGGCTGTTAAACAGAGCGCGTCATTTGGACTGCACATAAAGATAGTGCCGCGTGCAAAACGGGCGGGTTGTGGCATAATTCATGAATTAAAAGTGTCATTATATGCCAACCAGGTAATATGTATATGACGCTATTTTGGATGGTTCCAGCGTCTTTGACAAAGCCAACCACATGGAGCTGTTTACTTGATCACGGAGCGCCGGTTTTGCCGTCATTTTTCTTTGGCAATAAGACATGGAAATTTACAAATTTTTAAAGAAATACACCCACTTTGCTATATTATTACTTTAGCGGTTCATTCTTATACATACCAAAAGACGTGTATTTCCCCTTATAGTTTGGCGGAACACCATGCAGTGTGTTGTAGAATTCATCTGCACGATGCTGCCATGCAATTAAATTCTACGAGACAATGCCCATGGAAATGAAGCATCAAGGAACACGCGGTATACATCAGTACATCATGTTTCATAAATGCCTGTGATTAAACATTCCATAAGACCATTACCCACACACTGACACTGCAACCAGTGGCGTACGTAGTGGGGGGGGGGTCATTGGGCCATGGCTTTAAAAATTTTTTACGTAATCTGTTGTGCCAGCATGGTAAACTAAACCAATGGGTGAATAAACTTGTCCTTCTTTGCGAGATCCTAGACACGCCACTGACTGCAACATGCTGTTCTTGTTTTGCGTGTTTGTTCTTAAGTAGTCACCGCGATGTAAGCAGGAGTGATGATCCAATACAATAGGATCTATATTAAGACGCGGGCTGCGCAGGACAACCAGAGCTGGGGATGTCGTTACGAGGAACAGGATCGATGCAGAGATGCGGAGTTTGCAGTCATCCATTGCACGCAAGGCGGATGCAGTCATCCATTGCACGCAAGGCGGATGCAGTCATCCATTGCACGCAAGGCGGATGCAGTCATCCATTGCACGCAAGGCGGATGCAGTCATCCATTGCACGCAAGGCGGATGCGGCTGTAGGGTTGATTAATGTCAATAATATATTTAGTAAGGGTGGCAGATGGAATTTAATCAAATTAATAATTTACTTCACGATAAAGCTGCGCTCGCCAAGCAGGCGATCGGTGTCCGGTTATAGGCCGCGGTGGCAATTTATGTTTTGTTAAATTCTCTCCTGGATTCGACTGCTTCACGGGAAACACGGCGGCAGTGTTTATAATGACAACAACTGCGTGCTTTATATCAAAACTGATAATGTGTGTCATGCTACGTTTAGAACTTGTATCAGCACAACGGTGAGATGCATGTCATGGCATAGTATAGAATAGCATAGTATTAGTTTAGGGAAAATCCACCGGGTGTCCTTTAGGTGAGGTGCCCGGGCACCACATTTATTTCAACCGGATTTTTATTAACACGTCAGCACACGGAGCAGGACATTACCACTGGTCCTTCTGAGTTGTCCCCACTCGGCTTTATCCTCGTAGTACCCACTAGAAGCGCAGGGGTTACTTAGAGGTGCCTCAAGCAAGACAAGAGGCAACTAGTGCACACAAACCAGTAACAAAATGTCCGGAAAACATTTAAATGCAAAGAGCATAGTAAACAAGAAAAAAAACGAATTAAACAGTATGGTAGAAGATATTAACCCTCACATAATTGGTCATGGGCCAACAAAGACTTAAAAGATGCTGAATTAGGACTGACAGGATACATACTGTTTAGGAGATATCGAATAGGAAGAAGGGGAGGGGTCAGTTTTATATATCAAAGAATTTATTCAGGTTTACGAAATTAAACTAGAAAGGGAAGCAGGAGGAAAGGGAAGCGATGAAGCTGTTTGGTGCAATATAATTACTAGAAATTCAACATTAACTAATGGATTGGTTTACCGAAATTCAAACGTAAACAAAGAGGATAATAGAAAAATACAAAACGCTATGAAGGAAGTGAGCAAAGGGGAATGTATCACAAAGTGAGATTTTAACCACGGACACATACAATGGAAATCTCTAGAGAGTACTGGGGGTGAGGACCAACAGTTTCTAGTTTTAATTCAGGATAGCTTCCTTACTCAGTACGTGCTAGAACCAACCAGGGGAGAGAATGTATTAGATTTAGTTTTGTCTTCACATAATGAATTAGTGGGCAATGTCAAAATACATGAACCATTTGGGTAACAGTGATCATAATCAAATACACTTTGACATCAAAGTAAAATCAGTAAGTACAAACAAGGTTGGACAACTAGAAGACAGTGCTGGAAATATAATATCACAAGGTTTTTTAATGGCAGAAGACCTAAATGGATATTTCAGTTCAGTGTTTACCAGAGAGGATATTAGTTCATTACCAGTTCAGATGCGAAATTTCAGAAGGCTAAATCGGACTATTCGGGGCAGTTAATTGTAACTCCAGAAATGGTAGCTCAGAAAATAAAGGCAATGAAGGACAATAAATCACTTGGAGTGGATGGGATGCCTCCAAAACTACCAATGCAAACAGTAGAACAACTTAGTATACCACTTGCAACAGTGTTCAACTTGTCATTAAAAGAGAGAATTGTTCCGTTTGAATATGCTTAAAAACAAGGTTGACTCATATCTCAGGAGGGTGGATTACACACAGTTTAAACATGTTGGACTCTCGATAAGCCAGTGGCTTCCTTGTGCACTTGCCATCTGGGCCTTTGCCTTGGGTGGCAATCTTGTTAAATATTGTTAAATCATTACTTAACGCATGTGGATTATCTTTGTCAATGCATATTTAGCCAGTTTTACTGGGCAGCAGCTGTTGACAGGTTTGCAAAAGCCACGTGACATATAAATTTTTTTTTATCTCGTCTGCTGTAGTTACGATATATTACGCTCAATCGCGTGTCTCTACTGCAAATGCTTATTAAAAGAACATCAACGCATTCATTTCGATCACGATGAACAGGTTGGTATCATTAGTTATTTAACGCAATTGCTGGCACACATAAAAAGTTACATCTGCCTGAAAATTATTTCCCATAGTCCGACTTTAAAGTATATATATATATATATATATATATATATATATATATATATATATATATATATATATATATATATATATATATATATATATATATATTATACTAAATATGTATACAACCATATATACATCCATCCAAACATTCATACATACATACATACATGCATACATTCACACACACACACGCACGCACGCACGCACGCACGCACGCACGCACACACACAAACGCATAGCACACGCGCACGCGCGCACAAGTACACGCACATGCACACGCACGCACGCACGCACGCACGCACGCACGCACGCACACACACACACACACAAAGCTGACTTGTGCAGAACTAGCTAATATCTTGTATGTCTTTTTCTTTTGTCAGAAGGAAAACAGACAAGGGGTTGGTACCTAATACAGTCACCCTAATTATTTGGAAACATTTATAATATTGACACACTAGTTTGATGTTAATTTACATATTAATGTCCGGCGCGTCACACAGTTCCTCCGTGTTGTATGTATTAACAACATCACTTTTAAGTATTTTAAATAAGTATTATATCATAGTCATGTAGTGTATCTGAATTTCTTAAATCGTACAAAATCCTCTGTAATGCATTGCATCAATGCGATCATATTTTAAGTATGTGAAATATATTGAATAACTATCCCATTCGCTAGATGGCGTCACCGTCGCGGCGACCATCGTCCGTCCCCGGCGTTAGTGGATACCTGGCGCAAATGTAGTTCATGTCTTAATGATATGTCCACGTGTTGTTGTTGTTGGGTTGCCTGCATAAGACGATATTACTGCATCGTCCAGATTCACAAGACACAGTTCATTTGGTATTTCTTGTGGCTCAACAGGATGCCCCAACCGGGGTTGTAAGTGGGTCCGTGCTATATCCCCCTTGTTCATGTTTCACTTACAGATAATAATAAATAATAACAATAACAATAAAATTAAGGGAAGTTCTTTCACGATTTGGGGCACAGCTACAGAGAAAGCACTCTTCTCAAGGTTGAGCTCAGATGATGGAGCAACTGACCGTTGTAGCAATATATGTCCAGGCTTTGTATCGCCACTTATCTATGACCGCCATCTTGATGTCTTTGGAAACACGGAGGTCTCTTGACATTAACATATATTGCTTTATATCCATCCTGCAATCTGTCCAAACCAATCTGTCCAAACCAATCCAGTCGTACCTATCCCAGGAGCACCGGAATGTCAAAGTTTACAAGGACCTGTGCACTGGTGATCCTTCCTACCAGGTAATGTCGAGAATCAGGGGACGTCAACAGATATGAAAGTAATTTTGTCCTACTCATGCCAGTCCTCGGGGGAGGGTCGGAAGGGGAGGGTCGGGGGTGGGGTGGGTCGGGGGGGGGGTGAATTTTGCCTAACTATAAATATTTTCATAAATCATCCAAGAAATGCCCGGATGATTTTGTACGCTCGAACCCCTTTTCCGCTCACAATCACCGCAGATAAACCACAACAATCACGGCGATTGGTGAACCCTGATGACTTGGGACTTGACATGGAATTCAGACATGGACTTGGAGGTCATTGACTTGAAACTTGAATTGATTTCCAGGTGAATGGCTTGATTTGACTTGCCAGTTTGTGATTTGCCAACAAGTCTGGTGATTTCCAGCATTCGCTACCACTCTACGAGATACCGAGTACGCAACTTTGATAAACAGTCCTTAGGCGTGTTTTACGAGTGTGCGAAAAAGTCGCAGCTCTCTTTCCGATACGGACGTTTCGTCCTTCCTCTAGGGAAATAGTGTCGGTCATGCTCTGCCCCAGGCAGGTGAATGCATTGATTACCTCTCGATAGGTTGGACAACAGTTATTTATGACGAGAGTAAGCCTGTCAAAATTATTTGACACTTTTTGTAAAATGTTTATAAAATTCAAATTAAATAAGATCTCATAATACTGTATCCAGGTAATGCTTGACCACGTCGAAGACATACACCGACTACGTGTAATCGTAAATAATAAATAATAATAATAAATAATAATAAATCGCAAATAATAAATTATGTATATTATTTGTTTGTCAAAAATAAAAAATAAATAAAATAAAAATAAAAATAAATAATAATAATAAATAATAATAAATCGCAAATAATAAATTATGTGCATTATTTGTTTGTCAAAAATAAAAAATAAATAAAATAAAAATAAAAATAAATAATAATAATAAATAATAATAAATCGCAAATAATCAATTATGTGTATTATTTGTTTGTCAAAAATTAAAAATAAATAAAATAAAAATTAAAATTAAAATAAATAATAATAATAAATAATAATAAATCGCAAATAATCAATTATGTGTATTATTTGTTTGTGAAAAAAAAAAATAATAATAATAAATAATAATAAATCGCAAATTATAAATTATATGTATTGTTTGTTTGTGAAAAATTGCAACGACGGACCCAAATTACCAAAATCTAAATTATTCGATTTTGTGAACTATCTATGGACCCACCCAAGGAACCGTGTAGTTGATTGACTGCTGTCACACAGCATAACCTGTGACATTTACATCTCTATCAGCAGGACTAACGGTCAGTGCTGCCGATAGATTGGCAGACGTACTCTCTTATGCCGAGACGATAACATTGCAAATAGCCTGGTGGGCTACATGATAAATACGTTCAGCAGTTAGCCGAGTTATTAGTTCAGTTGTCTATTCTCAGGCGACCATTTCAATAATAAAGGCCGACATCTGTCCCCATGCCGGCAAAACGGCTGCATATTTGATGGAAGAAGAAAACAATATGGCTGCGTAATTCCTTTGGAATGACCATTTATTTGTTTTCTTCGTCAACACCATGCCTTGGTGCGTGCTGGTGTTGAAAGCATCAACGAAACGATTAAATGATGGTTTACATGGATGATAATGGAAACTCCCACACATGGATTTGACGCTTTTGCTTCGCCTTGTATCGCAAACGTTAGCGACGCCTGGCGATGTTCCCGGAACCAACTGATGTACTGCACGTAGGTCAAGGCTTAAACGAGATAATTCTAAAGTATCACGCTTCTTGCGTGCACCTACATTCACGAGCTGGGGTCTTATTACCTGTCTCCCACAGGGATGTTAAACTTGAATTCAGAATCAACAATTAAATATCACACCTAGAGGACAGTGTTTCCAAGTACACGACAGTCATTCCACTGACTAGACAACAGTCATCCCACATAGATGACCGTCGTCACATCGACAAGACGATAGTCTTCCCATCTTGATGACAGTCTTCCTACCTAGGCGACATTCTTCCTACCTAGACAACAGTCTTCCCACTTTCTTCCACCTAGACGACAGTCTTCCCACCTAGACGACTGTCTTCCCACCTAGACGACTGTCTTCCCTTCTAGACGACAGTATTGTCACGTAGACGACTGTCTTCCCACCTAGACGACTGTCTTCCCATCTAGACAACAGTCTTCCCACCTAGACGACTGTCTTCCCACCTAGACGACTGTCTTCCCTTCTAGACGACAGTCTTGTCACGTAGACGACTGTCTTCCCACCTAGACGACTGTCTTCCCATCTAGACAACAGTCTTCCCACCTAGACGACTGTCTTCCCACCTAGACGACTGTCTTCCCTTCTAGACGACAGTCTTGTCACGTAGACGACTGTCTTCCCCACCTAGACGACTGTCTTCCCATCTAGACAACAGTCTTCCCACCTAGACGACTGTCTTCCCACCTAGACGACAGTCTTCCCACGTAGACAACAACCTTCCAACCTACACGACTGTCTTCCCACCTAGACGACAGTCTTCCCACCTAGACGACAGTCTTCCCACCTAGACGACTGTCTTCCCACCAAGACGACAGTCTTCCCACCTAGACGACAGTCTTCCCACCTAGACGACTGTCTTCCCACCTAGACGACTGTCTTCCCACCAAGACGACAGTCTTCCCACCTAGACGACAGTCTTCCCACCTAGACGACAGGCTTCACACATTGACGACAGGCGTCACACATTGACGACAGTCGTCCCGCGCTCGATTAATACGCCCACACACGCCCGTCTCGGGGCAATCTTGCCATATAACCACAGAGTTACATCATTAATCATTCCTATAGACTATAGTTTTACTAGTTCTATTTATGTCTGTGCATATAACACATTGGCCAGGAGCGTCGTCGTTAAATATAACCAATACTCACAGATCAGGTTTCCAACATGTCATTGCTTATGAATAGAACGACGCTGGCGATATCAAAGCGACCGAACTGTCAGCGCGATCGAATACGAGTCTAGCAGCAATCAGTCGCGGCAAGCCGGCAGTTTATTTAGCCGGTGAGCGGCAGTGGAGTCAGACGACGTTCACGAGGCCTATGCCGCGGTTATAGACCGTCGCAGAGTCGCATCTGTTGCCCGGATTCGACGGCAGAACTCACTCATAATTATACACGATGACGTTAAAAGGCCGGACTATCAATCCAGAGACCCGGTTTCGAATCCACGAGCTCCCGTTTCGAAACGTTGGTAATTTAATTCACCCACCGTTGCCACAGTTGACCCAGCTGTATAACTGAGTATCTGGCTACAGACAGAGGTGACACTGTGAACGAATAGTCTTTGCGCAGAAATAGCAGTGTGGCTGAATGCTTCCCAGAGAAGTCGATATGGCTTTGGAATGAACAGATCCTGATGTGAACAGCGCTTTGAACAGTCCCGATGACTGGGTACAGGTGTATATTAGAACGTAACTTTTTTAACCTTTTATGACATTTATGCACATCTCGCATATCAAGATAACAATTAACCAAAATAAGAATACA
>OY759263.1:11526052-11543552 GCA_963662155.1 Lamellibrachia columna
TGAACAGACGCCGGACCTCGTCAATATGTTAGCGGCATTAGCACGTGTGCCGCGGGCTGGCCGGCAGCTGACGGTCGGGGCAGAGAGGACGGGAACGGAGAGAGGCTGAGAGGACGGGAACGGAGAGCTGACGTTCAGCGGCTGAGAGGACGGGAACGTAGCGCTGACGGAGAGAGGCTGGGGGGAATGGAACGGAGAGCTGACGGTCAGCGACTGAGAGGACGGGAACGGAGAGCTGGCGGACAGAGGCTGAGAGGACGGGAACGGAGAGCTGATGGTCAGCGACTGAGAGGACGGGAACAGAGAGCTGACGGCAGAGGTTGAGAGGACGGGAGCGGAGAGCTGGCGGACAGAGGCTGAGAGGACGGGAACGGAGAGCTGACGGTCAGCGACTGAGAGGACGGTAACATAGAGCTGACGGAGAGAGGCTGGGGGACGGGAACGGAGAGCTGACGGTCAGCGACTGAGAGGACGGGAACGGAGAGCTGAGGGACAGAGGCTGAGAGGACGGGAACGGGGAGCTGACGGTCAGCGACTGAGAGGACGGGAACGGAGAGCTGTCGGTGAGAGACAGAGAGGACGCGAACGGTGAGCCGCGGGTGCATTAGGATAAGGGCCGATTGACACGGACACGGCAATCCACTCAGACACGGCTCATAACACGCTGCGCCTTATCAGACTTGCAGAAGTCAGGCGTGATCGATTTCTTAGAATGTTCTCTTACGACAAGTCGATCGGCAATGTAATGGATTATGCCATCTCAAAGTACAGGACGACCGCAATGACGCATAACTTGACCGTTAATGCTATTGTGACCAGAGAGACACGAGAAGGGTCAAAAGATAATATAGGACGCATGCGTATCGACAATTAGCACAGTGTGATTGAAATGTGTTTCTGACTAACCAGGACATGTATATGACGAGATGGAACAAACGTCACAACCGACGAGACAGCATGAACATTAATACGTCGCTGTACATGTTTAGATCATGTCTTGATCATGTCTAGATCATGTCTAGATCATGTCTTGATCATGTCTTGATCGTGTCTAGATCTTGTCTTGATCATGCATTCAGCTCAATCATACGTTATCGTTCCCTCATAATTGTCGCTTCATATGTTAAACTAACGTCAGGGGAGTTCGAACAAATCCCCTCTTTTGAGAGAATTATGTTTGATTGTAACATTTTTAGAACTCATCCCAGAAATCCCCGGCTGATTGTGTGCGTTCGAACCCCCTTTTCGAAATCCTGAGTACGGGAGTGTCAAGCGTCCGCCATTATTTCACACAATTATTTCACACAGCTAAGGTAAATGTGCTTTCAATTATATCTTTCCTATTACATAAATACCTATCTGACTAAAGTTGTCTAGACGCTGAAATCAAGGAAAAGGGCGGTGGATTTATGCGGGAGGGAAACACGAAAGGGGATAATTGGTCAGCGTAGTGATACACATCAACCTTACAGATAGTGATGCGGAGATGACGTGACATATAACATACTGTAGACGTCACGCAATTTTTCAGTACACTTAAATTATAGATAACGTTTCTATCACTGGAAATAGCAACGCTTTGGTAAATGACTGAAAGCATGCGTTAAACTTCAAAACGGTCATGCGTCGTATTCTGGGAATGACCCGGAAATGACATAATTGATGGATTTGCGCCTGAATGAGCGAAGCAGAAGAGGCACTGATGAGGCGGACACACATCAACGTTACTGTTTATGGAACACGCGCAACCTACCGGACCGTTCTACCACCATCCATGAGCGCCACCTAACGACGCATCACTGCATGCACGCGCAGTGCGCCTGGTTTATTTCACGCCGCAATTCTTCTGCCCACGCTCCGTGCCCGCAGGTAGCAAGTCGCCTTCACCATACGTTCCCCGCCCACCCGCGGTCGTCGTCACCGCGCTGTCTGCTTACAATGTGCGCCCCGGGACCAGCGTGGGCAAACTGGGTACACAGGCGACGGACACGTTCTTTGATACAAAGTGCGACGGCGGAACATATACGCCTTCGTGTCGGAATCCTTCGTTCTCTCCATTTAGGCGGATTCCTTGTTTGGTTACATAGACGCAGAAGAACACGTTGAACGCCCGTTAACTTAGGATTCCAATATACATTTGGCACCGACCCAACGAACTACTTCCTCGGCGTCGTTATCGGCGACACCACCCCGTCGTTAGCCACACTAGTTTCTACGTGACGGAATCAAATAAAACAATACAGGCAAGAGGTGCACTAGTTTTTCAGGCTAGAGGTGCACTAGTTGTTCAGGTTAGAGGTGCACTAATTGTGCAGGCTAGAGGTGCACTAATTGTTCAGGCTATAGAGGTGCACACATTTTTCAGGCTAGAGGTGCACTAATTGTGCAGGCTAGAGGTGCACTAATTGTTCAGGGTAGAGATGCACTAATTGTTCAGGCTAGAGGTGCACTAATTGTTCAGTCTAGAGATGCAATAATTATTCAGGTTTGAGATGCAATACATGTTCAGGTTAGAGGTGCAATATTTGTTTAGCTAGAGGTGCAATACTTGTTCAGGCTAGAGGTGCAATATTTGTTCAGATTAGACGTACAATATTTGTTCAGGCTAGAGGTGAAATACTTATTCATGCTAGTGGTACAATAATTGTTCAGTTAGAGGTGCAATATTTGTTCATGCAGGAGGTGCAACACGTATGCAGGCATTTTGCATTACACATCCTGGCAGACCTGTTTATGCCCACGCCATCTCGACATCTATGGGAAGCAATCAGCCACGCTGTAATTGTTGCGGCATCGGCAGCAAGAGGATTATAATCAGCAACAGGATTCGAGCCCGCGTTCTCTCAACTGAGAATCCGGCGTTCTAACCGCCACACCACAGCGCTGTGGTAAACAACGCGGTTTTACCGGCATATCGCAAATATTGTTTGAGTAAATTGTAAAATATGTGTTTAAAGGTTAAGTCGTATAACGGTATCAGTGACGAGGGAAACAACATATACAGCCATTGTTTAGAGGTTAAGTCGTATAACGGTATCAGTGACGAGGGAAACAACATATACAGCCATTGTTTAGAGGTTAAGTCGTATAACGGTATCAGTGACGAGGGAGACAACATATACAGCCAGTGTTTAGAGGTTAAGTCATATAACGGTATCAGTGACGAGGGAGACAACATATACAGCCATTGTTTAGAGGTTAAGTCGTATAACGGTATCAGTGACGAGGGAGACAACATATACAGCCAGTGTTTAGAGGTTAAGTCATATAACGGTATCAGTGACTAGGAAAACAACAGATACAGCCAGTGTTTAGAGGTTAAGTCGTATAACGGTATCAGTGACTAGGAAAACAACAGATACAGCCAGTGTTTAGAGGTTAAGTCGTATAATGGTATCAGTGACTAGGAAAACAACAGATACAGCCAGTGTTTAGAGGTTAAGTCGTATAACGGTATCAGTGACTAGGAAAACAACAGATACAGCCAGTGTTTAGAGGTTAAGTCGTATAACGGTATCAGTGACTAGGAAAACAACAGATACAGCCAGTGTTTAGAGGTTAAGTCGTATAACGGTATCAGTGACGAGGGAGACAACATATACAGCCATTGTTTAGAGGTTAAGTCGTATAACGGTATCAGTGACGAGGGAGACAACATATACAGCCAGTGTTTAGAGGTTAAGTCATATAACGGTATCAGTGACGAGGGAGACAACAGATACAGCCAGTGTTTAGAGGTTACGTCCGACGGTCGGACACTGCTGAGCCAACCGATATCGATCATTAAAATGACCAACATTTTTCATGAATGTTTAACGGTATTTCGGCGATATGATCGATCGGCGAAAATGCCACGGTCGTCATGTTGGTCTATTTATGGAGCCATTCGGTCTCAAGCCATGCATTTTCTTCAGGCCAGCTGAACGTATACATTATGACCTGTTTCAGATTACCTTATACTCTGTTGCGTGTTGGTAGAGACAAACTATTTGTGATGAGGTAAATTATTTATGGTTTGTAACGGCATTAAAAGAAACAATATCGCGCATGAACAATAAGATTATGATTGCTCCAATTGTGTCATCATAGCACACATGGCCATCTTGTCACGTGTGCTTTTGTGTACCTGACGGAATACGCTTGTGTGTGAAGTAGTTATGGCTAAAATAATAAAATAAACTTACGACGTTTCGAGATGAGGACTTCGAAAAATGAATGAACACAGTGGACTGCTTTTAATAGAATCAATGTACACATATACTAATGTATACTATACAATGATCATAGAATCACGGAATAGACGGTTGCCTGATATACTGGCAGCGAGCAACATTCGCCGTGAATATGTTTTAAGCGACCGAGCACCTGACTGGGGCAGTCAAACACGCGCATTACCCGAATGTTGTGGCACGAGGTCTCATCGGACGAATACGAACGGCAGCTCGCTGTGTACGTCACAATGTCAGTGCGTCAGATGAGAGCTACAACTGGTCGCAGGTCTCAACGCCTTATCTCGACAGTAGACATATCTAGACCACGCTCACTGGTTAATTAAACGTTTCGATATTTGTCAACATTTGAAGTACACTTTAGTTATTTCCGCTCTGCCAACTTTCAAGCTCCCACATACTACCTATGATCGAACGTATGACTTCCGGGCGACTCGGAAGTGTATCACTGGCGTTTGACTGAACCAGGAATATGCCGAGACGTCGCCCGTGGGACCTCTGTGACGTGCCTGGATAGCGGCGCTTTTACGCAGGCCTGCCTTCGCTGACGTCATCGGAGCGAGCGGCAGCGCCGATGCTCAGGGACCGGACCACTGTTTATCTTCCGCATTCATGGTAGACGAACACTGTGACGGCACTTTTGAGACGGCGCATCCTTTTGGGGGTTTGTTGCACTCTAAATATAGCTTCTGAACGCGAAAGTAGACAGAATTGAGGATTACAAAGCACGCTCTGTGCACTGACTTAAACCAGAAGGATCATCCGTGGCACAAACTTGCTGCTTCTGACAAAACCAGGCGCCTATTTAGTTTGAATAGGAATACAACGTTGTAAGATTATATGAAAACAAACTCTTCTACTGGTTTGTGATGTGACAAAAACATTGACTAATTTCACCACAAGTTGCGCACACCGCGGAAGGCCTTCAAATGTTGTCACACACTGATTCCAGAGAGAATCTGTGTTCGGTTCGTGATCGGGCGTACGCGAATGACCAATGTTGACGAGCAATGTGTATCCGTGCGTATTCGCGTGCACGGAGACTTAATTAGTCAGCAATTATTGCTCGATAATTGGTTTGTGATTCTATTTAAAGAGGCACGGGCGGTCTTCAATGAGTGGCCCGATCAGCACTTGCGTTACCGACATTAATGACTTGATGACCAGCTGCGACGTAAATATCCGCTTCCGCTTCAAACCCATATGCCACTACGTCTTGTGTGCCTACGTCGTCTCGAACGCGCAGCGGGCGACGCAACACGCTAATGACGTCGACGCCGAGTTCCAATTACCGCAATTAATTTGTCTGTCTGTCGTAATTGCGGGCTTTTTTTGTGACCGCATAACACCGGCGTGTGTAGCACACATCAAAGGGACGGACGGCTACTCACACAGATTATGTCCACACACCTGTAAGGGTAATCTCACCGACTCTAGTATTACCACCAAGATGTTAGACCACTGAACAAATATTAATAAAATACCAAAAAAAGTTACATTATCGTTTTCATAATATGCACTGTATTACTTATAGGTGCAAATCATTAATTAATTTTTTTTTACATTTTGTCGGGTTATTTTCCGGAAGAAGGTAAAAAAATGCAGCTCTTTCGGTTTCTTCGTTGAAGCAGGTGATTTCAACGGATACCTGCTCCGACCTAAATAAAGATGAGGTGGATTCTATGTATCCACATTCATTTTCTGACCCAAACGATATGCCGTAATCTTATCCACATTGGTCACGCTGGTCATGCTGGTCACGCTGGCCACGGTGGTCACGCTGGTTACGCTAGTCACGCTGGCAAAGCCGTTCACGCTGGTCACGCTGGTCACGTTGGTCACGCTGGTCACGTTGGTTACGCTGGTCACGTTGGTCACGTTGGTTACGCTGGTCACGTTAGTCACGCTGGTCACGCTGGTCACGCTGCGGTAGGTACTCAACACAGTGGACAACATGGATGGTGGTTGGACGAGGATCATTGTTTCACTGCCGGGTTCATGGCATATGAATATAGTGCCATTGATTTTGAGACAGTCCCCCTTTTGGAAATTTGTTGATGCCTGTAAAATTATTTCTGAACAGGGATGTGGCCATATTTGAGGACTTTGACACTTAGGCTCTGTCCAGATGAACATTTCTAGTGTTTGTGTGTCAGTGACTGTAGGATCCATTGTGTCAGTGACTGTAGGATCCCTTGTGTCAGTAATTGTAGGATCCCTTGTGTCAGTGACTGTAGGATCCATTGTGTCAGTGACTGGGGGATCCCTTGTGTCAGTGACTGTAGGATCCCTTGTGTCAGTGACTGTAGGATCCCTTGTGTCAGTAATTGTAGGATCCATTGTGTCAGTGACTGAAGGATCCCTTGTGTCAGTGACTGTAGGATCCCTTGTGTCAGCAATTGTAGGATCCATTATGTCAGTGACTGTAGGATCCATTATGTCAGTGACTGTAGGATCCCTTGTGTCAGTGACTGT
Organism: Lamellibrachia columna; assembly: GCA_963662155.1. Lineage (NCBI taxonomy): Eukaryota > Metazoa > Annelida > Polychaeta > Sabellida > Siboglinidae > Lamellibrachia > Lamellibrachia columna. Next base: position 11,532,757 of record OY759263.1, read on the forward strand.
AGGATCCCTTGTGTCAGTAATTGTAGGATCCATTGTGTCAGTGACTGTAGGATCCCTTGTGTCAGTGACTGTAGGATCCCTTGTGTCAGTAATTGTAGGATCCATTGTGTCAGTGACTGTAGGATCCCTTGTGTCAGTGACTGTAGGATCCCTTGTGTCAGTGACTGTAGGATCCCTTGTGTCAGTAATTGTAGGATCCACTGTGTCAGTGACTGTAGGATCCATTGCCCATGAACACATGATGTAGTTGTTTTGGACGCTATTTGATCGGGAGCATCTTGTATGTTGATTTTCTGGTCAATAAAAAAATAACAGAAGTTGACATGGTAAATATTTTGTCCAGCAGGTTGATGACATGATACATATTTTGTCCAGCAGGTTGATGACATGATAAATATTAACAGAGCGGATTTAAAAAATATTAAAACTATAAATTTGTGAACAGCAGTAAAACCGTTGACATTGTCGCCAGTGGGAAACCAAATAATATTAACAATACCTCTATTGGTCCAAAAACATGGATATACATTTGATAAAACTAGTGATCTGACCCCACAAGTTAATACTAACATTCTTGCTCGGATAGCACTGCGCCGTCTCTAGACATAAATATACATAATGTATGCGAACATAGTTCATGCCAATGGTATGTTGGGTTAAGAAAATAGTGTCTGAAGCACTAACATCGGTCGGCCCTCAATCGCGTCAATCATATCTAAAAAACGAAGTTTAAGTTTTCACAAGTCTGCAATATGTTTTGACGTTGCGCAACGCAGGAAGAGGACGACTCATACTCAGTACATTCACACCGCACGCAGTACATTCATCACACACGCAGTACATTCATCACACACGCAGTGCACTCATCGCACACGCAGTACATTCATCACGCACGCAGTACATTCATCACACAGAACCTTCATAGAAAAACAACACATAGTTTAACCACGCAAAATCCTATAATTTGCATCACACATAATATACAGTGGCTTATTTAGGGTCTCGGAATGCTGGGGGGGTCAGATTTTAGTCACACATTCGTTTGCCATCCTAGCATATAGCGGCGCAACAGGTTATTCACGAAAGCATTCTTATCCAAAAGCCAAGCTGGGTCGTGGCCTAATGCCCCACCAAAAAACAAAAACAACACTGAATAATGCGTTTGATTAATAATTCGGCAAGTTTAATGTTTTTGTTGATTAATTTTCGTTGAATTATTAATAGCATTGTCAATTTGCGACACAAACTATCTCTTGTGACAGCTAGTCGCTGGTTCTTCCAACTTGAGTTGTACTGCATACGTCGAAAGTGGGCGTTTTTGGCAGAACACATCTGCCTTTCTCTACAGAACCAGTAACCGCGACAGCTCGTGTAATCACAGCAGAAAAAGTGTAAACCGAACGACAGCGATGGCCTTGACGGATTGCTTCCTCAAGTAGAGAATGGCAAATGTATACGCGCGTCACCTGCGCTGAACTAATTTTAGCCATTTACAACTGGCTGAAAAGTGCCTTATTAAATGTTTCATTGCGGCTACAATCGGAGCTGGGAGAGAAGGAGGTAACGCCGACTAGAGGCACGGGAATGGTGGTGGGAGAACATTTCAGTGAGGCGGGATAGATAGGTGTAATGGGAACTTACTATAACTGCTTTAAATCGAGAGTTTACACTGAAGACAACGTGAAACAAAGGCCCGCGTCTTCGCGTCCGGGAACAGTCTACCAGGGTGTGAGGGGAACTGTTTTATCGGGTGGATCACACGCACGTGCGCGTACGCACGCATGCGCGCACACGCACGCACGCTTCGTTACTGGTAACAGAGGTGCAGTACGACGTTATTGATGAGGGACATACACGGATGCTGCTGTCGACCGGACAGCCGGCCTGGACTGTAGCGAGTCACGCAACCACTGACCAGTGGTCGTTGCCTGGCGGTCAGCGAGCACACTGAGTCCTGCCTGGACTCACGGTGACGTCACATCAGGGCACCTGTAGCCGTGACACAATTAGGTGTAGACGGTCACTAAGTCACATGGGACATGTAATCTGCACGATCCAACCAGTGACGTGGGAAGGCTGGCTGTTGACTATATAACTACGAAATGCGATTGATGTCCCCTTGGAACTATTCGTATACACAATAACTCTCATTATAATATCGCCCAAAATTAGTCGATGAACTTACTAATAATAAATTATTTGGAGCACATTTGTTCTGCTTCTTGACGGCAATGTGCAGATAGTGTGTCACGGAATACACGTGTAAGGTGGTTATTGCATGGCAATTTTAAATCTTACATTATTGTCCCCGATGCAAAGCCGAGGGCGAGGCGCATCCGTCAACCATGTTGTTGGTTGGATATGTGCATGTTACACTAATTTCTAACACACGAAAATAAATTTTCATTGTCTTGACTCTTCAACAGCGACAGGCGCAGTGGCGTATTTAGGAGAGACTTTGGGAAATGTAATTGTTTCGGGTATAATATGCTGTGTCACTACATGGAAACACGGTAAACGAATGGGTGACTAAGCTTGACCCCTTGGCTTTTGTGAGATCTTAGATACGCTGGATATGTGAAAAGCACCTCCCTACTGGGGCATTCGAGTAATCGATGTAGGCCTACGCCATACACACACCCAGGCGTAGTTATGTTGCCGTCTTCCCTTACGCATGACTTCGCATTACAGGAGAAAATCTAATTCTACTTCACTCTAGAGATGCCTGCCTTAATTATACGTCAATACATAATACGATTTGCACGAAATCGGTTAAAACGGGAAAGACATCACGCACGGAATGCTCCCGTCTGGGTGTGCAAGTTGGTTGAGGTGCGGTTCATTTGGATAAATTGATTACCCGTAATAACGACGTTCGCGTCTAACCATTTTATCGACGGGTGGAAATCACATTTGCAAGCGTGCATGTGTGCGCGCGCGCGCATTTCTATACCGTATTCCACGAAGAGTTAAAGTTAACTTGGTTGCAAAACTCACTCCACTGTTATCAAATAAACGTTAATCGCACCCACGAATATACATTTATACACGCAGTCATGGCAAAGGTTCGGTAGCTACAGCACAATTAGTTACGCTTATATGGCGAGCCCCCACTTCGAAACACGTATGTTGGCAAACATCTGCCTCTTCGCGGCGCCGAAATGAATCAGTGCGTTTGACGCAAGAGTAACACATCGACCACCCACTTCCGACATTTCGCCGAACTCTCCAAGGTGGTTTACTGCGATTTTCAATATTTTGCTTTAGGCGAATCTGCAGGTTTTGCTGTTTAGGTAATGGTCGATGCAATACATAAGTGTTTTCCTCTGCATTTTTTGGTGTCTTATGTGGTCAAGCAGCGTGTAGTACCAATGAGGTTGGCTGCGGTGGCAAATCTACACCATTGTCACGACACACGTAGGCTTTGTGCAAAGCAACGGACATACAGTTTCGCAGTTGACAGCGAAAGGGATCTTGAATCTACTTTATCTGTAGTCAGTAACACTTCTGCGACATTCGGCGGTGGGGAGAGGGTCAAAAGAAAATATTCTCAGCCAGGCCCTGAGTAGCACATTCTGGGCGGGTGTTAATAATAAAACACATCTTATCAGTCTACAAGCGTTCTCGAGTGTGCCAAATAGCTCGGACGACGATCAGTTGTATTCCTGCACCAGGAATGTCAGTTAAGAGCACTTTCAAATCGACTCTAGGTTATCGGCCTGCTTGCGCTCTATCAACCAGCGGCGGGGCTTGGGTTGTCACGGTTGGGCGTGGGTATCCATGATTGGGCGTGTGTTGTCACGGTGGCGCGTGCGTTGTCATGGCGGGCATGGTGTGGACGTAGTATGCCGTTTGCTAGGCTAAATATTCTGCGCATGGTAATGTTTTGGAACGCAACTCGTCTCGCCAGTAAAAGGATTGATGTTGAGATAAAAGGCAGTGTAGTTGACCTATCTGGTATTTAGGAATAAGTGGTGCCACCCAGTGCAAATACGGTACTGGAAGTTCTGTGAGCTATGCCACTGTCGAATTGTTACTCACGAGAAGCACTCGTTGAAATGGTCCGGCCTGAAGGCTGGCGCAGGTGTGTCGTAATGGAGTGTCTGCCAACAGGCACTGGCTTCAAACGACGCGACGACGACGACGACAGATGCTGCGGTTGCCCGGTACACACGACGGTCGCTTCCTCTACTCGAGGCCATCAATCCAGTCAGTGTCGGCGGTCGCAGCGCGCGGTCGAACGGAGACGACGCAGCTGCGACGGTCGTTCAGTCTTGTCACTATGGCGCAATGACGGACATACCGCCGGGGCGTTGTTACTGGTTGCTGGAGGCCCTGGGGCATTGTTACTGGTTGCTGGAGGCCCTGGGGCGTTGTTACTGGTTGCTGGTGCAACGCACCTGTGCCACGACCTGTGGCGCTGTGGCATTGTTACTGGTTGCTGGTGCAACGCATCTGTGTCACGACCTGGGGCGCTGTTACTGGTTGCTGGACACAGATGGGCTACACTATGTTGTAACGCACCTGTGCCACGACCTGTGGCGCGGTGGCATTGTTACTGGTTGCTGGTGCAACGCATCTATGTCACGACCTGGGGCGCTGGGACGTTGTTACTGGTTGCTGGACACATATGCGCTACACTATGTTGTAACGCACCTGTGCCACGACCTGTGGCGCTGTGGCATTGATACTGGTTGCTGGGGGCCCTGGGGCGTTGTTACTGGTTGCTGGTGTAACGCATCTGTGCACGTCCTGGACAACTATCTCCCGCCTCGTAGCTACATATTGTGGACACAGTCGCAGTACACGAAGCACTGGAGTCGCACGGCAGGTATATGATGAAGACTGGTCCATCACAGCGACTTTAGAGCATGTATCATCATTTTGCCTGACGGGATCGAAGAACGGTTTTCCTAAATTGTTTATTAGTCAAAACTGAATCTGTGTTGTGCATCGAGACGAACTAGAGCGGCACATTAGGGATTCCTCTGTGGACACGGCGTAGACGTAGAGGAGGCTAAGGGGGCACATACTTAGTCACCGATTAGTATGTTATGCTGCCATGTAGTGGCGCAACAGGTTATTCAGGAACTTCTTTTCATCCCAAAGCTGAAGGGACGGACCACGACCCAAAGCCCAAATACGCCACTGTGTGAATGTTCCGTGAGGATGAACGCATCTAGCCCCAGCGAATCCCCACAGATGAATTCAACAGTTGGTTTCATCACTCATTCAGTTATTAGCAGTTCCATCGCCACTTGTCAGAGACAAATTGTAAATCATACAGCACGTGTCTTCGTGATGTTAGCGCAGAATCGCTTGCTGAGTAAACAGGCAACACGCGCACGCACCCATGCACGCTCACGCTCACGAACACGCACACGCACGCATGTTCCATGTACGTTGTTTATGTTGTTTATGCAGAGTGGAGTTGTTCCACAGGATTTCAAACAAGCTCTTGTAAATCCTCTTATTAAAAAACAAACTTTGTGCAAAGATGACCTAAGGAATTATCGTCCTATCTCTAATCTCAGTTTTCTGTCAAAAATATTGGAAAAAGTAGTTGCTAATCGCCTTCATGAACATATTTACAACCATCGCTTATCAAATGATCTACAGTCTGCATATAAACGATTCCATTCTACTGAAACAGCTCTTCTCAAGATACACAATGATATAGTTGATAACATGGACAATGGCAAAGTCACAGCACTCACTTTACTTGATCTCTCAGCTGCTTTCGATACAATTGATCATTCAATCCTTTTACAACGCCTCCATAGATATTTTGGAATTTCTGGCCCAGCTCTTCGGTGGTTCAAATCATTTTTATCAGACAGATATCAAAGTATTAACATATCTGGCACATTATCTAGCCCACAACATCTACCATTTGGAGTGCCACAAGGATCCGTCCTTGGCCCTGTTCTGTTCAGCTTATATACTACATCGCTCAGCCAAGTTATTGCTAATCGTAATCTCAGTCATCACCTTTATGCTGATGACACACAGGTTTACATATCACTTTCACAATCAAATGCACAAGAATCTCTTTCGACTTTTAGTGATTGCCTTACTGATATCTTGTTGTGGATGGAATCAAGTAAGCTAAAGCTTAATCCAGATAAAACAGACCTTATTATTATTGGCACTAAACAACAACGAAATAAAGTCATCAACCATTTTCCTGTTAAACTGCTTGGCAGTGATACATTCCCATCAGATACTGTTCGTAATCTAGGTGTTATCTTTGACAGTGATTTCAACTTTCGCCAGCATATCTCTCAAGTATGTAAATCCTGTTTCTATCATATTCGTGATCTTCGTCGAATTCGGCGTCACATATCTACATCTACTGCTAAAACAATATCAACGGCACTAATTAGCAGCCGTCTTGACTATTGCAATTCACTACTAAACAACATTGCTAAAAGAGACTTGGCTAAACTCCAACGAGTACAAAATTGTCTGGCACGTGTGGTTCTCAGGGCGCCTCGGTTTTCACCGTCACTACCACTACTTAAACAGTTACACTGGCTTCCAGTTTCTTATCGAATTAATTTTAAGCTGTCCACTCTTGCATATCGTGCTCTATCTACACAACAACCATTCTACTTGGCTAGTCTCCTGCATCTTTCAAATATCCCTAGGCAGCTAAGATCATCAGTTTCACAACAACTTATTGTACCTAAAACAAAACTTAACTTGGGTAAACGTGCTTTCTCTGTCGCTGCGCCTAGGGTCTGGAATGAACTCCCTATCGCTTTGAAAACATCCGAAACTATTGCTATTTTCCGTAAAAAACTCAAGACATATCTATTCCAAATTGCATTCCCACCATAAATGTTCGGTTGTCCCTCGTTCTGATACTGACTTTTGCGCGTCCCTGTTTACGATTACGCCTACTGATTCTGTTTTGTTGCGCCTCTGAGCTCAGGTTCCTGAGGATATAGGCGCCATAGAAGTCAATTATTATTATTATTATTATTATGTTGTTGCTTAGACCGTCGCCATTGTCCAAAGGTTTCTTTCACTACAGCTGCACATTTGGACCGTTATCAAACTTACACTTATTTCTGCGGTTCAGTGAAATGACAAAAACGCGTCAAATCGACGTATTGACGATTGCAATAATTACAACTGACAGAAGAAGAGAGATTAATATACGTGATGTGTTGACGATCTGGTAACGAGACGATGCACTTTGAGGCATATTAGAAAAAAACCGTAGGATTTTTGGAAGTTATAAATCACATAGCGCGTGTCTTCGAGGTGAAAAATTCCAAACCAAGTTCACGACCTGACACATTACTCATGACGGTAAGAACGCCTATCGGAGATGACGGTAAGAACGCCTATCGGAGATGACGCAGTAGATACAAAGATAGCGCAACCATTTTGAGTGACTTGTTTCTGTAAAATAATAATATGGCCAAATTAATAACTCAACGGTGACTTCCAAACTCCCACTCTCCCTCCTTCCCTCTCAGTCCCACTCGCTCGTTCCTCCCACTCTCCCTCTTCCCTCTCAGTCCTACTCGCTCGCCCCTCCCACTCTCCCTCGTTCTTCTCACTCTCCCTCTTCCCTCTCAGTCCCACTCGCTCGTCCATCCAACTGTCCCTCTTCCCTCACAGTCCCATTCTCTCGTCTCTCCCACTCTCCCTCTTCCCTCACAGTCCCACTCGCTCTTTCCACACACTCACCCTTTCCCCCACAATCTCAATATCCCCGGCGCTTCCCTAAACATTTGTACCTTTTGTGTACAATTTCTTTTGCCACGGCTCAGTAGGGGAATTTTTTTCGCTCCGACCATTCTTTTAGATATAAGAGGAGAGCTACTCACTCTCCTGGGTTGAACCTGGCACACATTACGCTCCGACCATTCTTTTAGATATAAGAGGAGAGCTACTCACTCTCCTGGGTTGAACCTGGCACACATTACGCTCCGACCATTCTTTTAGATATAAGAGGAGAGCTACTCACTCTCCTGGGTTGAACCGGGCACACATTACGCTCCGACCATTCTTTTAGATATAAGAGGAGAGCTACTTAGTCTCCTGGGTTGAACCTGGCACACATTACGCTCCGACCATTCTTTTAGATATAAGAGGAGAGCTACTTAGTCTCCTGGGTTGAACCGGGCACACATTACGCTCCGACAATTCTTTTAGATATAAGAGGAGAGCTACTTAGTCTCCTGGATTGAACCTGGCACACATTACGCTCCGACCATTCTTTTAGATATAAGAGGAGAGCTACTCACTCTCCTGGATTGAACCTGGCACACATTACGCTCCGATCATTCTTTTAGATATAAGAGGAGAGCTACTCACTCTCCTGGGTTGAACCGGGCACACATTACGCTCCGACCATTCTTTTAGATATAAGAGGAGAGCTACTCACTCTCCTGGGTTGAACCGGGCACACATTACGCTCCGACCATTCTTTTAGATATAAGAGGAGAGCTACTTAGTCTCCTGGGTTGAACCTGGCACAGATTACGCTCCGACCATTCTTTTAGATATAAGAGGAGAGCTACTCACTCTCCTGGGTTGAACCGGGCACACATTACGCTCCGACCATTCTTTTAGATATAAGAGGAGAGCTACTCACTCTCCTGGGTTGAACCGGGCACACATTACGCTCCGACCATTCTTTTAGATATAAGAGGAGAGCTACTTAGTCTCCTGGGTTGAACCTGGCACACATTACGCTCCGACCATTCTTTTAGATATAAGATGAGAGCTACTTAAGTCTCTTGGGTTGAACCTGGCACACATTACGCTCCGATCATTCTTTTAGATATAAGAGGAGAGCTACTTAAGTCTCCTGAGTTGAACCTGGCACACATTACGCTCCGACCATTCTTTTATATATAAGAGGAGAGCTACTTAGTCTCCTGGGTTGAACCGGGCACACATTACGCTCCGACCATTCTTTTAGATATAAGAGGAGAGCTACTTAAGTCTCCTGAGTTGAACCTGGCACACATTACGCTCCGACCATTCTTTTATATATAAGAGGAGAGCTACTTAGTCTCCTGGGTTGAACCGGGCACACATTACGCTCCGACCATTCTTTTAGATATAAAAGGAGAGCTACTTAGTCTCCTTGGTTGAACCGGGCACACATTACGCTCAGACCATTATTTTAGATATAAGAGGAGAGCTACTTAGTCTCCTGGGTTGAACCGGGCACACATTACGCTCCGACCATTCTTTTAGATATAAGAGGAGAGCTACTTAGTCTCCTGGGTTGAACCTGGCACACATTACGCTCCGACCATTCTTTTAGATATCAGAGGAGAGCTACTCAGTCTCCTGGGTTGAACCGGGCACACATTACGCTCCGACCATTCTTTTAGATATAAGAGGAGAGCTACTCAGTCTCCTGGGTTGAACCTGGCACACATTACGCTCCGACCATTCTTTTAGATAAAAGAGGAGAGCTACTCAGTCTCCTGGGTTGAACCGGGCACACATTACGCTCCGACCATTCTTTTAGATATAAGACGGGAGCTACTCAGTCTCCTGGGTTGAACCTGGCACACATTACGCTCCGACCATTCTTTTAGATATAAGAGGAGAGCTACTTAGTCTCCTGGGTTGAACCTGGCACACATTACGCTCCGACCATTCTTTTAGATATAAGAGGAGAGCTACTTAGTCTCCTGGGTTGAACCTGGCACACATTACGCTCCGACCATTCTTTTAGATATAAGAGGAGAGCTACTCAGTCTCCTGGGTTGAACCGGGCACACATTACGCTCCGACCATTCTTTTAGATATAAGACGAGAGCTACTTAGTCTCCTGGGTTGAACCTGGCACACGTTCTCTAAACAACTGTGTAACACAACCTGTGTCGGAGTGCACACGCAGGGTTTGTCGACATACAGCGAGTTTGAGTTTTGTTTGATAGTGCTTAATAACGTATCAATGCCGACGAGATTTTTAATAATGTTAAACTGACTACCGGCTGTTTTCACTGAAGGCATTTCCTCGCAACAAAACAATATTTATGTTACATACTGATATTATTTCAAAACGGGAAACGGCCAGACGAGTCGGAAACATTCCAAACCATTTTGTCAATCCCATTTTCATTTTCTGAACGGCGGCGACTTGGCTTTGAAACGTGGAGTTAAATCCAGCGTATAATGTGTAATGTATAATGTGTAATGTGTAATGTATAATGTGTAATGGCGGTTGCACAACGCAAAACAGACTCAATTACTGCACTCCCCACTTTGAAGACGACGACATTTACTGTCGTCGTCTTCAAAGTGGGGAGCGCATCGCTGAAACTTGAGAGTGTGTGGACCGATGCAAAAGACACATATCTAGTTTGTTTGATAATAATAATGACATGTTTGGCGCCCCAAAAAAATATTGATAGCGTTTTCGTGTGTTCGCTGCACTGCAATTTATATTTACACTGTTACTGTCGAATCCCACAACAACGTCCTCTAAAGATAAGAGTATATATCGTCAGAGAGAGGGGGGGGGGCATTGGACCATGGCCGCCCTTAGACTTATTTTTAAAATTATTTTCATATGCAACCTGTTGCGTCACTACATGTTAGCATGGCAACCTAATGAATGACTAAGCGTGACCATTTGCGAGATCCTAGATACGCCACTATCGGATATGGTGATCGTTATACAGGAAGCCTTCTCAGATGGGCTGGCGACGTAAATAAATAATGAGTTGGGCTTTCTGATGGTGATAATGAAGTTTATTTTTTCATGGACAACGGTGATTTGCCCATATGCCGCCGAAACAATTTAACTTTGT
>OY759263.1:11553552-11568552 GCA_963662155.1 Lamellibrachia columna
AATCCATTGAAACAATGTGCACGCATGACTTGCGAATGACGCTGTATCCTATTTTGTGATTATGCAAACTGTATCGATTTGTCACTTATGTGCACTGACTACGTATTTCCGTTCCGTCGCGCGCCGTTCGGCTCGGAATTTTATTTACATCGCCATTATCGACTCAGGCGCGGATTTACACTTACGTGAACGCCAACATCAGTTTAATGATCAGGTCAGGTTGATGGTAACGTTGTGTCATAGTTTGGAACAAAGTAGATAGATTTTGCATTTTATATATGCGTAATATACATTGTAGTGCGCAACTCACGGTTATGCGCATGCTATACTCTTCGTTGTACTATCTCATTAATTTCACAGAAAGATGTATTCGTAAAGAATTCTCGTTGCAGAAAATTTCTTTTTCGATCAAATATGCGTATCTGTTTACGTTCATGAGATGTACATTTATTGTGGAGGACTACCATTCGCAACATCACAATTTTATATTCCTGTTATTTTTGTTACTGAACATTACTGAAATGGGCAATGTCAAAATTACAATGGTTTATGTCGTCGGTCGTGGTTTATGTTAATAATGATGATGGTGGTAATAGGTGCGTTCTTATATAGCGCGGTATCAAGTCCTTCGGACAAAAGCGCTTTACACTTCACGCCCTGGCAGGCCAGTTCATTCCAACGTCATTTCGACTTCTATGGGAAGGATTCAGCCATGTGGTGGTGGTGGCGGTGGCGGCGGTGGAGGTGGCGGTGGCGGTGGCGGTGGCGGTGGCCGGCACCCACGCAGCCACGTGACACTGCTTCAGTGCGGTCGGTTTGTTAATCTGTCGATCGGCTGCCGTTACAGTAAAGCCGATTATGCAGCTACTGGACGGGAAGAGCGGTTTGCTTGCAGATGCTATGAAAGGCGCCTTACATTCTGAAACGTGATCTGTTTAGTTAACGGTCACTTCGCTGCCCACGAACACGCGACGTTGCGGCGAATCGTTGAAGGTTAAGGGGCATTACAATTATTTGGCGGCAACGCAACGGAGCATTGTCACTTCATCAGGTTTGGGCAATCGAGCGGTCCATTGTAATCGACTGCAATGGAATTGTGTAGGCATAATAATTATACGATGCTATCTTCGAAATTAAATAGCGCCACTTTCTGGTGAATGTCATAACGACAACATGGCGATTTATGTAGGGAAACTGTTATTCCAAATCTTCGCGTATCGGTTCAGGCATGCCAGTGCCCCTTACGCTATTGAAGTTGTGTCTCTTCATTTCGGTAAAACATATACTTGAATGTCGACATTGATACATTCGGGTGGGAACTGATATAACGACATATGTCGTCACTTGTATGAGCGGCTGGAAGTCGTGTTGGTCTTCCCAACAGTTTATTCGGGAAGATAATATATTAGATATCGCAATTTACGTAGAGAACTGGAAGAATCTCTCGACCATGTTTTAAGACGATGGAGGAGATGCGAAGGATTTGAAGGCAATCTAATGATAAAACAATTGCGCCCATCTATCCCAGTGGGTGTATCCTAGTAAACTATACATTCCGACACTCACTGTAACCATTTTCAAGATATGAAGCAGAAATCATTTATGCATTTCCGCTTCGCGTGCATTTAACAGGAAACTATTTACCGTGCGCCGTTTGGTAGTATGACACATGCGACGTCAAACTCAAGTTACCATCAATTCTGAAATAACGTACTGCCGCGGGACAAACATTAGTGCCGGTCTACAGAAACAACGTACTGCCGCGGGACAGTCATTAGTGCCAGTCTACAGAAACAACGTACTGCTGCGGGACAGTCATTAGTGCCGGTCTACAGAAACAACGTACTTCCGCGGGACAGTCATTAGTGCCGGTCTACAGAAACAACGTACTGCTGCGGGACAGTCATTAGTGCCGGTCTACAGAAACAACGTACTGCCGCGGGACAGTCATTAGTGCCGGTCTACAGAAACAACGTACTGCCGCGGGACAGTCATTAGTGCCGGTCTACAGAAACAACGTACTTCTGCGGGACAATCGTTAGTGCGTACTGTAACTGTAAACACGTACTGTAACAACTGTAATTGTAATTACGTTAAATACAATGTAAACGTGAATTGTAGATGTGAGATGCGCAAACAATGAAACATGCACGTGTTATATACAGTGTAAGAAGACGATAGCGAGACATTACGGTCGACATGTTATTATGTAAATATGTGTGAGTTTGTGTGCGTGTGCGCGCGCGTATGCTTGATATGAATATAAGGCATACGTATGAGCGTGCGCGCGACGCAGATGGAAAATGAGACAATACAAATAAGAATTCGTGATGTAACTCGAATGTTGTGAGCAGTGTACCATTTGGAAACGTGATACCGCGATGAATCAGCCACCAATAGTGTGCGTGACAAAGAACCGCCGCGAGTCGAGCATTCATAACGCGCCGATACACTAACACACAGTGGCGTATCTAGGATCTCGCAAAGAAGGAGGCCAAGGGGCGAGCCTAGTCATCCATTGGTTTGCCGTGCTACCGTGTAGCAGGGCAACGGAAATGTATGGGAAAAAAAGCAAAACAATTAGGCCAAAGGGCAAGGACATGGCCCAGTCCCCTAAATTCATCAATGCTGACACACATTCAACAACACTGGTCTCCGTGTCGTCTACTTTATTTAAACACAACGTCTTTTGACCTACGCTTCATTCAGCGCGAACAGACCATCCAGTGTCTCGTACCACGACGTCGTGTCTCGTACCAGTGTCTCGTACCACGACGGATACTCTTTCAAACATCGACGACTGAACAGATATGTACAGAATCGTGATTGCGTTGATTGAATCACGAACTACCGTCATTATACTTCGTGAGAGAGATTGGTGTCAATAATATTGAGTCAGTTCTTAGCTACCGATATACCGGGCGGGCGGGCGGGCGGTCGGGCCGGTGGGCGATTACAAGGAATAGGGTAGTTGACTCACAAATCAGCTGGCAGAATGCGCATGCGTGAGCCGTGCGTCCACCCACAAGCCGTTCGCGACTCAACGAAACCTTTTTCCTTGCGAACTCGACGTACTTTTGATTAGTTGTCTGTATCGCAGTTGTCGGTGTTGCCGTAACGCACCAGTAGCCTCCGACAGATTCTCTCCTCGCAGTTATCACCACGGTGAGGTGTGGTGTGGTAATGACTAGCTTATCTACATGTGGAACCGTGGTTAGTGGCTAATGCATCCGCAAGCCACGCCAAACAATAGGAGCCTTTTGTGCTTTGTGACTGTGTCACACCGCCATAGACATAAATAGAACATCCCTTAGTAAATAGGGGGATGATTAATGATGTAACTCTATACACACCGCACAGTTGTCCGGTCTGGTGTATATGGGTCGGATACCGTCCAACGAGGACGACATTAACACTATGACCGCATCCTCCGTGTCAGAAAAGAGGCTCAAACGTTGAACTAAATTCCTAGCGGTAAACCTAATTATGACGTGTTGGACACCAGGCTACCCATGCGCATGCGCTCTTGCCTTGCACCGTAACACAATTGTTGTCCTCTTCTGGTCAGGGCCTGTCTGATTGAGCGACTTCACACGACTCTCCGTTCAATGGGCTGATTACAGAGCAGCTAAACTGCTTGAAATAGTGTTCAACGACAATGACGTAGTTAGCGAGCAATCTAACAAGAATGCTCCAGAATGGCAGTAGCATCGATTTCCCTTAGCCCAACATTCGTACATGCGATATATTATTAATGAAATCTGGTTTTAACGAACATGTTTTTTTCACAGAAAAAAAATCCGTGTATCCTGTGTCAAGTTAATTATATCTTGCATTATGTCATAAGAAAATAACCTAGACGAATAAATGTATACTCAAATATAGGATGATACAAAAGTATGGTTCTATCACTCTATGCATTATCAGAGAATGTCATATGCCAATGTTTTTTTGTGATTGCAGAGGTTCTGTAAAACTAATTACACGTCTCAGAAGGTCAATGTGTTGATCAATACGTAAAAAGATTGCCTCCCATCGAAGTCTCATTACCAGCAAGCCAAGTGTATTCACACAAGTAAGACCACAGCGGCGGATGCACTGTTTTAGCGGCGACGTAATCACTGAGCAACTCTCTTATCGCGGGGTTGCATGCACCAGTCATACGACAAGCGACGAGGGTTAACACGATAAATGGATGGAGGGTGGCAGGTCGCCGCTGAAGCCGGAGTGAGCCAATTCGCCGAAACCGTCGTCGTTCTGCACTGCTGGACCACAGAACGGATGCAATTAATTCCCTCTAGAAGTTTAAACCTACACGTTTCTGGAACTTTTGGGGAGGGATATTTTGTGCGTGTGTTGGTCGTGCAACGCGTCATTTTCTGCTCTTTTGTATTTTAGATGACTTTATCAAGAGAAAACAATCGGCCGCACGTCTCCCGAGATGTCAATGAAAATACAGTGGCTTTCGTTTAACAGAATCGCGGATAAAATAATGAGCTCTGAAGTAGAATCAAATATATTTGCTGGGACGGGATCATTCCCTGTTCACGCTGTATTAAATGAATCAGCTGCTTAATATAATGAAATTGCTCTTGCCCGTAGTTAAGCTGAGTCCGCTCTATTTTCACATTATCTTAACAATCGCACCTCTCAATAATCGATCGATTAAAATATGCTGTTAGAATTTTTCCGATTGCAAAGGTGTGACTTGGGCGGAATGTCATTGTTTATTCTATATGCACGAATGTGCAATATTTCTAACAAAATTGGGTCAATTTGTTTCAGAAGCCGACGGGAAATTGCGAGTTAAAAACATGTCGCACCCGTGGCTTGCAAACATAGGTCTGACAATGTGTACGCTGCCCTGGATGCATACGTAGGAGTCACATACTCAAATGTCGGTCACAAGATCAAACAACTGGTCTATATTCTCTTTTGCTTTGCCGCCGCGCGTGCGTGGCTCTGTTGCAAACTTATTCACAAGATAGTTCGAGTAGCGTGTAATGCAAGACGTATTCCCGTTACCGGCAGCACGGCAGGGAAGGCATTGGAAGAACACACACAGGGTCTGGGGCTTGGGATCCGTGAGGCGTTTCTCCCAAGGTTACCCAGACCTTGCGCGCACTGGTTAGGTCTACTAGGTCAGTTCAGTGCACAACAGATCCGCACTGACACTCCGCGGGGTACCTGTGTCTGCAGACTCGCAGCTGGACCGTTATTAAGCATTATGCGACGAAGAAAGGGAAACAGAAATCGACGAACTGTATCGGTGCCAGCCTCACCCTTTCATGGATAAAGAGGACACGATATAATGCATACATTGGGTGGAATCATCGTATAAAATGTTAACAAATGCCTAGGTTTCCATGTGGACATACATTGATATGTGTGCACCAGTCGCGCTCCAGCGAAGCGATGCAACGACTTCGCCACTGCAATAGGTGGTAACCGGCTGCGCCGTGCGACTTACCATGGCAACCGAGATGCGGCGATGAAATCCGACGCTCAAACGAGACGTCGCTGTATCCGAGTCTCGGCAACAATGATCCAGACCTGTCTTTGACGCTCCTACGCCGCACACGCGAACCGAACGTCTGCAAGCTGACGGGCGCGATTAGCCGGCGCGCGGGTACTCCTGCAGGTGTAGAGGCGCGCGTCCCGTCGAAGATACCGACACGCTGCGCACACGTCAACTGTACACACACACAGACGGCCACACGAACACCTTTTGTCACCTTCGTCGCGGTGACACGTCCATGGGTTACCTCACCGCTACGTACAGACAGCTAGAGCGTCCGTTTCCGCCCGGGACGTCCACTGGCGACGGTATACCGGCGCGCCTCGCTACGCGGACCTCAACACTCAGATCTGCTGTAGTTTTCAGCCGCAGCCGCCGCCGCCAACGGCAAATCTATGCTAGGCGCGTGTGACGTCACTCGCGGCGAGGCCACAGCGCGTTAATGAAGTGTTGCATGGCTAGGCGGCGATTTCGTATAATAAACCGACCGCGCCAAGACTTCAGTGTGCTGCCCAAAATAACCCGGTTTCATGTTTCGTCTGTGTGTAGAATATATCGAATAATTATTTACATACATAAGGAAATACCCGGCGCTGGTATTTAAATCGAGCCTACACAATCAGCACGGCATTTCTGTGATGATTTCTGATTTTTTTTACAGTTACACAACATTCTCTCAAAAGGAGAACCCCATAGGACGGGCACGACACACTAGAGTACTGCGAACCTTTCATTCATGTCGTCACTTGCACATCGTCCTTCATAGTGGGTACAAGACATCAATTCAGGTCAAGTTTCATCATATTTTGTGTGTATGTGATACATTAGTGACAGCGCTCGGTTATCGACGCATCAACTGCTTCTCATGACATGAGGGTGGTCTATTACGATCTGGCGCCACAGGCCTCGCGCTATGGTCGCGAGGGTGGAGTATAGAAGGGGTGTCACAAGCCAAAATATTGGCCACTAAAAAATTTGTCAGACTGATCAATCAAAACGAGCCGTAGCCAGTTGGAAAACTAAATATAGCGTGGAAACTATTTCCATATCGTGTTTCCATGTCGTGTTTCATGGGTGGACTACATAGCTACCTAGCGAACAAATAACTGTAATATTATAAACATTAAATACCAAATATGCCAAGTCGTCTGCTTTGGGAAAGAGATCTCCTTCTTTTTTTCTGCACATTTTGCAACATCTTCTGCTCCTCATCCTTTTTCAGATAATCTCCTTTTTGAAACAATTCCACATTTTCTATAAAAAAAATGGCTACATAACATGACATTCCACATAAAATGTGTTACCTTCAAATGTACACTTATCCCCCTCCTACAACACCCTCCTTCCTTAATTTCATATTCAGCAGGGGGATCTCCTTTCTCCTAATTCTTGAACTTGGCACCTCTGAAATAGTGGTTCAGTGGTACATTTGGTTTCAAAATCGGTAGGCCTTACATTATTTTTTAAACCTTCAAATTGTGGTTTGGTGGTAGATTTGGGCTCAAAAGCGGTAGATTATGTAAACAAATTGAAGAAAAAGCGTTAGTTCTACCGCCAAAGCGGTAGAGTGGACTCCTCCGGCAGCGACACTGCCACTGCACGTTGAAGGTGCGCTAGGCTTGGTTTGTTTCGCTTCGAATGACATTTGCCACAGCTCGTTTACGTCTTAGTCATTGGTGGAACATGGAACATTTGCCACAGCTCGTTTACGTCTTAGTCATCGCTGGAATATGGAACATTTGCCACAGCTCGTTTACGTCTTAGTCATTGCTGGAACATGGAACATGGAACATTTGCCACAGCTCGTTTACGTCTTAGTCATCGCTGGAACATGGAACATTTGCCACAGCTCGTTTACGTCTTAGTCATTGATGGAACATGGAACATGGAACATTTGCCACAGCTCGTTTACGTCTTAGTCATCGCTGGAACATGGAACATTTGCCACAGCTCGTTTACGTCTTAGTCATTGCTGGAACATGGAACATTTGCCACAGCTCGTTTACGTCTTAGGCATCGCTGGAACATGGAACATGGAACATTTGCCACAGCTCGTTTACGTCTTAGTCATTGCTGGAACATGGAACATTTGCCACAGCTCGTTTACGTCTTAGTCATCGCTGGAATATGGAACATGGAACATTTGCCACAGCTCGTTTACGTCTTAGTCATTGCTGGAACATGGAACATTTGCCACAGCTCGTTTACATCTTAGTCATCGCTGGAACATGGAACATTTGCCACAGCTCGTTTACGTCTTAGTCATTGCTGGAACATGGAACATTTGCCACAGCTCGTTTACGTCTTAGTCATCGCTGGAACATGGAACATGGAACACTTGCCACAGCTCGTTTACGTCTTAGTCATCGCTGGAACATGGAACATTTGCCACAGCTCGTTTACGTCTTAGTCATCGCTGGAACATTGAACATTTGCCACAGCTCGTTTACGTCTTAGTCATTGCTGGAACATGGAACATTTGCCACAGCTCGTTTACGTCTTAGGCATCGCTGGAACATGGAACATTTGCCACAGCTCGTTTACGTCTTAGTCATTGCTGGAACATGGAACATTTGCCACAGCTCGTTTACATCTTAGTCATCGCTGGAATATGGAACATGGAACATTTGCCACAGCTCGTTTACGTCTTAGTCATTGCTGGAACATGGAACATGGAACATTTGCCACAGCTCGTTTACGTCTTAGTCATCGCTGGAACATGGAACATTTGCCACAGCTCGTTTACGTCTTAGTCATTGATGGAACATGGAACATGGAACATTTGCCACAGCTCGTTTACGTCTTAGTCATCGCTGGAACATGGAACATTTGCCACAGCTCGTTTACGTCTTAGTCATTGCTGGAACATGGAACATTTGCCACAGCTCGTTTACGTCTTAGGCATCGCTGGAACATGGAACATGGAACATTTGCCACAGCTCGTTTAGGTCTTAGTCATTGCTGGAACATGGAACATTTGCCACAGCTCGTTTACGTCTTAGTCATCGCTGGAATATGGAACATGGAACATTTGCCACAGCTCGTTTACGTCTTAGTCATTGCTGGAACATGGAACATTTGCCACAGCTCGTTTACATCTTAGTCATCGCTGGAACATGGAACATTTGCCACAGCTCGTTTACGTCTTAGTCATTGCTGGAACATGGAACATTTGCCACAGCTCGTTTACGTCTTAGTCATCGCTGGAACATGGAACATGGAACACTTGCCACAGCTCGTTTACGTCTTAGTCATCGCTGGAACATGGAACATTTGCCACAGCTCGTTTACGTCTTAGTCATCGCTGGAACATGGAACATTTGCCACAGCTCGTTTACGTCTTAGGCATCGCTGGAACATGGAACACTTGCCACAGCTCGTTTACGTCTTAGTCATCGCTGGAACATGGAACATGGAACATTTGCCACAGCTCGTTTACGTCTTAGTCATCGCTGGAACATTGAACATTTGCCACAGTAATTCTTTAAACATGTACTGGCTTTCCAAGACACTGTGACTGGAGTAGTGGCACTTGTTTCACTGGCTTCATCACAGTTAATGCATGTTTCCCATCATTCTTCTTCAGCTCAAACTTAACTTCCTGTCCCTTAATCCGTGATGTCTAGACTCTGCAAACCGCATATTTTTGGCATGAATGTACCCTTTTGCATAGATCTAATGACCTCATACCAGGCCACTTAAGTTCACCTGGCTGGAAGCAGCCAGCCCCAAATATTTACTTTAGACATATTTGCAGAGGCAATCAAGCCATGATTAACCATAAACTTAATCACCCTATGACCAAACCAGTGGACATTCTATTGTCTAGGTCTTCCCTCCAAACATTGCCCGCCTGAATGACCTGCCAACTGGCCACTGCCCACTGCCCAGTAGTGCCAGTACCCACCCCAGTTGGTAATTGGTATTTTTTTAATTGTGTGAACTAGTAACTACTATTTAGTATCTACAATTTCCCCAGTACTGATTCATTCACACTTGTACTAATTCACACATGTCTCAACCTGATCTGTCTCAGGGTAGTGACTGCAGGCCTGCTGGAAATGCCACTGGGTGTCCGTGCCAGTGGGTGGCATATAGTAGTAGCTAGTACTAGCTACTAGCTAGACACTACTAAACAACAACTGACATTAGTATTTCAGTAGTAAACATTGTACAATGTTCATATTTTATGTTTTTTATTTATTAAAACAATAATTCTGTTTTACAGTTCATTTGTGTTTCGTATTTCTTATAAGATTATAGTTTTATCTTCTCTAAACTTAACGGGCTTGCGGCCCGCGGGCTTACCCGTCTTTGGCCCGCGAGTATGGGCCGGGTATGGGCCTGAAACTTGCGGGCTGGCCGGGCCGGGCCTGGGCCAAACATTCGCGGTCTGGGTCGGGCCTGGGCCGGGCCTGGGCCTAAATTCTAGTTTGCGGGCCTGGGCCGGGCCGGGCTTGAAAAATTGATGCGGGCCTGGGCCGGGCTTGGACTCTAACTGCTAATTGCGGGCCGGACTTGGGCTCAAATTATAGGCCCGCGCAGGGCACTAGTGCACATGTACGGTACAGTCTCTTGGAATATCGCTCTCTTGTATTGTATTTATGTTTTGGTACATTAGGCCAGCGCTGCTGTGCAGTAGTGTTGTTGTTGTTGTTTTTGGTGTTGTTTTTGTTGATTTTGTTGTTGTTGTTGTTTCTGCTGCTGCAGCTGCTGCTGCTGCTGCTGCTGCTGCTGCTGCTGCTGCTGCTGCTGCTGCTGCTGCTGCTGCTGCTGCTGCTGCTGCTGCTGCTGCTGCTGCTGCTGCTGCTGCTGCTGCTGCTGCTGCTGCTGCTGCTGCTGCTGCTGCTATCCCAGCAGTTCGGGGTGAGGCTGGTACCGATACCGGTCGCAGATCTTTGTTTCCCCTTCTTCTTCATCACTAGTCCCGTTTTACTGCCGTCTCCACCAATCGTCTCCACTCCCCCATCCCTCGCTCTCATTCTCCACTCCCCCCATCCCTCGCTCTCATTCTCCACTCCCCCCATCCCTCGCTCTCATTCTCCACTCCCCCCATCCCTCGCTCTCAATCTCCACTCCCCCCATCCCTCGCTCTCATTCTCCACTCCCCCCATCCCTCGCTCTCAATCTCCACTCCCCCCATCCCTCGCTCTCATTCTCCACTCCCCCATCCCTCGCTCTCATTCTCCACTCCCCCGTCCCTCGCTCTCATTCTCCACTCCCCCCATCCCTCGCTCTCATTCTCCACTCCCCCATCCCTCGCTCTCATTCTCCACTCCCCCGTCCCTCGCTCTCATTCTCCCCTACCCCCATCCCTCGCTCTCATTCTCCACTCCCCCGTCCCTCGCTCTCATTCTCCCCTCCCCCATCCCTCGCTCTCAATCTCCACTCCCCCCATCCCTCGCTCTCATTCTCCACTCCCCCATCCCTCGCTCTCAATCTCCACTCCCCCCATCCCTCGCTCTCAATCTCCACTCCCCCCATCTCTCGCTCTCATTCTCCACTCCCCCCATCCCTCGCTCTCAATCTCCACTCCCCCCATCCCTCGCTCTTATTCTCCACTCCCCCCATCCCTCGCTCTCATTCTCCATTCCCCCGTCCCTCGCTCTCATTCTCCACTCCCCCCATCCCTCGCTCTCATTCTCCACCCCCCATCCCTCGCTCTCATTCTCCACTCCCCCATCCCTCGCTCTCATTCTCCACTCCCCCCATCCCTCGCTCTCATTCTCCACTCCCCCGTCCCTCGCTCTCATTCTCCCCTACCCCCATCCCTCGCTCTCATTCTCCACTCCCCCGTCCCTCGCTCTCATTCTCCCCTCCCCCCATCCCTCGCTCTCATTCTTCAGTCCTCCAATCCCTCGCTCTCATTCTCCAATTCCCCCATCCCTCGCTCTCATTATCTACTCCCCCCATCCCTCGCTCTCATTCTCCACTCCCCCATCCCTCGCTCTCATTCTCCCCTCCCCCATCCCTCGCTCTCATTCTCCACTCCCCCCATCCCTCGCTCTCATTCTCCCCTCCCACTCCCGCCGAATCTCTTTTCACGCAATCCTCCCATCTCAGTCTCGGTCTTCCTCTTCTGCTTCTCCCATCCACTCTAAGCGCATCCGCTCTCTTCGTCAACCGTATCCCTTCCATTCTTTCCACACGCCCAGCCCACCTTAGCCGGCTTCTCACGAGCTTCCTCGCGAGACTCTCTCTCACACCGACTTCCTCCCTCAACTCCTCCATTCTTCGCTTGTCTATTCTTTACACTCCCGCAATTCTGGTGTTACGCATGAGCTAAGCACCTTTCCTTTTAGCTTCACCCATCTCACTTTGCTCCATGCACTCGCCCCAGCTTGTATTCCCCTGCGAAATTCCGTCTCCGTGCCGCCGTCTCCATGCCGCCGTCCACGTGCCGCCGTCCCTTGCCGCCGTCCACGTGCCGCCGTCCCCGTGCCGCCGTCCCCGTGCCGCCGTCCCCGTGCCCCCGTCCCCGTGCCGCCGTCCCCGTGGCCCCGTCCCCGTGCCCCCGTGCCGCCGTCCCCGTGCCGCCGTCCCCGTGCCGCCGTCCCCGTGGCCCCGTCCCCGTGGCCCCGTCACCGTGCCCCCGTGCCGCCGTCCCCGTGCCGCCGTCCCCGTGCCGCCGTCCCCGTGCCGCCGTCCCCGTGTAGACATTCGCAATTTGTTAACGTAATGTTGCATAAGGCTGTTTGGTAGTGCATCTGAAAGTTTACTGTTTGGAGCTATATTTGTGCAAATGAAGAAAGATCGTTGACGTTGAGGTTATTCGTCCGTTCCACCTCATAGTGCCGCCACGATGCAGCGGCAAGGGGCTTCATAAAACACGTTACTGTGCAGATTATACCAGATACAATTCCAGAGTTGTTGCTTTATTACGTCGAACGTGTTGTGTTTCATGCCACTGGGGGACTGACTGATTCACCCAATCCGAGCCTCTTCTGGACACTCCGTCATCCCACCTTCGTGAACAGTGGTGATCTTTGTATCACCCCTTGTCGACCCACCCGAGCAAACATAGAATTGACTTTGTCCCAGTTGCTGCCTCAACCAGTGAGATAAGTTGCTAAGATTCCTCTTGGCTACATCCGGGTCAGTTGCTCTAGGCGAATGCTTCGATTTTTTAGTCATAAATTGTTCAACAAAATACACAAACTACATTTTGGGCACATCAATCGAAAGGAAGGAATACAAGGGACATATAGGAGGGAATGGGGAAGGATAAAAGAGGCAGAGGAAGACAATGATTCACATGGACAGACACCATCGAGGCGTGGATGGGAACAGCACAATATGAAGATCTGGTAAGAACGACACAGAGAAACCATCAGTGGCGGCCCACGACAGCTGACCTTCTGGGAAGAGATGACACAACAAGGTGATGAAATGCACGAAAATATATGTCATTAGTGAACATAATATTTCACACCCAATATATTTTGTACGTGTATAATTATCAGCAACGCGTGTTTATCGGCGTTACGTAGTTTACTGTCGGTGTGCACTGCTGGTGTAAGCGGCCACGTTGGCTGGTGATATCAAATGTAATGTTGCGTTATACGATCCACCAGTGCCACACAAACACAGTCTGTTTTATCGCCTACTTATCCTGGGACAGTGCGAGTTTTCGTAATGACGCGTGCAGTAAGTGACGCGTCTCTTATAAAACATTCACGGCGCGCGCGGCGGTCGTGATCGATCTATCCGTATTGCGCGCTCTGCCCCGACAGCGACGGCGGCGTCAACGGAGCAAAGGACGTCAGATTTATCATCGGCCACTCCGCACGTTCGCACGGCCGTGTCGCGAATTACCCACGCCATCTGGGCGGAAGAGTGAAGATCGACCGAGGAGTCGTCAATTGAATATACCGGTCCCATTACATTATAACACAAGTCATGCAGACGGGTCGATACAATACAATAATTCCATATAGGGCGACTCATAATCAAATGGGTGCTGACACAGGCAGGCCCAATGTGTCGAGCAATGCTGTAAGACTAGATGATGTTTAATGGCTATTTTGTGATATTTACACTTCCTAATTAATGCGCACGCATTACCTCAGTATGCATGTATCAACGCTATTAAAATGTAACAGAAGTATACACATTGCTTCTGGGATATACAAATTTAATAATTTTTAATTTATGCTGTGGGCAACGCAATTCGTGTAATTAGTTGGTGAAAAACAAGCTGCGATTACAGCTGCTCCGTATAACCGTGGCGCCCTGTTGGATACTTTAGCAATCAATCAATTGATCGTAAATTTGCATTTGCGAAATGTTATGAAACAGCAGGACATAAGGAATACCGGATTGTCCAAGAAACAATGCTAGACCTATAGCTGTGCGCGCGATGTATCCGTACGATAAGCAAATATTATTTGCAGATTAAACGTGTATTTGTCAATAGATCAATTGAAACATTCATAGTCGCAAATAAACACATATTTGCAAATCGTTATTCTCAAGAAAGACAGCCGAACGTAGCACGTGCTTCGTTGATATTGCGTGGCAATATATAGATCGTTTATTCATGTGCATAAATGTTGGCTTGGAACAAAACACAAACTACCAACACTAGTTGCATAATGCATCAGGCGCGGGGTCGTCGCATAAAAGTCCAATAGAACGCATTGTGTTTAGTAATGGCTTAGACTACCACCCGCCCCCTCAATACGTCGTGTGTTACTTAATAAAACGCGCATATTGACAATCAAAACTCATTAGTTTGTAATCCGAAACGCGGTGACGACCAAACCACCTCCCACCAGCACGTAATGCTGTACGGTGTTTGGACTTTGAGAACTTACTCGACCGCCCTTTAATGGATATACAGACATATTATTTTGTTTTAGCATAATATAATTATTGGCGATAAAAAAGCGATATAATACATTATTATTATTAAAGTGGTGTAAATAACGCAATGGTGGTAGTCACGGCGGTCATCGTTGGTGGAGGTGATCGCACCTCACCACCAAATACACCATTCTGCGCTACTGCATCACTTTTAACATTCCGCACAATTCCATAATTTCCAACATTCCGCACCATTCCATCACCTTGGACATTGTGCGTCATTCAATCGCTTCCACCATTCTGCGCATACTCATCATTACAACTATTCGCGCCATACTATCACTTATATACATCATTCTGCACTATTCCATTCCGTCAACACGACTACTACAATTCCTTCACTTCCTCCATTTCGTACCATTCAGCACCCCACAATTCCGCTTCATCCAATCATCTCCACCACTCCGCGCTATTCTTTCACTTCCACCATTCCGAACCATTCCACACCTCCACCATTCCGCGCCATTCAATCATCTCCACCACTCCGCGTTATTCTTTCACTTCCACCATTCAGAACCATTCCACACCTCCACCATTCCGCGCCATTCAATCATCTCCACCACTCCGCGCTATTCTTTCACTTCCACCATTCCGAACCATTCCACACCTCCACCATT
>OY759263.1:11573552-11598552 GCA_963662155.1 Lamellibrachia columna
CCAGTCACCATAAACAACAGTGACATAGATGAAGTGAACAAGTTCACATACCTGGGGAGCAAAATAGCAACAGATGGGAACTCAGAGAGAGGAGAGAGAGAGAGAGAGAGAGAGAGAGAGAGAGAGGTCAACTCCAGGATGACCAAAGCCAACCAGTCCTTTGCCATGCTGAAGAACATCTGGACGTCAAAACAAGTGGGAACCAACAGTAAGCTCAGGATTTTCAACAACAATGTCCTTGGTGTTTTACCGTATGCGGCAGAGTGCTGGAAGCTAACAACTAGAATAGCCCACAAAATAGAAACCTTCCAGAACAAGTGTTTGCGGAAGATTCTCAAAATGTTCTGGCCTAAAAGAATTTAAAATAAAGAGCTACACCAGAGGACAATTGCAAAATCTCTTACCCAAACTGTAAAGAAGAGAAGATTGAGATGGCTGGTGGGGTACGTGTGTCGAATGGCACCAAATGCACTGCCCATAATAGCCATACGCTGGACACAAGGATGGGAAGCGGAAAAGAAGTCGTCCCAAGGAGACCTGTCGAAGAACAGTGGAAAAAGAGATGAAGGCACGCGGACTGACCTTGGAAACCATAACCAAACAGGCCGCAAACCGACAACGGTGGCGCTCTCTTGTGGAAGCCTTACGTGCCACTTCAGGCACGTAGAGGATTGAGTGAGTGACCAAGGTACAGGTGGATATTTATGTGATACTGTTGAGTATCCTGAAAACTTACAGTCATATGCGAGCTACTAAGTTATCCTGTCCCGAATAAGGGTATTTTTTGTGCTAGTATTTGATAATAACATTACTATTTCAGTGATGTTATAATGCGTTATTGTATTTGTTCAACAAATTACGTCATACAATTTCCATCGACTTATTTACAACGTATCAGCGAGTCAGATATGACAGTGAGATGAATCCACGATATAATTAAAGTTAAACGTCCTAGTAATAGTGTGATATGTGTGCATAAAAACAGTCCAGCAATGGAATGGAAAGTGTCACTTTGAGAAAAGGAAATGAGCAGTTTTATTGAAACGTTGATATTGAAATGCCCACGCATTTACACATCCCACTAAACATTGCTATATGATTTCTAGCATCACATATAATAATTATTTTGACAACGAAATATATTTTCACTACCAGAACGTCTTGTTTTAATGGCTTTCAGACTACACTTTACGGGCAAGAGTGCAAGTGAAACAATATTTAACAAGATTGCCATCCAAGGCAAATGCCCAGATGGCAAGTGGACAAGGAAGCCATTTGGTTATCGAGAGTCCAACATTTTTCATCTACGTGTAAGACTTCTGCTGATAGCAGTCGAAAGGGTAAGCTGACTGTAAAATAAATAAACAAATATTACTCATCTCATGTCCTCTAGTTCTATTATCTGTATGAACTGAGACAAACTTCAATTTGACCTCCTCTTAACTTCCTTGTCTCTATGATTGCTAAACCATATTCCTTTAACCCAATAATTTGATTACCCTTTGACACTGCAACCCCACGCTGCTCTGAAACTTTCATATCAATATTTATAGGAGGGCAGAGGTGGTGAGAACGAGGAGAGCAGAGGTAGTGTGATGGAGAAAGCTGGTAAGAAGAAGAACAATGGAAAAGAGTGTGCAACAAAGGGAAGGTAAACGGGTGAGTGGAGAGGAATTGCCAGGTGGTAAGGATAGACGAGAGAGAATGAGAGGTGGAATAATTTTATATATTAAAGAATCTATCCAAGCATATGAAATAACACTGAAAAGTGAAGCAGATTGTGAGGAAGCAATTTGGTGTAACATAATTACCAGGAACATGAGTAGTTTATCGTCGTCCTAACATAGGATAAGAGGAAGATGTAAAACTATAAAAGGCTATAAGGGATGTGAGCAAGGGGGAATGTGTTATAATGGGTTACTTTAACCATGTCCATATGCAATGGAAATCATTACAGAATTCTGGGGGGGGGGACGACCATCGGTTTCTACTTCTAACACAGGATTGTTTCCTTACTCAACATGTCTAGGAACCAACCAGAGGTGGGAATGTGTTAGATTTAATTTTGTCTTGTCACAATGAATTAGTTGACAACGTTAAAGTACACGAACCTTTGGGTTCAAGTTATCAGGAACTTCAACAAGGCAAATATAAAGAGACGAGAACATAAAATATGAGATTGAGGGCATTACTGAGATATTTGTTCCAATAAGAAAACAAGGGAAAAGGTCCAGGAAGAAACACCATCACAAGAGGCTATTAGAAAAATTGCTCACAAACAGATGCTGTGGGGGATTTATAAACACATTGGAAATGTAGAAGACTACGCAAACTACAAAGAATATTTCAGCTAAGTTTTACCACAGAAGATATCAGCTCACTTCCAGTTCCAGTTACTAAATTTTACGGTGGTAAATCAGATCATTTTGGGCAGTTATTTATTACTCCTAAAATTATAGAGAATTAAGAAGATGAAAGATAATAAATCACCTGGAGTTGATGGGATGCCACCAAAGCTGCTTAAGGAAATAGTAGAGCAAATTAGTACACCATGGGCAAAAGTGTTTAACTTGTTAATAGAAGAAGGAATAGTTCCTTAAGAATGGAAAGAAGGAAATATTACGCCGCTATTTAAGAAGGGATCGAGGAACAAGTAAGAAAATTACAGACTATTGAGCTTAACGTAAATTTTGTGCAAATTACTTGTAACATTAATTACAGACCACATGGTGGAATTCTTTCTAAAACATAAATTAATAAATACATCTTAAAATGGGTTCCTAAACGCAAGGTCATATCTAACCAATATTAGATGGTGAGATTTCAAATTGGAAATCTGTTTTGAGTGGGGTACCATATAGATCAGTATTAGGTCCTGTACTGTTTTTAATATATACAAATGATTTGGAAGATGACATATCTAGCAAAGTACTGACATTTGGAGATGAAACAAAACAATTAAGAGAGGTTACAAATAATACAGGTAAGCAAAGATTACCGGATGGTCTAGATAAATTAGTTAAATAGTAAGAAAAATGGGAAATGTTATTAAATTTTAGGAAGTGTAGATGCATACACATAGGACACGAAAACATGGACGAAGAATACGAAATGTGGGATGCTGTACTAGGTAGAACCCCGATTACAGGATAAACATAGTCAAAGCCACCTTGTCTGCAAAGAAGGCCACCTTGAATCCGATCATTCAGATGGCACACATCAAGGCTCTAGAGAAGAGCACGGTCAAGTATCCGATGCGGTCCGTCGACTGCAAAGTGTACTCCTTTCCCGCAGGCGCTCGGTCGCACACGCACGAGAACCTGTTCCTCGGCACTCTGCCGAAACTTCTGGTGCTGTGCTGCATCGATAATGGCCTATCCTCTTTAGCTTCTTGGCACCTCCATCCAGTTGACGACTTTTTGCATTGTACATGGTCACGAGAATGCCTAATCCTTTGGTTTTGTTGCGCCACTGAGCTCGGATTTTCCGAGGATATTGGCGCCAAAGAAGTCTTTTTATTATTATTATTATTATTATTATTATTATAACGATGCGTACGCTAAGAATCCATTTCACGGCAAGAACAACGCTATCACCTTCCACGCAGTGTACGTGGACGGGCGACAGATACCCTACAAACCTTTCCAGCCGAATTTCGAAGACGACCTCTTCGTCAGGAGCTGCATGAGTCTGTTCTCCTCGACCGGCAATATTTGGTAGGACGAGGGGAACGGACTGACTCGCAGCGACTATCGGCACGGCTACACCTTCTTCGGTTTTGACTTGAACCAGTGCGATGGCCCCTGCTTCCATCTGGTACTAAAGGGCAACCTGCGCATAGAACTGCATTTCCGCGACGCGCTGCCGAACACCGTGAACGTCGTCGCCTACGCCGAGTTCGAGTCCGTGTTGGAAATAGACAAGAGCCGCAACGTCATATTCGACTACTGAGATGGACACCCTGCAGATCGCTAGACTACTGGCGATGGACCCGCGCACCAGATCGATCTTTCGCGGTGTCGTACCCAAAGACGGACTGCCTACGACGATAGACGCTCTGCCTGCGGCCTTCGTGTGCAACACCGACGACGGCGACGAACCGTGCGAACATTGGATAGCGCTGTACCTAGACGCCGACGGACGCGGCGATTACTTCTGCTCAAACGGTCTACCGCCACGACACGCGGCGTTCCGCACCTTCCTGAACGAACATTGTTCCGAGTGGACTCATAATAGCAAGAGACTTCAGAGTCCTCTGTCTAACGTTTGTGGACAATATTGTGTAGTTTTGTATTGCTTCGTTGTAAATGAGCGAGAAAACGGCAGCTGGAACCTCCTGATTGGCGGAATGTGATCCTCTTGTTCGCTTGATGAAAGACTCACTGATTGATCCCATTACAGCGGCTCACGATTGAAGCGCTTTACATCCGTCTGACAAACGAATACAGTTAAATAGCAATGAAAACGCAGAATTGGAATCAGTCGTAATAATTGTTTTATATGAATGACATGTTAATGGTGTTTTGTGTTTTATGATGTTATATGTGTATGTGTATATTTTGTTAATTCGATGCTATGTGAAGGTGGATTTGGCGTGATACGTAAGGAATGTCTTAGTCCACCTTTATATGACTTACATAAACACTTCATTGGTGGGCTTGAGGCAGAGGAAGAAGCTGGCCGACAAGACATGATATATAATCATAAAACGCTTGAACGGTGATTATGATGCAAACAAAGGTTCCCTTGTAAAGGATAAATATGGCAGGCTCATCTCGGATGAGAAAGAGAAACTATCAAGAGCGCTTTCAACCGTGGCCTAGTGGTTAAGGTGTTGGACTTTAAATTCAAGGGTTGTGAGTTCAAGACCCACACTGGTCACGGTTCGTTTTCGAAGCTTAGGCAATTTCGTTTACCCTACTTTGTCTCAGTCTACTCAGCTGTAAATGAGTACAAACACTGTTTAGAAGGTACCTGCGATGGACTAGTGTCCCGTCCAGGAGAGTCAGTATAACTGCACTCTAAGTTGCTTCGCACTATAGAAACCAGGTTTAAGCACTGGCCATATAAGCCTTCATGGCTTCCTAAGGTGTAATGCCTTTACCTACCTTTCAGAGTATCTTAAGCAGACGATAACCAGCAACCACAGCTGATATCCAGGAAGCAGAAGATGATTTTCATGTCAACCTCGACCGGATCACCGAAACTGAAGTTAAAGAATTTATCAAAGCACTCAAAAATGGAAAGATGAAGATGGGATCTAACCACAGATGCTGAAGGCTAAGAAAGTTGTGACACTCAAGATCCTGTGAAATTTTGCAGCAAACTTCCAAAAAGAGGCGATCTCGGGGACCACAGTAACTAACGGGGGATAACATTGCTGCCCCCACAAGTAATGTCTTCAACAAGGTCATCCGCAGACGAATTTTAGCTGTAACTGAGAACATCATCTGCCAGGAACAAGCTGGTTTCAGAAAAGGGGAAAGCTGCGTTGATCACATATTCACCCT
Source organism: Lamellibrachia columna (assembly GCA_963662155.1). NCBI lineage: Eukaryota > Metazoa > Annelida > Polychaeta > Sabellida > Siboglinidae > Lamellibrachia > Lamellibrachia columna. The sequence continues at coordinate 11,579,063 of OY759263.1, forward strand.
CAGACAGATCCTTGAACAGTCAGCTGAATGGAATAGCACAATTTACACAAGCTTCATAGATTTTGACATTCTCCATCGAGAATCCCTCTGGAAAATCTTCTGATCGTATGGGATCCCCCAGAAGATGTTGCATATCATAACATTTCTCTACAGAGAATGCAAGGTTATTTGCAACAACCAGCTCACAGATAGTTTCAGCATCACCACAGGGGTCAAGCAAGGGTGCATCTTATCACCATTCCTCTTCACTGTTGGACTGGCTTATGAAATTGACGACAACAGACAGCAAAAAAGGAATCAGATGGACTATCACTACCTATCTGGAGGATCTGGACTATGCTGTTGACATCAGCCTGGTTTCAAGTCGGCAGAGAGACGTGCAAGAGAAGACAGACAGACTGACTGAGACAGCACAGAAGTTGGGTCTGAAAGTGAAATCAGCAAAATAAAACTGAAGAAAATTAATCACAAGTCAAACGACCCAGTCACCATAAACAATAGTGATATAGATGAAGTGAACAAGTTCACATACCTGGGGAGCAAAATAGCAACATATGGGAACTCCGAGAGAGAGAGAGAGAGAGAGAGAGAGAGAGAGAGAGAGAGAGAGAGAGAGAGAGAGAGAGAGAGAGAGAGAGAGGTCAACTCCAGGATCACCAAAGCCAACCAGTCCTTTGCCATGCTGAAGAACATCTGGACGTCAAAACAAGTGGGAACCAACAGTAAGCTCACGATTTTCAACAACAATGTCCTTGGTGTTTTAGTGTATGCGGCAGAGTGCTGGAAGCTAACAACTAGAATAGCCCACAAAATAGAAACCTTCCAGAACAAGTGTTTGCGGAAGATTCTCAAAATGTTCTGGCCTAAAAGAATTTAAAATAAAGAGCTACACCAGAGGACAATTGCAAAATCTCTTACCCAAACTGTAAAGAAGAGAAGATGGAGATGGCTGGTGGGGTACGTGTGTCGAATGGCACCAAATGCACTGCCCAGAATAGCCATACGCTGGACACAAGGATGGGAAGCGGAAAAGAAGTCGTCCCAAGGAGACCTGTCGAAGAACAGTGGAGAAAGAGATGAAGGCACGCGGACTGACCTTGGAAACCATAACCAAACAGGCCGCAAACCGACAACGGTGGCGCTCTCTTGTGGAAGCCTTACGTGCCACTTGAGGCACGTAGAGGATTGAGTGAGTGACCAAGGTACAGGTGGATATTTATGTGATACTGTTGTGTATACTGAAAACTTACAGTCATATGCGAGCTACTAAGTTATCCTGTCCCGAATAAGGGTATTTTTTGTGCTAGTATTTGATAATAACATTACTATTTCAGTGATGTTATAATGCGTTATTGTATTTGTTCAACAAATTACGTCATACAATTTCCATCGACTTATTTACAACGTATCAGCGAGTCAGATATGACCGTGAGATGAATCCACGATATAATTAAAGTTAAACGTCCCAGTAATAGTGTGATATGTGTGCATAAAAACAGTCCAGCAATGGAATGGAAAGTGTCACTTTGAGAAAAGGAAATGAGCAGTTTTATTGAAACGTTGATATTGAAATGCCCACACATTTACACATCCCACTAAACATTGCTATATGATTTCTAGCATCACATATAATAATTATTTTGACAACGAAATATATTTTCACTACCAGAACGTCTTGTTTTAATGGCTTTCAGACTACACTTTACGGGCAAGAGTGCGAGTGAAACAATGTTTAACAAGATTGCCATCCAAGGCAAATGCCCAGATGGCAAGTGGACAAGGAAGCCATTTGGTTATCGAGAGTCCAACATTTTTCATCTACGTGTAAGACTGCTGCTGATAGCAGTCGAAAGGGTAAGCTGACTGTAAAATAAATAAACAAATATTACTCATCTCATGTCCTCTAGTTCTATTATCTGTATGAACTGAGACAAACTTCAATTTGACCTCCTCTTAACTTCCTTGTCTCTATGATTGCTAAACCATATTCCTTTAACCCAATAATTTGATTACCCTTTGACACTGCAACCCCACGCTGCTCTGAAACTTTCACATCAATATTTATAGGAGGGCAGAGGTGGTGAGAACGAGGAGAGCAGAGGTAGTGTGATGGAGAAAGCTGGTAAGAAGAAGAACAATGGAAAAGAGTGTGCAACAAAGGGAAGGTAAACGGGTGAGTGGAGAGGAATTGCCAGGTGGTAAGGATAGACGAGAGAGAATGGGAGGTGGAATAATTTTATATATTAAAGAATCTATCCAAGCATATGGAATAACACTGAAAAGTGAAGCAGATTGTGAGGAAGCAATTTGGTGTAACAAAATTACCAGGAACATGAGTAGTTTATCGTCGTCCTAACATAGGACAAGAGGAAGATGTAAAACTATAAAAGGCTATAAGGGATGTGAGCAAGGGGGAATGTGTTATAATGGGTTACTTTAACCATGTCCATATGGAAATCATTACAGAATGCTGGGGGGGACGACCATCGGTTTCTACTTCTAACACAGGATTGTTTCCTTACTCAACATGTCTAGGAACCAACCAGAGGAAATTGTAGAGGAAATTAGTACACCATGGGCAAAAGTGTTTAACTTGTTAATAGAAGAAGGAATAGTTCCTTCAGAATGGAAAGAAGGAAATATTACGCCGCTATTTAAGAAGGGATCGAGGAACAAGTAAGAAAATTACAGACTATTGAGCTTAACGTAAATTTTGTGCAAATTACTTGTAACATTAATTACAGACCACATGATGGAATTCTTTCTAAAACATAAATTAATAAATACATCTTAAAATGGGTTCCTAAACGCAAGGTCATATCTAACCAATATTAGATGGTGAGATTTCAAATTGGAAATCTGTTTTGAGTGGGGTACCATATAGATCAGTATTAGGTCCTGTACTGTTTTTAATATATACAAATGATTTGGAAGATGACATATCTAGCAAAGTACTGACATTTGGAGATGAAACAAAACAATTAAGAGAGGTTACAAATAATACAGGTAAGCAAAGATTACCGGATGGTCTAGATAAATTAGTTAAATAGTAAGAAAAATGGGAAATGTTATTAAATTTTAGGAAGTGTAGATGCATACACATAGGACACGAAAACATGGACGAAGAATACGAAATGTGGGATGCTGTACTAGGTAGAACCCCGATTACAGGATAAACATAGTCAAAGCCACCTTGTCTGCAAAGAAGGCCACCTTGAATCCGATCATTCAGATGGCACACATCAAGGCTCTAGAGAAGAGCACGGTCAAGTATCCGATGCGGTCCGTCGACTGCAAAGTGTACTCCTTTCCCGCAGGCGCTCGGTCGCACACGCACGAGAACCTGTTCCTCGGCACTCTGCCGAAACTTCTGGTGCTGTGCTGCATCGATAATGGCCTATCCTCTTTAGCTTCTTGGCACCTCCATCCAGTTGACGACTTTTTGCATTGTACATGGTCACGAGAATGCCTAATCCTTTGGTTTTGTTGCGCCACTGAGCTCGGATTTTCCGAGGATATTGGCGCCAAAGAAGTCTTTTTATTATTATTATTATTATTATAACGATGCGTACGCTAAGAATCCATTTCACGGCAAGAACAACGCTATCAGCTTCCACGCAGTGTACGTGGACGGGCGACAGATACCCTACAAACCTTTCCAGCCGAATTTCGAAGACGACCTCTTCGTCACGAGCTGCATGAGTCTGTTCTCCTCGACCGGCAATATTTGGCAGGACGAGGGGAACGGACTGACTCGCAGCGACTATCGGCACGGCTACACCTTCTTCGGTTTTGACTTGAACCAGTGCGATGGCCCCTGCTTCCATCTGGTACTAAAGGGCAACCTGCGCATAGAACTGCATTTCCGCGACGCGCTGCCGAACACCGTGAACGTCGTCGCCTACGCCGAGTTCGAGTCCGTGTTGGAAATAGACAAGAGCCGCAACGTCATATTCGACTACTGAGATGGACACCCTGCAGATCGCTAGACTACTGGCGATGGACCCGCGCACCAGATCGATCTTTCGCGGTGTCGTACCCAAAGACGGACTGCCTACGACGATAGACGCTCTGCCTGCGGCCTTCGTGTGCAACACCGACGACGGCGACGAACCGTGCGAACATTGGATAGCGCTGTACCTAGACGCCGACGGACGCGGCGATTACTTCTGCTCGAACGGTCTACCGCCACGACACGCGGCGTTCCGCACCTTCCTGAACGAACATTGTTCCGAGTGGACTCATAATAGCAAGAGACTTCAGAGTCCTCTGTCTAACGTTTGTGGACAATATTGTGTAGTTTTGTATTGCTTCGTTGTATCGGCATTCCAATGAGAACTTTTGTTAACATATTCGGCACCGATCTAGTAGCTAACGATTGCCGCGTATTTGATTGGTTTAAACAGCTGCGATAGGGTAGACTGTATTATCGCACATCGTACATCGATTGAGCCTCTGGCGAGGTGGACGCACCACCCCTAAGCTCACGACCTCTGGCGTGATGGTCAACAGGTTGGGGTTAGGGTTAGCTCCAGTCGCCAGGGGTTAGGGTTACGGTTAGCTCCAATCGCCAGGGGCGCTTCACAGCCGCCAGCGAGCGCTTGCGCTTCCCAGAAGGCTTTGCTTGGTCAAATTGGTCAAAACCATCCCTATACTACTCATGTTCTCTCATCCACATCCTCAATGCATCATCGTAGTATTTCCCAAATGGTCCAAAAAAGACCCCATCCAAAGGCTGGAATCGGTGAGTCGTGTGTGGCGGAAGTGAAACCATGACCACTCCAGCTTCCTGAACCATATTGATCAGTTGCAGCCAAATTCTTTGTGTGGGTCACGTGGCTATCGAATATGAGCACAACAGTCTCCTCCTTCGTTGGTTTAGCAAAATCTACGAAATGTCACAGCCAAGTATGTTACGCAATTTGATGTTTAATAAGATATTTCATTGTTAATTAACACCATGTTTTCATTTTTCGTCTTTTAAAATTGCACGAAAGAGCTTGTGGTAAGTTAAAGCTTACAATAAGCATTTTGTGTAAACAAAATAATCGATGATAAACGATAAACGATACTAGCCTCGGCTAACGTTAAAGTGAATATCTTTGTCCAGACTCAATCTGCTCTCAATATTGAAATATCATTGGCTTCGTATTATAATTCTCTGTAAACATATGTACAACAATGTAAATTGTCATTGGATTATGCAATTACTAGAGGTAAAAATCACAAGCAAATAAAATATTATGACCGCTTTTCTTATACTGTTCTCAAATGGAGATGCATAAAAATATTTGATTACATCTACTTGTCAATGTTGCTGATAAGCTATATATATTGACCAGTCCATGAAAAAGTGTATGCAATCTTCTAGCACGTCCTTCAGTAACTGAACGCAAAATCATAAATTTTGTGAAACATTTCGTCACTTCATGCTATTGCTACCAAGTACGAGATAGTACGAGTGTAGAAGTAGTTGTTGATGTTTTTGGAGTGTTTTTGACATATATGGGTGCATTGTACGATACTAATAGCCAATCAATCCTTAACTATAAATTATAGCAGTCGGTGCCAGTGGCACATACGCTAAATTTCACTGTACCGCACTGACAAACTCGTTAAGTCAAAGATCAGTGACTACCAAGGCATATCAGTCTGGCCACCTAGTATCATGGATCTAACCCTGACAAAATCTAAATATCTGATACCAGTTTTTGTCTATATCCAACAGTAATACGTTAATAGCCCCATTATTATTTCCCCTGTAAATTGTTGTTTTATATAGCATAGTCGGGGTTTGTGACCACTGAAAATGTCTTGTTGTGATATATCGCCCAGCACGTTGCACTTTTGTTGAGAATAATGCGCTATCGCAGCCTGGTCGACGGGTAAATAGTTTTAATGGAAGTTGTGATCCCTTTGCGTAGTTGGCTTTTAACCGACCGACCGACCGACCGACCGACCGACCGACCGACCGACCGACCGACCGACCGACCGACCGACCGACCGACCGACCGACCGACCGACCGACCGACCGACCGACCGACCGACCGACCGACCGACCGACCGACCGACCGACCGACCGACCGACCGACCGACCGACCGACCGAAAATGGAAATGCCTTCTTACTGACTGACTTTACTTTTAACCGACCTACCAATTGGAAATGCCTTCTTGCCTTTACTTGGGACCGTGTGTGTGTGTGTGTGTGTGTGTGTGTGTGTGCGTGCGTGCGTGCGTGCGTGCGTGCGTGCGTGCGTGCGTGCGTGCGTGCGTGCGTGCATGCATGCATGTTATGCTCATTATATGCTCATTATACTCATTCTAGGCGCTTTGCAGATTTGGATTTCGTGAAGCTTTTTCTTGTCTTGCATTGTGTAGAATGCTGGCGAACACATAGGAGTTAAACGGTCAGGGTTGTGTGCGTATAAAATGATTGCTCCTTAGTCGTGTTTGCTTGGAACTTGGGTTGGGTTGCTTCAATAGTTGGTGTTCCGTGACGCTGATTGTTGTGTCGGGAGTTCCAATCTCTATTGTCGTGGGAAAGTAGGAGGGCACCAAGGCATAGGCGGATGTTTATGTGATCATGTTGTGTATCCTGTCATCTTAGTCATGAACTAATTACCAAGGTATCCCGTCCAGAGAATAGGTACTCCTGCTAGTGTTTGATAATAACATTACTATTTCAGTGACGTTATAATGCGTAATTTTATTTGTTCAACAAATTACATTATACAATTACCAATTATTTGCATAGCATCAGCGAGTCAAATATGACGGGAAGATGTATCTGCGATATAATAAAAGTGAAATGTCCCAGTAACAGTATGTTATATATGCATAAAAGTAGTCCAGTAATGGAATGGAATATGTCACTCTGACACAACGAAATGAGCAGTTTTGTTGAAACGTTGATATTGAAATGCCCACGCATTTATGCTTCTCGCAAAACATTGCTATACGGTTTCTAATATCATATCAAATAGTTATTTAGACTAAGACATATATTTGTACTAACGGTATGTCTTGTTTTAATGACTTTCAGAATACATTATACGTGAAAGAGTGTGAGTGAAACAATGTGTACAATATAGTTGTGATTCTTCACTCGACGGTATTTTGATGTTCAGAATTTGCCTCTCCTACCGTCGCAGTTTCATCGCGACTTTCTGGGGCAAGTAGTACTTGTGAAATTGCTTCTCATACCATCTCAGGGATGTGCCGTAAATGCCATTTAAGTTTGAATTAGAACATTTGGCGTACCACCAGGCTCCCTTCAACTGGTTTGCGTAGTTCTTGAGCCTGTACAGGTCATTGTCACGGTCCTTTGTGCTGAACGCTATGCCACCATGACATGCCAGTGTATCTCCTGTAGCATAGACACTATCATACACTCGCGAGAATCGTACACTGCGGACATATAACAGAAACACATCATCGCAGTGCCAACTTACTGTCCGTCATTTTAATATTAAAGACTGGAATTTAAAAAGCTAAAATAATAATCGTGGTGTATTTAGGGAGGCATTGGACCATTCCTATTTGTTTAATGTTCTCTCGTTGTGCCACTACATGGTAACATGGTAAACAACAGCAACAACAATAACACTACTAATAATTATCTATATATGCATGTGTGTATGTATGTATGTATGTATGTATGTATGTATGTATGTATGTATGTATGTATGTATGTATGTATATACGTATATATGCATGCAGGTATGTATGTATGTATGTATGTATGTACATATGTACGTACATATGTACGTACGCACATACGTATGTATGTACGTGCATTGGTGTGCGTTTAGGCACTAACAATACAGAGAGGGAAGAACTATCGAAGAACACGAAACTTAATATGCGTGTTTAGTGGCACGTGCGCCACATATTTACACTAATTTAACACGCATACGCACGTGCAAGTGTTGCTCTCTCACCTGCCGTTCCACTGTACTCTCCAGTGGAAAGTCTGTACTTTTCGATTTCGGAGGCAATCGCAAAGTTAGAGTAAACAACATATTTGCTGACATTCTTCTGTTCCAGGTCGATTCTCAACTTGTACTTTGCTTGAGATGTTAACTCATGCAGATTATCATTGCCTGGACATAAACATAATAACTCCACACAACACGCAACATAAATTGTGTCAACCAAAAAAATAAAACGATGGTCACAAATAAAAAAAAATCAACACAAGTGGCGTTACCATTGACAAAATCTGTCCACAACCGATGTGAGAACAATGATGATGACACTGCAGTTTATCTTCAGCAGCATTACCAATCATGTCAACGTGACTGTCATTAGAAAACAAAATTAAATCAACAAAATAATGACAATGGTGATTTATACTTTGAAACTACAATTCATCTTCACAGGTAAACACATGAATGCTTAATGTCAACTAAATTACTTCGTGGTTTAGAAAAAGTTACCTAAAATACCATAATTATGCGCTCGACATGTCAAACTTCAACTCAAGAACAGGCACGAAGTTACGTTTAGCTATTATCTTAATATTGCACAGTTTGCAGTTGTTTGAACAAATATTGTATGCAGTTGTTTGCCATTTTATGAAATCAATCTTGAAAATGCTTCAGAAATGATTTACAGCTCGTATATCAACTATTTGAGGTATGCATATAATTTCTTTCACCCACCAAGCCAGAATTCCCCAGACACGTTGCCAAATCCTTCCTTGTAGCTAGCCCAGTCGCGGTTGAAGTCGACGGAGCCGTCCTGTCGTCGCTGGAACACCTACACGTGACAACGAACGCGTACATGCAATGATCACTACGTTCGGTTTGCATTACTTAACATTCAGTTTTCATCCTGAACTACTTGCAATCGTAGTAGTAAATAGGTTAAATAAACATTTCATTTTAAGTAAGTCTTCAACCTTTTGAACGCAGAGACTTTTAAATAATTTTTCCGTACGCGAGTTGTATTTGGGTATATATATTATTCTAATTGCTTTCTTCTGTAATTTAGTTATCCTATTACACTGGTAGTCCCAGATCATTAGGCAGTAATTTATACGGGGTAATTTTTATTAATTATATAGTATAATTCTGATACTTTTTGGTAAGACATGCTTCAACTTGTTAATAATTCCGATTTTCCTAGAACACTTGTTTGCTATTTTCTCAAAATGTTTATGCCAATTTAAATGTGTGTCTAATATTAAACTTAAGAAGTTGAAATGTTGCACTCTTTCAATATTTACACCATCAATTATTAGTGTTGGTACTATTACCTTTTTGTTTGGCATTTGAACAATCATATATTTAGTTTTGTTGATATTTAATGATAATTTATTTTATCTTAGCCATTCTGTTTTGTTGTGTAGTTCTGTATTACCATTATGTTCAGTGTCTGAATTGTTTATACCATTTGTAAAGGACCCTAGCGTACTTACTAAAGAAGTATCATCAACATATGTAATGGATTTAAAGATAGTACTGGCTTGTGATAAATCGTTAATATATTATAATGAATAACAGAGGACCTAGTATTGAGCTTTGTGGGAACCCCATGTTTATAGGTAAGACATTTTATTTTATGTCATCAATTTTTACAAATTGCTCAGGGTTTGTTAAGGAACTCTTTTAGTAATTATGATGCTGAGGATTCCAACCCATAATGTTCACATTTTTTAAAGAGGATTGTGTGGTCAAGTGTATTGAATGCTTTCGATAAAACAAGAAATGTACTGATGGGTAATTGGTTGTTATCCAATTGTGTAGTGATCCTATCGCCTATTTCTAGCACTGCATATTCGGTTGAATGGTGGGGTCTGAAGCCGTATTGATTATTAGACAGTAGTTTTGTATTATTAAAATAAATGAGTAAATGTTTATTCATAATTCTTTCCAAGACTTTTGAAATAAAAGGCAAAAGGGATATTGGTCTATAATAGTATATAAATATAAATATAGGTATAACTGTTGCTAATTTAAGTTTGACTGATTAATAATGTTAAAGGTTTCACTATGTTTGGTTCAATGAGTTTTAATAATTTGCTGGATATTCCATCAAAGTCATAGCTATTTTTATTTGGAAGGTTGTTGATTAGTTGTGATACGGATTCCTCTTGTATTTCTGTAAACCTGGAACCATTTTTATTCTTCTTTTTGAGAAATTTAGTAAAATTATTTGCATTTGTACATGGTATGCTTTCAGCAAGATTAGGGCATGTTTCTGTAAAAATATGGTTAAATTAATTAGCTATGTGAATCTTATTAGTATATGTATTATTATTTTGTTTAAAACATGTTGGAAATTGTGTACTAAATTTGTGCCTTGATAATATAATTTCATTAATTGCCTTCTAAATATTTGTTGCGTTGAATTTGTATTTGTTGAAAAGTTGTTCACAGTGTAATCTCTTTGCTTCACGAATATTCTTCTTAAGTATTACGTTGTAATGTTTTTAGATTCGTGCAACACATGTTATTTCGTGCAGAATCAGGATTTAACAAGATTGCCATCCCAAACAACAAGTTCCAGATGGCAAGTGGACAAGGAAGCCATTGGTTTATCGAGAGTCCAACCTTATTCTCATCTATGTGTAGCCCGCCCTTATCAGATATCTGTCAATTCTATTTTTAAACATATTCACACTACTAGCAGTTTGTTCCACTCATTTATTATTCAAGAGTACCTACACTACACTTATTATTCAAGAGTACCTACACTACACTTATTATTCAAGAGTACCTACACTACACTTATTATTCAAGAGTACCTACACTACACTTATTATTCAAGAGTACCTACACTACACTTATTATTCAAGAGTACCTACACTACACTTATTATTCAAGAGTACCTAAACTGCTCCTTAATTAATGCTGCTTTGTGTCCTCTGGTTCTACTGCCTTCTTTAAGTTTGAAGAACATATTCCTGTCAACATCCTCATAACCGTTCACTATTTTAAACACTTCTATTTGGTCTCCTCTTAGTCTCCTGGTCTCTAGTGTTGTCAAACCACATTGTAATAAGCGGCTTTCGTAACTAAGGTCTCTTAATTCTTTTAGTTTAAGTAACAACCTTTATTCAATACAGTCACAAGAAAAACATCTCCATCCTTCCTCCTACAGATCAGATTTTTCTAGGATGTAACATATTCAGTTGTTTATATAATTTATCTCTAGGATGTAACATGTAATTAAATTTGTATCAGCATTAGGGCTCTTGTTCATTTTGCTATAAATGTCTGTATCTGTCTGTATGAATGTCATGTTTAACTCTTAATAAGGCTTCATTAGTTTCCATGAGTATCTTAGTTGTTTTAGGATTTGATTGTTTCTTGTGTTTTGCATCCATGTAGATAAAATCTGAAAATTGTTTTATGAGTTTACCTGCTCTGCTCTGTAGAATTATGTTTTTTAATTTACAGAAAAGATTATCTATTAATGTACCATGTCTTTCTGAAAATCTAGTTGGTAATGTGATTTGGGGATACATACTATGTGATGTAAGAAGATCACACTAGTCACTGATCAGTTCATTTTCATTTAACTTTAGCAGGTTTATGTTATAATCACTGGCAAAGATTACATTGTGTTGTATTTGGTCTAGTGAAAATTATGTTATAAACAGTTCCAGGTTATCATTTAAATTCCAACATATCTCACCCCTCCTTTCACAGACCAATAGGTCTATCTAATCCTTCTTTCCTCAGACCACAGATCACGACAGTCAACACACCCCACCCCTCAGACCATACATCATGACAGTCAACACACCCCACCCCTCAGACCATACATCACGACAGTCAACACACCCCACCCCTCAGACCATACATCACGACAGTCAACACACCCCACCCCTCAGACCATACATCATGACAGTCAACACACCCCACCCCTCAGACCATACATCATGACAGTCAACACACCCCACCCCTCAGACCATACATCACGACAGTCAACACACCCCACCCCTCAGACCATACATCATGACAGTCAACACACCCCACCCCTCAGACCATACATCACGACAGTCAACACACCCCACCCCTCAGACCATACATCACGACAGTCAACACACCCCACCCCTCAGACCAAACATCACAACAGTCAACACACCCCACCCCTCAGACCATACATCACGACAGTCAACACACCCCACCCCTCAGACCATACATCACGACAGTCAACACACCCCACCCCTCAGACCATACATCACGACAGTCAACACACCCCACCCCTCAGACCATACATCACGACAGTCAACACACCCCACCCCTCAGACCATACATCATGACAGTCAACACACCCCACCCCTCAGACCATACATCACGACAGTCAACACACCCCACCCCTCAGACCATACATCACGACAGTCAACACACCCCACCCCTCAGACCAAACATCACAACAGTCAACACACCCCACCCCTCAGACCATACATCACGACAGTCAACACACCCCACCCCTCAGACCATACATCACGACAGTCAACACACCCCACCCCTCAGACCATACATCACGACAGTCAACACACCCCACCCCTCAGACCATACATCACGACAGTCAACACACCCCACCCCTCAGACCATACATCACGACAGTCAACACACCCCACCCCTCAGACCATACATCACAACAGTCAACACACCCCACCCCTCAGACCATACATCACGACAGTCAACACACCCCACCCCTCAGACCATACATCACGACAGTCAACACACCCCACCCCTCAGACCATACATCACGACAGTCAACACACCCCACCCCTCAGACCATACATCAAGACAGTCAACACACCCCACCCCTCAGACCATACATAACTTTTCATCCTTCCTCCTAGAGATCACAACAATCAACATGTATCTTCCCTCTTCCTAATGTTTATTCCCTCTTGCCAAGGTTTTTTTTAAAAATTAGGTTCTCCATTTGTAGACAAATAATCAACACGCGCACGTACCAACCAGCCGCCGCCGCCGTCCGTTTCCATGTCACAGTAGACCTTGATACTCTTCCTTGCCTTAACCAGGTAGATGCCATACACGCCGCTGGTGTTATGTCCATTGTTGAGTACGTCGGAGCAGTCGTGGACCTCTGTACACAAACAATCGAATAACAATTGAACAAGGTAAAACACATCTGCTTGAAGAACGAAGTCCATGATTCTTCTGTGCCGGTGAGAGGGTTTGAACTCATAAAATACTTTCCAATCTCCTTTTCGATGCGAATATCCAGTGGAGAAAGTCCACAAAATGTCTTTTTAGATGTTAAAAAGCACGTTTCTATCAACTGGGAATATATTGATCGACAATGTCAACACTTTCCGAACACGGGCAATTATATTATTGTTTTTTTTTGTAATATTCACATATAAAGGCTATGTTGATGTGGAACAATCTGTTGAACACGCAAGCTACCGAGTTGATTGAGTGTCTGAAAGTTCAAGAGAAGTTAAGAGGTGGCCAAGGGGCTAAGAGGAGTGACGTAGTGATATGGGTGCTCCCCACATTGGCTGTCTTTTGTAATGCGCTGAATGGCGTTGTGACAGAGAGAAACATATGATGAATGCATGGCTATATCGCGTGCTTATGCGTTGTCCGAAAGGTCAAGAGAGACCAAGACGGTTTAAGAAAGGCCACGACGAGTGACATGACCCGGATGTAAAGGATTCTCTGAAGTGCTGTGAATAAACGAAAACACGACGAAGTGATTGTGCTATGATTTGTTATTGGTATTTGTAGTGACAGTTGTCAGAATCGGTTATTTCTTCTTCAGTGTTGTCTGTGAGTTGCTTAGTGTATAGTGTTGTCTGTGAGTTGCTTGGTGTATAGTGTTGTCTGTGAGTTGCTTGGTGTATAGTGTTGTCGGTGAGTTGCTTGGTGTATAGTGTTGTCTGTGAGTTGCTTGGTGTATAGTGTTGTCGGTGAGTTGCTTGGTGTATAGTGTTGTCTGTGAGTTGCTTGGTGTATAGTGTTGTATGTGAGTTGCTTGGTGTATAGTGTTGTCTGTGAGTTGCTTGGTGTATAGTGTTGTCTGTGAGTTGCTTGGTGTATAGTGTTGTCTGTGAGTTGCTTGGTGTATAGTGTTGTCTGTGAGTTGCTTGGTGTATAGTGTTGTCTGTGAGTTGCTTGGTGTATAGTGTTGTCTGTGATTTGCTTGGTGTATAGTGTTGTCGGTGAGCTGCTTGGTGTATAGTGTTGTCTGTGAGTTGCTTGGTGTATAGTGTTGTATGTGAGTTGCTTGGTGTATAGTGTTGTCTGTGAGTTGCTTGATGTATAGTGTTGTCTGTGAGTTGCTTGGTGTATAGTGTTGTCTGTGAGTTGCTTGGTGTATAGTGTTGTCTGTGAGTTGCTTGGTGTATAGTGTTGTCTGTGAGTTGCTTGGTGTATAGTGTTGTCTGTGAGTTGCTTGGTGTATAGTGTTGTCTGTGAGTTGCTTGATGTATAGTGTTGTCTGTGAGTTGCTTGATGTATAGTGTTGTCTGTGAGTTGCTTGGTGTATAGTGTTGTCTGTGAGTTGCTTGGTGTATAGTGTTGTCTGTGAGTTGCTTGGTGTATAGTGTTGTCTGTGAGTTGCTTGGTGTATAGTGTTGTCTGTGAGTTGCTTGGTGTATAGTGTTGTATGTGAGTTGCTTGGTGTATAGTGTTGTCTGTGAGTTGCTTGATGTATAGTGTTGTCTGTGAGTTGCTTGGTGTATAGTGTTGTCTGTGAGTTGCTTGGTGTATAGTGTTGTCTGTGAGTTGCTTGGTGTATAGTGTTGTCTGTGAGTTGCTTGGTGTATAGTGTTGTCTGTGAGTTGCTTGGTGTATAGTGTTGTCGGTGAGTTGCTTGATGTATAGTGTTGTCTGTGAGTTGCTTGGTGTATAGTGTTGTATGTGAGTTGCTTGGTGTATAGTGTTGTCTGTGAGTTGCTTGGTGTATAGTGTTGTCTGTGAGTTGCTTGGTGTATAGTGTTGTCTGTGAGTTGCTTGGTGTATAGTGTTGTCTGTGAGTTGCTTGGTGTATAGTGTTGTCTGTGAGTTGCTTGGTGTATAGTGTTGTCTGTGAGTTGCTTGGTGTATAGTGTTGTCTGTGAGTTGCTTGGTGTATAGTGTTGTCGGTGAGTTGCTTGGTGTATAGTGTTGTCTGTGAGTTGCTTGGTGTATAGTGTTGTCTGTGAGTTGCTTGGTGTATAGTGTTGTCTGTGAGTTGCTTGGTGTATAGTGTTGTCTGTGAGTTGCTTGGTGTATAGTGTTGTCTGTGTGTTGCTTGGTGTATAGTGTTGTCTGTGAGTTGCTTGGTGTAGTGTTGTCGGTGAGTTGCTTGGTGTATAGTGTTGTCTGTGAGTTGCTTGGTGTATAGTGTTGTCGGTGAGTTGCTTGGTGTATAGTGTTGTCTGTGAGTTGCTTGGTGTATAGTGTTGTCTGTGAGTTGCTTGGTGTATAGTGTTGTCTGACAGTTGCTTGGTGTATAGTGTTGTCTGTCAGTTGCTTGGTGAATAGTGTTGTCTGTCAGTTGCTTGGTGTATAGTGTTGTCTGTCAGTTGCTTGGTGTATAGTGTTGTCTGACAGTTGCTTGGTGTATAGTGTTGTCTGTCAGTTGCTTGGTGTATATTGTTGTATGTCAGTTGCTTGGTGTATAGTGTTGTCTGTCAGTTGCTTGGTGTATAGTGTTGTCTGTCAGTTGCTTGGTGTATAGTGTTGTCTGTCAGTTGCTTGGTGTATAGTGTTGTCTCTCAGTTGCTTGGTGTATACTGTTGTCTGTCAGTTGCTTGGTGTATAGTGTTGTCTGTCAGTTGCTTGGTGTATACTGTTGTCTGTCAGTTGCTTGGTGTATAGTGTTGTCTGTCAGTTGCTTGGTGTATAGTGTTGTCTGTCAGTTGATTGGTGTATAGTGTTGTCTCTCAGTTGCTTGGTGTATACTGTTGTCTGTCAGTTGCTTGGTGTATAGTGTTGTCTGTCAGTTGCTTGGTGTATAGTGTTGTCTGTCAGTTGATTGGTGTATAGTGTTGTCTCTCAGTTGCTTGGTGTATACTGTTGTCTGTCAATTGCTTGGTGTATAGTGTTGTCTGTCAGTTGCTTGGTGAATAGTGTTGTCTGTCAGTTGCTTGGTGTATAGTGTTGTCTGTCAGTTGATTGGTGTATAGTGTTGTCTGACAGTTGCTTGGTGTATAGTGTTGTCTGTCAGTTGCTTGGTGTATATTGTTGTCTGTCAGTTGCTTGGTGTATAGTGTTATCTGTCAGTTGCTTGGTGTATAGTGTTGTCTGTCAGTTGATTGGTGTATAGTGTTGTCTCTCAGTTGCTTGGTGTATACTGTTGTCTGTCAGTTGCTTGGTGTATAGTGTTGTCTGTCAGTTGCTTGGTGTATACTGTTGTCTGTCAGTTGCTTGGTGTATAGTGTTGTCTGTCAGTTGCTTGGTGTATAGTGTTGTCTGTCAGTTGCTTGGTGTATAGTGTTGTCTGTCAGTTGCTTGGTGTATAGTGTTGTCTGTCAGTTGCTTGGTGTATAGTGTTGTCTGTCAGTTGCTTGGTGTATAGTGTTGTCTGTCAGTTGCTTGGTGTATAGTGTTGTCTGTCAGTTGCTTGGTGTATAGTGTTGCCTGTCAGTTGTTACTAAACATAATAACATGCATATTACAGATTGGTTTGTTGAACCCTTTTTTAAAATAGGAGTGAGGTCTGCTTCATTCCAAATTACAATGTATCCAGATAATATATTATCCCAGTACTAGAACCAAAAAACACCAAACTGAAGTGCCAATTTAGGTATTCTGCCATTTCAAGCCTTTCTGATATTATCTATTACCCTGTTTACGTGTTCATATAAAACATTTGATATTAGCTGCAAGTTTCGTTGAAAATTGTTATGCAACTCTACTTAATGTGTGTTTTTATTTTGTGCAATTTATTTCATTTCCATTTTGGAATACATGGTTTAAGCCTTCCATATAATAACTGTTGACAGAGCATATTTCCTACAGGGTCCATTCATACTTATTATATATATATATATATATATATATATATATATATATATATATATATATATATATATATATAGATTCTAAGACGATGCTTTCCAGTTCTAACAAGACATACATAAACAGGGTGTAAGTTATGCCATTACTGTATCCACAGACGGTCTGACGCACTGCCGATCAGTGTTCTTGAAATACTGGCGTTAAAAGTATAACGACGCATGCGCGCAAACGCCAGCATGCCACGTCTTACGTAAGCGAACCATCTGTTAAGAAATGCTACGTTTCATTGTTGTCTGACATACGTTCGTAGTTTATACCCAAGTGTCAAAGCGCAGGTGCTGTTAAGAACGCTAGAGCATGCGGCATAAAATAACTGCGACATAACGTCATAGGTCTACGCCGGTCTACGTCTACTGCAGGCTGGAAAATGTTTGTATGTGGAAGGTTCGAGAAGCAACAGAGGGCACCGTGGCTTGTCATGGTTAAAGGTTGTGGCATGCGTCAGTTCATGCAGACATCTCATTCGTATGTTCCCGACACTTACATAGTCGTCTAAACCTGCCTAACACATTCTTTACTCTATATTTTAGCTTCACTATTCAATTACAAATATATATTTTTATCATTAATAGTGATGCCACTTTTGTTTTGATGACATCAAAGTAGTTCACTGATAAAATTATCTATATTGAGATGAACTGTTTTATTTATAGTGAGTTTAGATTTGCTAGGAATTGTATATATATATATATATATATATATATATATATATATATATATATATATATATATATATATATATATATATATATATATATATATATATACATATATATACATATATACATATATACATATATACATATATAGTTCATATTTGTCTAGGTAGTATATATACACACGTCCTAGGCAAACTCCCTATACTACCTCCCAGTTTAGCTGTGATCAGCTGTAAAGGGGGTGTCTCAACAAGTATCAAGCATTCACAAAATTCAAACAACAGCTGCTCCTATATTCTTCCTCATCAGATGAACCCTTTACTGATGATCACAGCTAATAAACTGGGAGGTAGTATGATGAGTTTAGAGATAACAATCATCAGTTCGACTTTGAGGCGCACCGAGTCCACAACAAGTTTGATCCATTTCCCTGTGTGCAATCTTATATTTCTCCTATTGGGTCCAACGGCTTTTAGTCTATCTTGGAAAGACACGGGAAAAGTGAGATGAACGAAATTGCCCAAGTTTCGAAAAGGCAGCAGTCGGGTTCGAACCTCTGTCCACTCGACCGAAAGCCCGACGCTCTACCACATGACAACCGCACACCGTGCAGTGAACTTTTAGAAAAGCATGGAAAATTTATTAGAATAAGCATTATCAGCATTACTATTAAATTGGAATTAAGCCACTTGGATACCTAAGACCAAGGCAGCGATTAAACGAGAAGAGGGCAATTGCGAACGTTTACGAAACAACGTCATTAGCACTGATGAAGTCGCTTTGGTAAGGCAATGAAAATTTCTACAAAGGAAAAAAGCAAGTTTGTATATGTCAAAATAACAATTTCAACATGAACTGGTACAGCATACATCATACATAGACGTACCATTCTGGCAGTTGACGCCATTGTAGCCATCAACGCAGGAGCAGTTGTATGTGTTACCTCCTCCCTCAGTGAAAGTGCCACCATTCAGACATGGGTTGCTGTCACATTCGTCCACGTCTATTCAAGATAACAGCAAAAGTTATTGCAATTGCACGATTTATGTAATACTACACATTGGAGCAAATAAAGTCCTACATGATCCGGTAATGAATTAACAGCGGTTGTACTTTTATGCAACATCAACAAAAGTTCATGGATAATAATGTGGCGTATCAACCGACATAGAAGATTGCTCAACGTACGTTGTTTCTGAAGCGGAACCATATAGCATTTCAGTTATTGGCATGCTAAGGTATTATTCACCACGACCATACGGATAATATAAAGAATCTCAAAAGTGCAGATACTTGGGGAATCTACTCAAGCTTAAACAATACCTCACACCTCTCAGTACGCACATATATTATACGTTTGTTCAGATATGTGATATAAAACAGGACACAAAGGCACCATAAGACTTGTACAGAATTGAAAATTTGTAAAAGTAAATGCAAACTATGCAATGTAGTAATATAAATTTGGGCAAGTCTAGCAATATCCTCTCTAAACGAGAGTGTTAGTGAAACAGATTTTTCATGCTAAGCATGTGCAAAGTACAGTGGTCACAGTGATACCATTTATTACCTTACTTAATTAAAAAGTTGGTATTAAATATGTTATGGTGTGTTGTTCTAAAGCAATATCATCAAAATGAAAGGTAATTTGTATTACTGTTTCCTCTACTTCTCCTATCTTTATTTTTGACAAAAAACATTTATATCAATGTTTTAATACATATTCAATATATATATATGTATATGTATATATATATAAATATATATATATATATATATATATATATATATATATATATATATATATATATATATATGTATATATATGTA
>OY759263.1:11601052-11656052 GCA_963662155.1 Lamellibrachia columna
ATATAAACACATATACATATACATATATATATATAAATATATATATATATATATATATATATATATATATATATATATATATATATATATATATATATATATATATATATATATATATATATATATATATATATATATTTCATTGATGGTAGTATCTACAAAAATTATATCCCATTTTATATGTTATTTCCAAGTTCATGTGTCCAGCATTACCTTTAGCAGGCATACTATGTATTTGAATAACTTCGTCTTGTATTTCAACCCCACTAACAATAAGTTGTACAATACAGTAGACAACATTTATCAGGATAGTTAGTTTTCATGCTGACATTGTTATTTTCGCATATCCGAACTTGTTTTTATCTTTGTCGAAGTGTTTGACTGATGAAGGTGAAAGTTCGTAATAATTGTGAAATCCATAGTGTACAGAAAGAATGGCCACATCGACCAGTATCTGAATTTCAAGTCTCTTCTTCCCAAGCACCAGAAGTTAGAAATAGTGAGAACTCTTGTGAACAGGTGTGAGATGACTACTTCTGATGACATTTAAAAGGAGCCCATGGAAGGTGCAAATATCCGTCCTGGGCCTTGCCAAAGGAGATGAAAACCAAGAAGAGAAAACAGCAGACAAGAAAAAAAATACAAGAACTAGAGAAATCGGGTTGTTAACCCTTCCGTAGAATGTTTCTCAGAGAGGTTTGATCGTGTTCTGAAGAAATACGGTGTGACCACTGGCATGCGTCCCCACACTGAATTAATAAACACAAGAAAGATGTAGATAATGCACAAAAAGAACAATTCACGATGATCGAATAAAATTGTCGCAGTCAACCACCAACAATTGCGCTCTTACGGACAACACAACTACTGAAAATCTTATCATAGACTGGGACGAAGCTGATGTGGTAAAGATACGGGGTGACACAGAAGTAGAAGACACGTGGAATAGGCCACGTTGATACCCAAGACCAAGACAGCGATAACACGAGACGAGTGCAATTACAAACTTTACGATCCAACGTCATTAGTACTGATGAAGTCGCCTTGATAAGGAGACGACAATTTCTACAAAGAAAAATAAACAAGTTTCTCTATGTCAACATAACAATTTCATATTGAACTGGAACAGCATACATCATACATAGACGTACCATTCTGGCAGTTGACGCCATTGTAGCCACCAGCGCAGGAACAGGTGTATGTGTTCACTCCTCCATCAGTGCAAGTGCCACCATTCTGACATGGTTTGCTGTCACATTCGTCCACGTCTATTCAAGATAACAGCAAAATTTATTGGAATTGCACGATTTATGTAATACTACACATTGGAGCAAATAAAGTCCTACATGATCCGGTAATGAATTAACAGCGGTTGTACTTTTATGCAACATCAACAAAAGTTCATGGATAAAAATGTGGCGTATCAAACGACATAGTAGATTGCTCAACGTACGTTGTTTCTGAAGCGGAGTCATATAGCATTTTAGTAATTGGCATGCTAAGATATTATTCACCACGAACATATGGATAATGTAAAGAGGCTCAAAAGTGCAGATACTTGGGGAATCTACCAAAGCTTAAACAATACCTCACACCTCTCAGTACGCACATATATTATACTTTTGTTCAGATAAGTGATCTAAAACATAACACAAAGGTACCATAAGACTTGTACAGAATTGCCAATTTGTAAAAGTAAATAACTATGCCAATGTAGTAATAGAACTTTGGGCAAGTCTAGCAATATCCTCTCTAAACGAGAGTGTTAGTGAAACAGATTTTTCATGCTAAGCATGTGCAAAGTACAGTGGTCACATTGATACCATTTATTAGCTTACTTAATTAAAAAGTTGGTATAAAATATGTTATGGTGTGTTGTTCTAAAGCAATATTATCCAAATGAAAGGAAATTTGTATTACTGTTTCCTCTACTTCTATCTTTATTTTTGACAAAAAACATTTATATCAATGTTTTAATACATATTCAATATATATATATGTATATATATATATGTGTATATATATATATATATATATATATATATATATATATATATATATATATATATATATATATATATATATATATATATATATATATATATATGTATATATATATGTATATAAATATAAATAAATGTATATATATATATAAACACATATATACATATATATTTATATATATATATATTTATATATATATATATATATATATATATATATATATATATATATATATATATATATATAAACACATATATACATATATATATATATATATATATATATATATATATATATATATGTATATAAATATAAACACATATACATATACATATATATATAAATATATATATATATATATATATATATATATATATATATATATATATATATATATATATATATATATATTTCATTGATGGTAGTATCTACAAAAATTATATCCCATTTTATATGTTATTTCCAAGTTCATGTGTCCAGCATTACCTTTAGCAGGCATACTATGTATTTGAATAACTTCGTCTTGTATTTCAACCCCACTAACAATAAGTTGTACAATACAGTAGACAACATTTATCAGGATAGTTAGTTTTCATGCTGACATTGTTATTTTCGCATATCCGAACTTGTTTTTATCTTTGTCGAAGTGTTTGACTGATGAAGGTGAAAGTTCGTAATAATTGTGAAATCCACAGTGTACAGAAAGAATGGCCACATCGACCAGTATCTGAATTTCAAGTCTCTTCTTCCCAAGCACCAGAAGTTAGAAATAGTGAGAACTCTTGTGAACAGGTGTGAGATGACTACTTCTGATGACATTTAAAAGGAGCCCATGGAAGGTGCAAATATCCGTCCTGGGCCTTGCCAAAGGAGATGAAAACCAAGAAGAGAAAACAGCAGACAAGAAAAAAAAATACAAGAACTAGAGAAATCGGGTTGTTAACCCTTCCGTAGAATGTTTCTCAGAGAGGTTTGATCGTGTTCTGAAGAAATACGGTGTGACCACTGGCATGCGTCCCCACACTGAATTAATAAACACAAGAAAGATGTAGATAATGCACAAAAAGAACAATTCACGATGATCGAATCAAATTGTCGCAGTCAACCACCAACAATTGCGATCTTACGGACAACACAACTACTGAAAATCTTATCATAGACTGGGACGAAGCTGATGTGGTAAAGATACGGGGTGACACAGAAGTAGAAGACACGTGGAATAGGCCACGTTGATACCCAAGACCAAGACAGCGATAACACGAGACGAGTGCAATTACAAACTTTACGATCCAACGTCATTAGTACTGATGAAGTCGCCTTGATAAGGAGACGACAATTTCTACAAAGAAAAATAAACAAGTTTCTCTATGTCAACATAACAATTTCATATTGAACTGGAACAGCATACATCATACATAGACGTACCATTCTGGCAGTTGACGCCATTATAGCCACCAGCGCAGGAACAGGTGTATGTGTTCACTCCTCCATCAGTGCAAGTGCCACCATTCTGACATGGTTTGCTGTCACATTCGTCCACGTCTATTCAAGATAACAGCAAAATTTATTGGAATTGCACGATTTATGTAATACTACACATTGGAGCAAATAAAGTCCTACATGATCCGGTAATGAATTAACAGCGGTTGTACTTTTATGCAACATCAACAAAAGTTCATGGATAATAATGTGGCGTATCAACCGACATAGAAGATTGCTCAACGTACGTTGTTTCTGAAGCGGAACCATATAGCATTTCAGTTATTGGCATGCTAAGGTATTATTCACCACGACCATACGGATAATATAAAGAATCTCAAAAGTGCAGATACTTGGGGAATCTACTCAAGCTTAAACAATACCTCACACCTCTCAGTACGCACATATATTATACGTTTGTTCAGATATGTGATATAAAACAGGACACAAAGGCACCATAAGACTTGTACAGAATTGAAAATTTGTAAAAGTAAATGCAAACTATGCAATGTAGTAATATAAATTTGGGCAAGTCTAGCAATATCCTCTCTAAACGAGAGTGTTAGTGAAACAGATTTTTCATGCTAAGCATGTGCAAAGTACAGTGGTCACAGTGATACCATTTATTACCTTACTTAATTAAAAAGTTGGTATTAAATATGTTATGGTGTGTTGTTCTAAAGCAATATCATCAAAATGAAAGGTAATTTGTATTACTGTTTCCTCTACTTCTCCTATCTTTATTTTTGACAAAAAACATTTATATCAATGTTTTAATACATATTCAATATATATATATGTATATGTATATATATATAAATATATATATATATATATATATATATATATATATATATATATATATATATATATATATATATATATATATGTATATATATGTATATAAATATATATATATATATATATATATATATATATTTATATATATATGTATATATATATATATATATAAAAATATATGTATATATGTTTAAATACATATACACATATATACATATATATATATATATATATATATAAACATATATATATATATATTTATAAATATATATATATATATGTGTGTGTGTATATATATGTATATATATATATATAAATATATATATATATATATATATATATATATATATATATATATATATATGTATATGTGTTTATATATATATATATATATATACATATATATATATATATATATATATATATATATATATATATATATATATATAAATATATATATATTTATATATATATATATATATATATATATATATATATATGTATATATATATATATATATATATATATGTAAACACATATATATACATATATATATATATATAACACTAACAATAAGTGGTACAATATAGTAGAGAACTTTTTTATCAGGATAGTTACTATTTATGCTGACATTGTTATTTTCGCATATCCGAACTTGTTTTTATCTTTGTCAAAGTGTTCGACTGATGAAGGCGAAAGTTCGTAATAATTGTGAAATCCACAGTGTACAGAAAAAATGGCCACATCGACCAGTATCTGAATTTCACGTCCCTTCATCCCAAGCACCAGAAGTTAGAAATAGTGAGAACTCTTGTGAACAGGGGTGAGACGACTACTTCTGATGGCACTTAAAAGCAGCCCATGGAAGGTGCAAATATCCATCCTGGGCCTTGACAGAGGAGATGAAAACCAAGAAGAGAAAACAGCAGACAAGAAAACAATTACAAGAACTAGAGAAATCGGGTTGTTAACCCTTCCGTAGAATGTTTCTCAGAGAGGTTTGATCGGGTTCTGAAGAAATACGGGGTGACCACTGCCATGCGTCCCCACACTGAATTAATAAACACAAGAAAGACGTAGATAATGCACAAAAAGAACAATTCATGATGATCGAACAAAATTGTCGCAGTCAACCACCAACAATTCCGCTCTTACGGACAACACAACTACTGAAAATCATATCATAGGCTGGGACGAAGCTCATGTGGTAGAGATACGGGGTGACACAGAAGTAGAAGACACGTGGAATAGGCCACGTTGATACCCAAGACCAAGACAGCGATGACAAGAGACGAGTGCAATTACAAACTTTACGATCCAACGTCATTAGTACTGATGAAGTCGCCTTGATAAGGAGACGACAATTTCTACAAAGAAAAAAAAACAAGTTTCTCTATGTCAACATAACAATTTCATATTGAACTGGAACAGCATACATCATACATAGACGTACCATTCTGGCAGTTGACGCCATTGTAGCCACCAGCGCAGGAACAGGTGTATGTGTTCACTCCTCCATCAGTGCAAGTGCCACCATTCTGACATGGTTTGCTGTCACATTCGTCCACGTCTATTCAAGATAACAGCAAAATTTATTGGAATTGCACGATTTATGTAATACTACACATTGGAGCAAATAAAGTCCTACATGATCCGGTAATGAATTAACAGCGGTTGTACTTTTATGCAACATCAACAAAAGTTCATGGATAATAATGTGGCGTATCAACCGACATAGTAGATTGCTCAACGTACGTTGTTTCTGAAGCGGAGTCATATAGCATTTTAGTAATTGGCATGCTAAGATATTATTCACCACGAACATATGGATAATGTAAAGAGGCTCAAAAGTGCAGATACTTGGGGAATCTACCAAAGCTTAAACAATACCTCACACCTCTCAGTACGCACATATATTATACTTTTGTTCAGATAAGTGATCTAAAACATAACACAAAGGTACCATAAGACTTGTACAGAATTGCCAATTTGTAAAAGTAAATAACTATGCCAATGTAGTAATAGAACTTTGGGCAAGTCTAGCAATATCCTCTCTAAACGAGAGTGTTAGTGAAACAGATTTTTCATGCTAAGCATGTGCAAAGTACAGTGGTCACATTGATACCATTTATTAGCTTACTTAATTAAAAAGTTGGTATAAAATATGTTATGGTGTGTTGTTCTAAAGCAATATTATCCAAATGAAAGGAAATTTGTATTACTGTTTCCTCTACTTCTCCTATCTTTATTGTTTGACAAAAAACATTTATATCAATGTTTTAATACATATTCAATATATATATGTATATATATATATATGTGTATATATATATATGTGTATATATATATATATATATATATATATATATATATATATATATATATATATATATATATATATATATATATATATATGTATATATATATATGTATATAAATATAAATAAATGTATATATATATATATATATGAACACATATATACATATATATTTATATATATATATATATATATATATATATATATATATATATAAACACATATATACATATATATATATATATATATATATATATATATATATATATGTATATATATGTATATAAATATAAACACATATACATATACATATATATATATAAATATATATATATATATATATATATATATATATATATATATATATATATATATATATATATATATATATATATATATATATATATATATATATATATATTTCATTGATGGTAGTATCTACAAAAATTATATCCCATTTTATATGTTATTTCCAAGTTCATGTGTCCAGCATTACCTTTAGCAGGCATACTATGTATTTGAATAACTTCGTCTTGTATTTCAACCCCACTAACAATAAGTTGTACAATACAGTAGACAACATTTATCAGGATAGTTAGTTTTCATGCTGACATTGTTATTTTCGCATATCCGAACTTGTTTTTATCTTTGTCGAAGTGTTTGACTGATGAAGGTGAAAGTTCGTAATAATTGTGAAATCCATAGTGTACAGAAAGAATGGCCACATCGACCAGTATCTGAATTTCAAGTCTCTTCTTCCCAAGCACCAGAAGTTAGAAATAGTGAGAACTCTTGTGAACAGGTGTGAGATGACTACTTCTGATGACATTTAAAAGGAGCCCATGGAAGGTGCAAATATCCGTCCTGGGCCTTGCCAAAGGAGATGAAAACCAAGAAGAGAAAACAGCAGACAAGAAAAAAAATACAAGAACTAGAGAAATCGGGTTGTTAACCCTTCCGTAGAATGTTTCTCAGAGAGGTTTGATCGTGTTCTGAAGAAATACGGTGTGACCACTGGCATGCGTCCCCACACTGAATTAATAAACACAAGAAAGATGTAGATAATGCACAAAAAGAACAATTCACGATGATCGAATAAAATTGTCGCAGTCAACCACCAACAATTGCGCTCTTACGGACAACACAACTACTGAAAATCTTATCATAGACTGGGACGAAGCTGATGTGGTAAAGATACGGGGTGACACAGAAGTAGAAGACACGTGGAATAGGCCACGTTGATACCCAAGACCAAGACAGCGATAACACGAGACGAGTGCAATTACAAACTTTACGATCCAACGTCATTAGTACTGATGAAGTCGCCTTGATAAGGAGACGACAATTTCTACAAAGAAAAATAAACAAGTTTCTCTATGTCAACATAACAATTTCATATTGAACTGGAACAGCATACATCATACATAGACGTACCATTCTGGCAGTTGACGCCATTATAGCCACCAGCGCAGGAACAGGTGTATGTGTTCACTCCTCCATCAGTGCAAGTGCCACCATTCTGACATGGTTTGCTGTCACATTCGTCCACGTCTATTCAAGATAACAGCAAAATTTATTGGAATTGCACGATTTATGTAATACTACACATTGGAGCAAATAAAGTCCTACATGATCCGGTAATGAATTAACAGCGGTTGTACTTTTATGCAACATCAACAAAAGTTCATGGATAAAAATGTGGCGTATCAAACGACATAGTAGATTGCTCAACGTACGTTGTTTCTGAAGCGGAGTCATATAGCATTTTAGTAATTGGCATGCTAAGATATTATTCACCACGAACATATGGATAATGTAAAGAGGCTCAAAAGTGCAGATACTTGGGGAATCTACCAAAGCTTAAACAATACCTCACACCTCTCAGTACGCACATATATTATACTTTTGTTCAGATAAGTGATCTAAAACATAACACAAAGGTACCATAAGACTTGTACAGAATTGCCAATTTGTAAAAGTAAATAACTATGCCAATGTAGTAATAGAACTTTGGGCAAGTCTAGCAATATCCTCTCTAAACGAGAGTGTTAGTGAAACAGATTTTTCATGCTAAGCATGTGCAAAGTACAGTGGTCACATTGATACCATTTATTAGCTTACTTAATTAAAAAGTTGGTATAAAATATGTTATGGTGTGTTGTTCTAAAGCAATATTATCCAAATGAAAGGAAATTTGTATTACTGTTTCCTCTACTTCTATCTTTATTTTTGACAAAAAACATTTATATCAATGTTTTAATACATATTCAATATATATATATGTATATATATATATGTGTATATATATATATATATATATATATATATATATATATATATATATATATATATATATATATATATATATATATATATATATATATGTATATATATATGTATATAAATATAAATAAATGTATATATATATATAAACACATATATACATATATATTTATATATATATATATTTATATATATATATATATATATATATATATATATATATATATATATATATATATATATATATAAACACATATATACATATATATATATATATATATATATATATATATATATATATATATATATATGTATATAAATATAAACACATATACATATACATATATATATAAATATATATATATATATATATATATATATATATATATATATATATATATATATATATATATTTCATTGATGGTAGTATCTACAAAAATTATATCCCATTTTATATGTTATTTCCAAGTTCATGTGTCCAGCATTACCTTTAGCAGGCATACTATGTATTTGAATAACTTCGTCTTGTATTTCAACCCCACTAACAAAAAGTTGTACAATACAGTAGACAACATTTATCAGGATAGTTAGTTTTCATGCTGACATTGTTATTTTCGCATATCCGAACTTGTTTTTATCTTTGTCGAAGTGTTTGACTGATGAAGGTGAAAGTTCGTAATAATTGTGAAATCCACAGTGTACAGAAAGAATGGCCACATCGACCAGTATCTGAATTTCAAGTCTCTTCTTCCCAAGCACCAGAAGTTAGAAATAGTGAGAACTCTTGTGAACAGGTGTGAGATGACTACTTCTGATGACATTTAAAAGGAGCCCATGGAAGGTGCAAATATCCGTCCTGGGCCTTGCCAAAGGAGATGAAAACCAAGAAGAGAAAACAGCAGACAAGAAAAAAAATACAAGAACTAGAGAAATCGGGTTGTTAACCCTTCCGTAGAATGTTTCTCAGAGAGGTTTGATCGTGTTCTGAAGAAATACGGTGTGACCACTGGCATGCGTCCCCACACTGAATTAATAAACACAAGAAAGATGTAGATAATGCACAAAAAGAACAATTCACGATGATCGAATCAAATTGTCGCAGTCAACCACCAACAATTGCGATCTTACGGACAACACAACTACTGAAAATCTTATCATAGACTGGGACGAAGCTGATGTGGTAAAGATACGGGGTGACACAGAAGTAGAAGACACGTGGAATAGGCCACGTTGATACCCAAGACCAAGACAGCGATAACACGAGACGAGTGCAATTACAAACTTTACGATCCAACGTCATTAGTACTGATGAAGTCGCCTTGATAAGGAGACGACAATTTCTACAAAGAAAAATAAACAAGTTTCTCTATGTCAACATAACAATTTCATATTGAACTGGAACAGCATACATCATACATAGACGTACCATTCTGGCAGTTGACGCCATTATAGCCACCAGCGCAGGAACAGGTGTATGTGTTCACTCCTCCATCAGTGCAAGTGCCACCATTCTGACATGGTTTGCTGTCACATTCGTCCACGTCTATTCAAGATAACAGCAAAATTTATTGGAATTGCACGATTTATGTAATACTACACATTGGAGCAAATAAAGTCCTACATGATCCGGTAATGAATTAACAGCGGTTGTACTTTTATGCAACATCAACAAAAGTTCATGGATAATAATGTGGCGTATCAAACGACATAGTAGATTGCTCAACGTACGTTGTTTCTGAAGCGGAGTCATATAGCATTTTAGTAATTGGCATGCTAAGATATTATTCACCACGAACATATGGATAATGTAAAGAGGCTCAAAAGTGCAGATACTTGGGGAATCTACCAAAGCTTAAACAATACCTCACACCTCTCAGTACGCACATATATTATACTTTTGTTCAGATAAGTGATCTAAAACATAACACAAAGGTACCATAAGACTTGTACAGAATTGCCAATTTGTAAAAGTAAATAACTATGCCAATGTAGTAATAGAACTTTGGGCAAGTCTAGCAATATCCTCTCTAAACGAGAGTGTTAGTGAAACAGATTTTTCATGCTAAGCATGTGCAAAGTACAGTGGTCACATTGATACCATTTATTAGCTTACTTAATTAAAAAGTTGGTATAAAATATGTTATGGTGTGTTGTTCTAAAGCAATATTATCCAAATGAAAGGAAATTTGTATTACTGTTTCCTCTACTTCTCCTATCTTTATTTTTGACAAAAAACATTTATATCAATGTTTTAATACATATTCAATATATATATGTATATATATATATGTATATGTATATATATATATATATATATATATATATATATATATATATATATATATATATATATATATATATATATATATATATATATATATATATATATATATATATATATATATATATATGTGTGTATATATATATGTATATAAATATAAATAAATGTATATATATATATATAAACACATATATACATATATATTTATATATATATATATTTATATATATATATATATATATATATATATATATATATATATAAACACATATATATATATATATATATATATATATATATATATATATATATATATATATATATATATATATATATATGTATATAAATATAAACACATATACATATACATATATATATAAATATATATTTATATATATATATATATATATATATATATATTTCATTGATGGTAGTATCTACAAAAATTATATCCCATTTTATATGTTATTTCCAAGTTCCTGTGTCCAGCATTACCTTTAGCAGGCATACTATGTATTTGAATAACTTCGTCTTGTATTTCAACCCCACTAACAATAAGTTGTACAATACAGTAAACAACATTTATCAGGATAGTTAGTTTTCATGCTGACATTGTTATTTTCGCATATCCGAACTTGTTTTTATCTTTGTCGAAGTGTTTGACTGATGAAGGTGAAAGTTCGTAATAATTGTGAAATCCACAGTGTACAGAAAGAATGGCCACATCGACCAGTATCTGAATTTCAAGTCTCTTCTTCCCAAGCACCAGAAGTTAGAAATAGTGAGAACTCTTGTGAACAGGTGTGAGATGACTACTTCTGATGACATTTAAAAGGAGCCCATGGAAGGTGCAAATATCCGTCCTGGGCCTTGCCAAAGGAGATGAAAACCAAGAAGAGAAAACAGCAGACAAGAAAAAAAATACAAGAACTAGAGAAATCGGGTTGTTAACCCTTCCGTAGAATGTTTCTCAGAGAGGTTTGATCGTGTTCTGATGAAATACGGTGTGACCACTGGCATGCGTCCCCACACTGAATTAATAAACACAAGAAAGATGTAGATAATGCACAAAAAGAACAATTCACGATGATCGAATAAAATTGTCGCAGTCAACCACCAACAATTGCGCTCTTACGGACAACACAACTTCTGAAAATCTTATCATAGACTGGGACGAAGCTTATGTGGTAGAGATACGGGGTGACACAGAAGGAGAAGACACGTGGAATAGGCCACGTTGATACCCAAGACCAAGACAGCGATAAAACGAGACGAGTGCAATTACGAACTTTACGATCCAACGTCATTAGTACTGATGAAGTCGCCTTGATAAGGAGACGACAATTTCTACAAAGAAAAAAAAACAAGTTTCTCTATGTCAACATAACAATTTCATATTGAACTGGAACAGCATACATCATACATAGACGTACCAATCTGGCAGTTGACGCCATTGTAGCCACCAGCGCAGGAACAGGTGTATGTGTTCACTCCTCCATCAGTGCAAGTGCCACCATTCTGACATGGTTTGCTGTCACATTCGTCCACGTCTATTCAAGATAACAGGAACATTGATTGGAATTGCACGATTTATGTAATACTACACATTGGAGCAAATAAAGTCCTACATGATCCGGTAATGAATTAACAGCGGTTGTACTTTTATGCAACATCAACAAAAGTTCCTGGAAAATAATGTGGCGTATCAACGTACATAGTAGATTGCTCAACGTACGTTGATTCTGAAGCGGAGTCATATAGCATTTTAGTAATTGGCATGCTAAGATATTATTCACCACGAACATACGGATAATGTAAAGAGGTTCAAAAGTGCAGATACTTGGGGAATCTACCAAAGCTTAAACAATACCTCACACCTCTCAGTACGCACATATATTATACTTTTGTTCAGATATGTGATCTAAAACAGAACACAAAGGTACCATAAGACTTGTACACAATTGCCAATTTGTAAAAGTAAATAACTATGCAATGTACTAATAGAACTTTGGGCAAGTCTAGCAATATCCTCTCTAAACAAGAGTGTTAGTGAAACAGATTTTTCATGCTAAGCATGTGCAAAGTACAGTGGTCACATTGATACCATTTATTAGCTTACTTAATTAAAAAGTTGGTATAAAATATGTTATGGTGTGTTGTTCTAAAGCAATATTATCCAAATGAAAGGAAATTTGTATTACTGTTTCCTCTACTTCTCCTATCTTTATTGTTTGACAACAAAACATTTATATCAATATTTTAATACATATTCAATATATATATGTATATATATATATATATATATATATATATATATATATATATATATATATATATATATATATATATATATATATATATATATATATATATGTATATATATATATATATATATATATATATATATATATATATATATATGTGTGTGTGTATATATATATATGTATATATATGTATATAAATATATATATATGTATATATATATATATATATATATAAACACATATATACATATATATATATATATATATATATATATATATATATATATATATATATATATATATATATATATATATATATATATATATATATATATATATATATATGTATATATATATGTATATAAATATATATATATATATATATATTTATATATATATATATAAACACATATACATATATATATATATAAATATATATATATATATATATATATATATATATATATATATATATATATATATATATATATATATATATATATATATATATATTTCATTGATGGTAGTATCTACAAAAATTATATCCAATTTTATATGTTATTTCCAAGTTCCTGTGTCCAGCATTACCTTTAGCAGGCATACTATGTATTTAAATAACTTCGTCTTGTATTTCAACCCCACTAACAATAAGTTGTACAATACAGTAGACAACATTTATCAGGATAGTTAGTTTTCATGCTGACAATATTATTTTCGCATATCCGAACTTGTTTTTATCTTTGTCGAAGTGTTCGACTGATGAAGGCGAAAGTTCGTAATAATTGTGAAATCCACAGTGTACAGAAAGAATGGCCACATCGACAAGTATCTTAATTTCACGTCCCTTCATCCCAAGCACCAGAAGTTAGAAATAGTGAGAACTCTTGTGAACAGGTGTGAGACGACTACTTCTGATGACACTTAAAAGGAGCCCATGGAAGGTGCAAATATCCGTCCTGGGTCTTGCCAGAGGAGATGAAAACCAAGAAGAGAAAACAGCAGACAAGAAAAAAATTACAAGAACTACAGAAATTGGGTTGTTAACCCATACGTAGAATGTTTCTCAGAGAGGTTTGATCGGGTTCTGAAGAAATACGGTGTGACCACTGCCATGCGTCCCCACATTGAATTAATAAACACAAGAAAGATGTAGATAATGCACAAAAAGAACAATTCACGATGATCGAACAAAATTGTCGCAGTCAACCACCAACAATTCCGCTCTTACGGACAACACAACTACTGAAAATCATATCATAGACTGGGACGAAGCTCATGTGGTAGAGATACGGGGTGACACAGAAGTAGAAGACACGTGGAATAGGCCACGTTGATACCCAAGACCAAGACAGCGATAACACGAGACGAGTGCAATTACAAACTTTACGATCCAACGTCATTAGTACTGATGAAGTCGCCTTGATAAGGAGACGACAATTTCTACAAAGAAAAATAAACAAGTTTCTCTATGTCAACATAACAATTTCATATTGAACTGGAACAGCATACATCATACATAGACGTACCA
Source organism: Lamellibrachia columna (assembly GCA_963662155.1). Taxonomy (NCBI): domain Eukaryota; kingdom Metazoa; phylum Annelida; class Polychaeta; order Sabellida; family Siboglinidae; genus Lamellibrachia; species Lamellibrachia columna. The sequence goes on from OY759263.1 coordinate 11,616,011, forward strand.
TTCTGGCAGTTGACGCCATTATAGCCACCAGCGCAGGAACAGGTGTATGTGTTCACTCCTCCATCAGTGCAAGTGCCACCATTCTGACATGGTTTGCTGTCACATTCGTCCACGTCTATTCAAGATAACAGCAAAATTTATTGGAATTGCACGATTTATGTAATACTACACATTGGAGCAAATAAAGTCCTACATGATCCGGTAATGAATTAACAGCGGTTGTACTTTTATGCAACATCAACAAAAGTTCATGGATAAAAATGTGGCGTATCAAACGACATAGTAGATTGCTCAACGTACGTTGTTTCTGAAGCGGAGTCATATAGCATTTTAGTAATTGGCATGCTAAGATATTATTCACCACGAACATATGGATAATGTAAAGAGGCTCAAAAGTGCAGATACTTGGGGAATCTACCAAAGCTTAAACAATACCTCACACCTCTCAGTACGCACATATATTATACTTTTGTTCAGATAAGTGATCTAAAACATAACACAAAGGTACCATAAGACTTGTACAGAATTGCCAATTTGTAAAAGTAAATAACTATGCCAATGTAGTAATAGAACTTTGGGCAAGTCTAGCAATATCCTCTCTAAACGAGAGTGTTAGTGAAACAGATTTTTCATGCTAAGCATGTGCAAAGTACAGTGGTCACATTGATACCATTTATTAGCTTACTTAATTAAAAAGTTGGTATAAAATATGTTATGGTGTGTTGTTCTAAAGCAATATTATCCAAATGAAAGGAAATTTGTATTACTGTTTCCTCTACTTCTATCTTTATTTTTGACAAAAAACATTTATATCAATGTTTTAATACATATTCAATATATATATATGTATATATATATATGTGTATATATATATATATATATATATATATATATATACGACAATTTCTACAAAGAAAAAAAAACAAGTTTCTGTATGTCAACATAACAATTTCAATTTGAACTGGTACAGCATACATCATACATAGACGTACCAATCTGGCAGTTGACGCCATTGTAGCCACCAGCGCAGGAACAGGTGTATGTGTTCACTCCTCCATCAGTGCAAGTGCCACCATTCTGACATGGTTTGCTGTCACATTCGTCCACGTCTATTCAAGATAACAGCAAAATTTATTGCAATTGTACGATTTATGTAATACTACACATTGGAGCAAATAAAGTCCTACATGATCCGGTAATGAATTAACAGCGGTTGTACTTTTATGCAACATCAACAAAAGTTCATGGATAATAATGTGGCGTATCAACCTACATAGAAGATTGCTCAACATACGTTGTTTCTGAAGCGGAATCATATAGCAATTCAGTTATTGGCATGCTAAGGTATTATTCACCACAAACAAACGGATTATGTTAAATGGCTCTAAAGTGCAGAGAATTGGGGAACCTACCAAAGACAAAACAATACGTAGGCATTGCAGACGCACGGCACCCGATACCTCAAACCTCTCAGTACACTCATATATTATACTTTTGTTCAGATATGTGATATAAAACAGGACACAAGGGTGCCATAAGACTTGTACAGAATTGCTAATTTGTAAAAGTAAATAACTATGCCAATGTAGTAATATAACTTTTGGGCAAGTCTAGCAATGTCCTGTCTAAACGAGAATGTTAGTTAAAACAGATTTTTCCTGCTAAACTTGTACAAAGTATAGTGGTCACAGTGATACCATTTATTAGCTTACTTAATTAATAAGTTGGTATAAAATATGTTATGGCGTATTGTACTAATGCAATATCATCACGACAGGTGTTTTGCTTTACTGATTCCTAGTTATATTACCTTTTTTGTTTGACAGAAAATATTTATATCAAAATTTTAATACATATTCAATATCCCAAAATTTCAAGTTGATCTCCTCTTAGCCTACTAGTTTCGAAATTTGTTAAAACACATTTTTTCTAGGCGTCCTTCATAACAAAAGTCTCTCACTTCTGGAATCACTGCAGTTTGTGTGTATTCTTTCAAGCGTGTCTATATCTTTCTTACGATATGGTCTCCAAACTTATATATAAAATTCTAAATAAGACCTATCTATTGATTTTACAGTGGTATAAAAACATATGTAATATATATCCTCATCAATCCAAACATTTGATTACCCTTTGATATATATATATATATATATATATATATATATATATATATATATATATATATATATATATATATATATATATATATATATATATATATATATATATATATATATATATATATATATATATATATATATATATACATATATATATCCTTATCAACAAACATTTGATTACCCTCACCACCAAAACTCAAGCCGATCGTCAAACATCGAAGACAAGAACGGGTCCCTTTGTGGGATCTTATACTTCTCCTGGCATAGACACCAAATGGAAGGGCCCAGCGGCTTTTAGTGTATCTTTCGAAAGACAGGGGCAACGTGAGATGAAGAAAATTTCCCAAGTTTCGAAATGGCAGCATCTGATTTCGAACATCTGTCCTCTCGACCAAAACCCCGACGCTCTACCACACGACCATAGCACCCCGTGCAGTGATTTGTCAGAAAAGCGTGAGATATCGATTAGAATAAATATTATTAGTATTACTGTTAGATTGGAGTCCTGATTTAAGCGCCCCTTTGTAATTTGTGTATTCTGCATCCTTTTCCGGTATGCCTATAAACCGTCCACATAGTTTGCTATTATTTAATAGCTTCTTCTGACATATGTATATTTCTAAACCGTTTCCTTGTTTTTCAAGGAAGCAAATTAATCAATGATACTCTCAATTTCATATTTTTTAATGTTCCAACATTCAATTGCTGTCTTGTTTCTCAACATGCTGCTCCAATCTCGCTGCTATGCCGTACAGTTCTGAAGCTTTCATACCAGTACTTATTGTTACACTTTTTCATTGACGGTGAATGCAGTATCTGAGATTTTTCAGAATGACATACTTCAACTCCTGCACGACCTCAAATTGTAAAAACTTCTCAGATGACATCATTGTCCACGGGAAGGACCAGTCCGAACATGATGTTAACCTAGATGCTGTCCTGAGGCGCTTACAGGAACACTGCTTCCGTTTGAATAAAGCAAAATGCAAGTTTGCACAGGACCATGTCACTTTCTATGGTCATGTGTTCGGAAGAGATGGTCTAGCGGCAGGGCCAAATATGCTCTTGTGAATGCCACATCACCACGAAACAAAGTCATTGTCGAGAATGGCGCGTTTCATCCCCAACTACCCCTATATCACGATTCCTATTCGAGAACTGACCCGATCAGAAACTCCATGGATTTGGGACCAACACCATGATCGAGCTTTTCAGAACTTGCAACAAGCCCTAACCAGCACCCAAGTGATGGAATACTTCGACACCAGAAAACAATCTGAAGTCATTGTAATTGCCTGCCCTACAGGCTTAGGGGGCCATAGTCATTGAAGACGGTAAAGTGATCAGCTATGCCAGCAAGGCACTATCGGACGTTGAGTCACGATATTCTCAAACAGAGAGAGAAATGCTTGCCATTGTATGGGGAATCAAACATTTCCATCTGTATGTGTACGGATCGACATTCACAGTAAGAACAAACCACGAACCACTCTTGGGGATATTCAAAGGCTCGAAACCCGCATCAGCAAGGATTGAGATCGAGATGGTGATTGCGGCTGACTCCATATGATCTAGATCTGGTGTACAAGCCCGGACGTGATGACAACAATCCAGCCGATTTCCTCAGTAGACACCCGTCCACGACCTCAAAACCAGACAGAAGCATTGCTGAAAATTACGTGCACTACGTCTGCGTGAGCTATGTCACTGAAGGAACTCTGTGATGCAACTGCACAGGACACCACTATGAACTAGCTACAATAGGCAATCAGAACACAAAGGTGGGACGATGAACTCGTCATGTCGTACACACACATTCGGTCAGAATTTGCATCACATGACGGTCTAATCCTAAGAGGAACAAGAATAGTCATCCCTGAAGCATCGCAGCAACAAGCTACAGATTTAGCTCATATAGGGTACCAGGGAATCGTGAAGACCAAGAGGTTGCTGTGGGAAAAGTTTGGTTTCCCGGCATCGATTGACAGGTAGAAAGAAGAATCCGTCAGTGCATACCATGCCAGGCAACTACAAGAAAGTCGACAAAGTCTGAACCACTCAAGATGTCCAGTCTGCCTCCAGCTCCGTGGTGCGACGTGTCTGTTGACTTTGTTGGCCCACTCCCATCGGGTGACATGTTACTAGTGGTAACAGACGACTACAGTATTTTCCCCGAAGTGGAGATCATTAAACCTACTTCAGCCAAGACCGTAATACCGAATCTTGACAACATCTTCTCAAGACAAGGCATCCCACAGAATGTGCAGACTGATAACGGGCCACCATTTCAAGGTGAAAACTTCAGAAACTTTGGCAATGACCTAGGGTTCACTCATCGACGCATAACAACACTGTGGCCACAAGCGAATGGTGAGGTGGAACGTTTCGTGGACACTCTACTAAAGGCAATCCGAACTGCACATATAGAGCAGAAAAATTGGAAACAAAAGATGTACCGATTTTTACGCCAATATCGTGCAACACCACAATGCGCTGCTGCTGAAGCCCTGCACAACAGCCTTTTCCGCACACAGTTACAACAGCCACCTGCTGACAGCGTTCTTTCGCTACTGAACACACGGTTCAAAATTCAACAGAACGATGAGCAAAGAAAACAACACATGAAACAATACGCCGACAATCGACGAAATGCAAGATATATATAGACAAAGGAGACACAGCATTGGTACGCCAGCGTCGTGTGACCAAGCTCACCCAACTCTTTGACCCAGAACCATTTACGGTGGAAAAGAGAAAAGGGAATATGATAACCGCAAGCCAGCACTCGTGTACAATCACACGAAACATTTCTCACTTCGAATCGGCCCCGTCGACACACTCGGTAATGAAGACAAATCATCTGACGATACGGAATTGTGTGTAAGTCAGAAGACGCCCATTATTGATCTGTGGCTTTCAGTGTATCTTTCGAAAGACAGGGGCAACGTGAGGTGAACGAAATTGCCCAAGTTTCGAAATGGCAGCGTCTGGTTTCGAACCTCTGTCCACTCGACCGAAACCAAGACGCTCTACGACAAGACCACCGCACCATGTGCAGTGAATTGTCAGAATAAGTATTATTAGTATTACTATTAGATTGGAATTCTGCGTTAAGTGCCTCTTTGTAATTTATGCATTCTTCATCCTTTCCGGCACGCCTATAAACCGTCCACATAGTTTGCTTGTACGCTATTATTTAATAGCTTCGTTTCACAAAGTTTCTTTCTAAACCGTTTTCTTAGTTTTTCAAGGGACTAAAGTAATCAACGATACTCTTAATTTTATATTGTTTACATGTTTTTCCAATTTAGCTGGAATACCGCACTGCTCTGAAGCCTCCACACCAGTACTTATTGTTATACGTTTTCATTGATGGTAGTACCTAGACAAATTATATCCCATTTTATATGTTATTTTTAAGTTCCTGTGTCCTGCAGTACTTTTAACAGGCATACTATGCATTATAGTAGAGCAATCTTGTATTTTATATCCATTAACAATAAGTGGTACAATACAATAGATCATATTTCTTGGGACAGTTCGTTTTCATGTTGAAATTGTTATTTTGGCATATCCAAACTTGGTTTAGTCTTTGTAGAAATGTTCGTCTTATCAAGGCGGAAGTTCGTAATGATAGAGAAATCCAGTGTACATAAAGAATGGCCACATCGACCAGAATCTCAACTTCACGTCCCTTCATCCCAAGCACCAGACGTTAGAAATAGTCAGAACCTTTGTGAATAGGTGTGAGACAACAACATCTGATGACACTTAAATGGAGCCCTTGCAAGTTGCAATTATCCGTCTTGGGCCTCGAGAAAGGAGATGAAAAAAAGAAGAGAAAAACAGCAGACAACACAACAAATATAAAAAAATTACAGAAACCAGGTTGTCATCCCACACGTAGAGTAGAAGGTGTTTCAGGGAAGGTTGATCGGGTTCTGAAGAAATACGGGGTGACCACAGCCATGCGTCCCCACACAACACTAAGACGTCTGTTGGTACCCCCAAAGGGCAAAGTAGTACTAGAAGAAAACGGTGAACTAGTCTACACATACTGTGTAATATTTGTGGCGCATCCCACAGAGGAGAGACAGGGAAATTGTTTAACGCCAGACTGAATTAACGAACAAAACAATCATGCAGAGAATGCACACAAAAAAACAACAACAGGCGGTGAGCGAAAAAAGTGATCGCAGTCAACCACCAACAAGTCCGCCCGTAAGGATCATACAACCACCGAAAACCATATCATAGACTAGGGGGAGAAAAAGTGGTAGAGATAAGGAATCACACAGAATAAATTAATAAATTTACGTTCCAACGTTATTGGTACTGATGAAGTCGCCTTGATAAGGCGATAACAATTTCTACTAAGGACAGCATACATCATACGTAGACGAACCGTTCTGGCAGTTGACGCCATTGTAGCCACCAGCGCAGGAACAGGTGTATGTGTTCACTCCTCCATCAGTGCAAGTGCCACCATTCTGACATGGTTTGCTGTCACAGTCGTCCACGTCTATTCAAGAGAACAGAAAAAGTTATTGCAATTGCACGTTTTATGTCGTACAACACATCGGAGCAAATACAGTCCTACGCGTAAAAGTAAATAACTTTTGTTCAGATATGTGATATAAAACTTGACACAAGCGTACCATAAAACTTTAGAGAATTGCCAATTTGCAAAAGTAAATAACTATGCCAATGTAGTAAGAGGACTATGGGCAGGCCTAGAAATGTCCTCTGTCTAAACGCGAATATTAATTAAATCGATTTTTCATGCTAAGCATGTACAAAGTATAATGGTCACAGTAATATCACTTATTATCTTACGTAATTAACAAGTTGGTATAAAATACGTTCTGGTGTTTTGTTCTAATACAATATCATCGAAATGACAGTTATCGTGCTTTACTAATTCCTCTTCCCTAGTTCCATTATATTTCTTGTTTGAGAAAAAAATATTTATATCACTATTTTAATACACATTCAATATCCCAAAACATCAGTTTTATCTCCACCTAGTAATCAAATACTATTTCGATTGATCAGGAAATATATTACATAATGTTGTTGTTGTTGAAATTGTTATTTTCGCTTATCCGAACCTGTTTTTATCTTTGTTCGTCTTATGAAAGCGAAAGTTCGTAATAATTGTGAAATCCATTGTACAGAAAGAATGGCCACATCAACCAGTATGTAAACTGAACGTCCCTTCATCCCAAACACCAGAAGTTAGAAATAGTCAGAACCCTTGTGAACAGGTGGGAGACTATTACTTCTGATGACACTTAAAAGCAGCCCTTGGAAGGTGCAAATATCCGTCCTGGGCCTTTACAGAGGAGATGAAAACCAAGAAGAGAAAACAGCAGACCAAAAAAAAATTACAGGAACTACAGAAATCGGGTTGTTAATCCTTAAGTAGAATGTTTCTCAGAGAGGTTTGATCGGGTTCTGAAGAAATACGGTGTGACCACTGCCATGCGTCCCCACACTGAATTAATAAACACAAGAAAGAAGTAGATAATGCAAAAAAAGAACAATACACGATGAGCGAAAAAATGGTCGCAGTCAGCCACCAATAATTCCGCACTTTCGGACAACACAACTACTGAAAACCATATCATAGGCTGGGATGGAGCACATGTGGTAGAGATAGGGAGTCACACAGAAGGAGAAGACACGTGAAAGAGACCACAAGGATACCCAAGACCAAGACAGCGATAACACGAGACGAGTCCAATTACGAACTTTACGATCCAACATCATTAGTACTGATGAAGTCGCCTTGATAAGGAGACGACAATTTCTACAAAGAAAAAAAAACAAGTTTCTGTATGTCAACATAACAATTTCAATTTGAACTGGTACAGCATACATCATACATAGACGTACCAATCTGGCAGTTGACGCCATTGTAGCCACCAGCGCAGGAACAGGTGTATGTGTTCACTCCTCCATCAGTGCAAGTGCCACCATTCTGACATGGTTTGCTGTCACATTCGTCCACGTCTATTCAACATAGTAGCAAAGTCGTTACAATTGCACAATTAATGCAGTACTACACATCGGAGCAAATACAGTCCTACACGAAAGGCAATGACTTAATAGTGGTTGCACTTTTTATGCAACATCAACATCAATTCATACAGCATTTCAGTTATTGGCATGTAAAAATACTATTCGCCACGAACATACGGATAATGCAAAATGGCTCAAACGTGCAGAGAATTGGGGAGCCTACAAAAGCCTAAACAATACGTTGACATTTCAGGTGCACGGCACCCGATACCTCACACCTCTTAGTACACACATATTTTTTTTCTTCAGGTATGTCATACTAAGCAGGACTCAAGGGTAATATAAGACTTGGACAGAATTGCCAATTTGTAAAAGTAAATAACTATGCCAATGTAGTAATAGTACTTTGGGCAGGTCTAGCAATGTCCTCTCTAAACGAGAGTGTTAGTGAAACAGATGATCGAACAAAATTGTCGCAGTCAACCACCAACAATTCCGCTCTTACGGACAACACAACTACTGAAAACCATATCATAGACTGGGACGAAGTTCATGTGGTAGAGATACGGAGTCACACAGAAGGAGAAGACACGTGGAATAGGCCACGTTGATACCCAAGACCAAGACAGCGATAAAACGAGACGAGTGCAATTACGAACTTTACGATACAAAGTCATTAGTACTGATGAAGTCGCCTTGATAAGGAGACGACAATTTCTACAAAGAAAAAAAAACAAGTTTCTGTATGTCAACATAACAATTTTAATTTGAACTGGTACAGCATACATCATACATAGACGTACCAATCTGGCAGTTGACGCCATTGTAGCCACCAGCGCAGGAACAGGTGTATGTGTTCACTCCTCCATCAGTGCAAGTGCCACCATTCTGACATGGTTTGCTGTCACATTCGTCCACGTCTATTCAACATAATAGCAAAGTCGTTACAATTGCACAATTAATGCAGTACTACACATCGGAGCAAATACAGTCCTACACGAAAGGCAATGACTTAATAGTGGTTGCACTTTTTATGCAACATCAACATCAATTCATACAGCATTTCAGTTATTGGCATGTAAAAATACTATTCGCCACGAACATACGGATAATGCAAAATGGCTCAAACGTGCAGATAATTGGGGAGCCTACAAAAGCCTAAACAATACGTTGACATTTCAGGTGCACGGCACCCGATACCTCACACCTCTTAGTACACACATATTTTTTTTCTTCAGGTATGTCATACTAAGCAGGACTCAAGGGTAATATAAGACTTGGACAGAATTGCCAATTTGTAAAAGTAAATAACTATGCCAATGTAGTAATAGTACTTTGGGCAGGTCTAGCAATGTCCTCTCTAAACGAGAGTGTTAGTGAAACAGATGATCGAACAAAATTGTCGCAGTCAACCACCAACAATTCCGCTCTTACGGACAACACAACTACTGAAAACCATATCATAGACTGGGACGAAGTTCATGTGGTAGAGATACGGAGTCACACAGAAGGAGAAGACACGTGGAATAGGCCACGTTGATACCCAAGACCAAGACAGCGATAAAACGAGACGAGTGCAATTACGAACTTTACGATACAAAGTCATTAGTACTGATGAAGTCGCCTTGATAAGGAGACGACAATTTCTACAAAGAAAAAAAAACAAGTTTCTGTATGTCAACATAACAATTTCATATTGAACTGGAACAGCATACATCATACATAGACGTACCAATCTGGCAGTTGACGCCATTGTAGCCACCAGCGCAGGAACAGGTGTATGTGTTCACTCCTCCATCAGTGCAATTGCCACCATTCTGACATGGTTTGCTGTCACATTCGTCCACGTCTATTCAAGATAACAGCAAAAGTTATTGCAATTGCACTATTTATGTAATACTACACATTGGATCAAATAAAGTCCTACATGATCCGGTAATGAATTAACAGCGGTTGTACTTTTATGCAACATCAACAAAAGTTCATGGATAATAATATGGCGTATCAACCGACATAGTAGATTGCTCAACGTACGTTGATTCTGAAGCGGAATCATGTAGCATTTCAGAAATTGGCGTGCTAAGATATTATTCACCACGAACATACGGATAATGTAAAGAGGCTCAAAAGTGCAGATACTTGGGGAATCTACCAAAGCTTAAACAATACCTCACACCTCTCAGTACGCACATATATTATACTTTTGTTCAGATATGTGATCTAAAACAGGACACAAAGGTACCATAAGACTTGTACAGAATTGCCAATTTGTAAAAGTAAATAACTATGCCAATGTAGTAATAGAACTTTGGGCAAGTCTAGTAATATCCTCTCTAAACGAGAGTGTTAGTGAAACAGATTTTTCATGCTAAGTACAGTGGTCGCAGTGATACCATTTATTAGCTTACGTAATTAAAAATTAGGTATAAAATATGTTCTGGTGTGTTGTTCTAATGCAATATCATCACAATGACAGGTGGTTTGCATTTCTGATTCCTCTGCGTCTCTTATCTTTCTTGTTTCATAAAAAAATATGTATATCAACATTTTAGTACACATTCAATATCCCAAAATCAATTTTATGTCCTCTTAGCCTACTAGTTTATTAAGCCACATTCATCTAGGCGTTCTTCATAACAAAGGTCTCTCTATTCTGGAATTATTTTAGTTGGTTTGTAATCGTTCAAGCGTGTTTATATCCTTCTTACGATATGGTCTTCATTGATGGTAGTACCTAGAAAAATTATATCCAATTTTATATGTTATTTCCAGGTTTCGGTGTCCTGCAATACTTTTAGCAGGTATACTATGTATTTGAGTAACGTCGTCTTGTATTTGAACTCCACTAACAATAAGTGGTACAATATAGTAGAGAACATTTCTCAGAATACTTAGTTTTCATGTTGAAATTGTTATTTTCGCATATCCGAACGTGTATTTATCTTTGTTGACATGTTCGTCTGATGAAGGCGAAAGTCCATAATAGTCGTGAAATCCACATATTGCAGAAAGAACAGCCACATCGACCAGTATTTGAACTTCACGTCCCTTCATCCCAAGCACCAGAAGTAAGACGACAACTTCTGATGACACTTAAAATGAGCCTTTGGAAGGTGCAAATATCCGTCCTGGGCTTTGACAGAGGAGATGAAAACCAAGAAGAGAAAACAACAGACAAGACATTTTTTTTTAACCTACAGAAACCGGGTTGTCATCCCTTACGTAGAATGTGCCTCAAAAAAGGTTTGATCGGGTTCTGAAGAAATACACATCATTAGTAGTGATCTGGTTCTGAAGAAATATGGGGATACCACAGCCATGCGTCCCCACACTGAATCAATGAACACAAGAAAGATGTAGAGAATGCACAAAAAGACAAATACACGATGAGCGAAACAAAAATGGTCGCAGTCAACCACCAACAATGTCGCTCTTACGGACAACACAACTACCAAAAATCATATCATAGACTGGGACGAAGCTGATGTGGTAGAGATAGGGAGTCACGCAGATGGAGAAGACACGTGAAAGAGGCCACATGGATACCCAAGAAAAAGACAGCGATAAAACGAGACGAGGGCAATTACGAACTTTACGATCCAACGTCATTAGTAGTGATGCAGTCGTCTTGATAAGGCGGTGACACTTTCTACAAAGGAAAAAAGCAAGTTTCTATATGTAAACATAACAATTTCAACATGAACTGGTACAGCACACTTCATAGATATACGTACCATTCTGGCAGTTGACGCCATTGTAGCCATCAGAGCAGGAACAGTTGTATGTGTTCACTTCTCCATCAGTACAAGTGCCACCGTTCTGACATGGGTTGCTGTCACAGTCGTTTAAGTCTATTCAAGATAACAGCAAAAGTTATTGCAATTGCACGACTAATGCAGTACTACATGAACGGTAATAACTTAATAACTTAATAGTGGTTGCACTTTTTTTAACACAATTTCATGGATAATAATGTGTCGTATCATCCCACATAATACACAGTTGAACGTACGTTGTTTCTGAAGCGGTTTCATAGAGCATTTCAGCTATTGGCATGCTAAAATATTATTCACCACGAACATACCCATGAAATAACGTTTACGCCCGCACAATTTGTTACTCGTAAGTAATATTATGTCATATTTTGGAAGCCATCAACATCAAAAAGTCAAGCCGATCGTCAAACATCGAAGACAAGAACGGGTCCCTGTGTGGGATCTTATACTTCATACACCAGATAGAAGGGCCCTGTGGCTTTTAGTGTATCTTTCGAAAGACAGGGGCAACGTGAGGTGAACGAAATTGCCCAAGTTTCGAAATGGCAGCATCTGTTTTCGAATCTCCACTCGACCGAAGCCCCGACGCTCTACCACACGACCACAGCACCCCGTGCAGTGAATTGTCAGAATAAGTATTATTAGTATTACTATTAGATTTGAATTCTGCATTAAGTGTCCCGTTTTAATTTGTGTATTCTTCATCCTTTCTAGTAAGCTTATAAACCATCCCCATAGTTTGCTTGTACGCTATTTTTAATAGCTTCTTTTGACAAATATTTCTTTCTAAACCGTTTTACTTGTTTTTTGAAGGGAGCAAATTAATCAATGATACTCTCAATTTCATATTTTAGAATGTTCCAACATTAAGTTGCTGTCTTATTTCTCAGCATGCTGTTATAATCTCGCTGCTATACCGCACTGCTCTGAAACTTCCATACCAGAACTTATTGTTACACTTTTTCATTGAAAAATATATTCTATTTTGTATGTTATTTTCAAGTTCATGTGTCCTGCAGTACTTTTTAATACTATGTATTTGAGTTACAAAGTCTTGTATATTAACTTCACTAAAAATAAGTGGTACAATACAGTAGTAAACATTTCTTGCGATAGTTCGTTTTGATGTTGAAAATGTTATTTTGGCATATCCAAACTTGTTTTGTTTTTATCTTTGAAGAAATGTTCGTCTTTTTAAGGCGACATTTCGTAATAATTGTGAAATCCACAGTGTACAGAAAGATCAGCCACATCGACCAGTATCTGAACTTCACGTCCCTTCATCCCAAGCACCAGAAGTTAGAAATAGTGAGAACTCTTGTGAACAGGTGTGAGACCACTACTTCTGATGTCACATAAAAGGAGCTTTTAGAAGGTGCAATTACTCGTCCTGGGCCTTGAAAAAGTAGATGAGAAACAAAAAGAGAAAAGAACAGACATAAAATTAAAGAAACCAGATTGTTAACCCATACGTAGAGTAGAGGGTGTCTCAGAGAGGGGTGATCAAAGGGTTACCCTTTGATATATATATATATATATATATATATATATATATATATATATATATATATATATATATATATATATATATATATATATATATATATATATATATATATATATATATATATATATATATATATATATATTCGCAGTTTTATACGTCTTCACAATACTCAGACCATATTCCGAGAACATGACTTTTTGGTAGTGAGAGCTTTCAAGATATGACTTAACATTACTTAATATAAACACATATATATATATATATATATATATATAAATGTGTTTATATTAAGTAATGTTAAGTCATATCTTGAAAGCTCTCACTACCAAAAAGTCATGTTCTCGGAATATGGTCTGAGTATTGTGAAGACGTATAAAACTGCGAATTGAACACACACGCCAAAGTCTTCAGAACATCGCCTCAGAATGACTACACCGATACGCATATTCTAAGAGTAGAAACAGAGAAGGCGGTCCGGATGCGGAAGACTTAAACTACCCAAGGTTTTGGCAACGTTCTAGTAGAACTCGATAAACATGGAGGAGACGCAGTCGTATATATAATCGTGATCATATACCAAATGATATGTGAGTTTAAGAGCGGACAAAATATATGATAATAACACTACCAAAGAGAGTGCCGCTGTTAGAATTACAGAGCCATCAACTTGATCACTCACTCTAGCAAAGCAGTGCTACGAATTATACTCAACCGACTGCTATGGCCACTTTTATGACGTAATCATCTTTCTCTTCTCGCCACTTGATCATACTATAACAAGGTCTTCATCTTAATCACGCAACGGACGAATCCGTAATGCGGGCAATCACCAAAGCTGTAGGGCGCCAAGAGCCACTCCTCACTTCGGTGAAACGTTACAATGGTTCGGCCACATATGAAGACATAACGCACTGGCGTACGAGATCATCTTAGGCACGATCAAGGACGGACGAAGAAGAGGCAGACCACCGAAAATGTGGATAGACAACGCCGGAGAACGGACAGGTCACCCCTGTGTGAGTGATTGACTTTTGAGTTATTGTGTGATTGAGTGATCCTTACATACATACATGATAACCCACTTTAACACTTTCCCACTTTCACAGTTTGTTCCGCCGTATCTGCCGCCGCATTTGCACGTATAACTCATGCCTTTCCTCGTACATGTTCTTTCAAAGCATAACATAACAATTGTTTATCTTTAAATTGCAACCAGCTTTTTTCTTAGGTGCCTCTGTACTCGAAAATGTCAGGCATAAAACAAGTATCGCAGTTGAAGTGTCAGAACAATGAGAGCTCATTTTGATCTGGACCATGTGGTTGGTTAGCGATGTAGCTACTACCCTAACTTCTAACATCGGAAATGGACTGTCATTGATGTGATTATTCAATAGCATCGCTATCGGGGAAAGAAAACAATGGAAGTCCATTAGTAGCTTACTTAGTGTAGTAAGCACATGTCTAGCTAACCATATGGTGCATATCAAAACACTATGTGTGATTAAATATTGCGAGTGTGTGTGTGTGTGCGCGCGTTCATATATATATATATATATATATATATATATATATATATATATATATATATATATATATATATATATATATATATATATATATATATATATATATATATATATATACCATTACAAGGATATTTGAACTCAATTACTTCAACAAAAGCTACTGTTGTATGCACCACCAAACCTGTATGCATTACTTTTCGACTACTGTGTATGTTAGAAATATGTTGCTGTTGTAACTGGAAATGGGGTGTTGTGACTTTTAGGATGTTCGTTTTCGGGACCACCATCGGACATATAGACTGAAAAGAAAATTGAACTTATTAATGTAACATAATTATACATTCTAATGTGACCTTTGCATTTGTTGCAAGTGATCAAACTGCCAACTGGAATTTATAATATTTATTTATATTATCGCTAGTCGTAGTTATTTTTAAGGCATACCTAGTCCATAAACAAACACCTCACACAGTGTCAGATATTCGCGTCTGCCACGTATTGTGATCTTCAGCGTTGACCCTGTCGTGTTATGAGGACATCTGAATGATTTTGTCTCTCCAGTTATCATGCTGTTGCGAAGCGATCCACACTTCTGCGAATGGTCCTTACGTGGACCAATGGTAATGTCGAAATTCCTCAGGCGATTACCTGATGAAGAAGATGGAATACCGATACAGCAATTAAGATTCCAGTAGACACGTCAATGATTGCACATATCAATTGTTTGCATTTTTTATTATTATACCGTGTACTATAAGCGTATGTGGTGAAAATATTGTCACATATAAAAACAAAACGACTGCTAATAAATCAGCTTAATTACTCACCACAACAGTCAGCGCGATTTGTTATGATCACTTCATACACCATAATTTTTTTTCGGAAAGTAACCATCCACCAAGGATTCTTTTCTTTTTTTGTGTGGGTACAGCTGCGGTGGTCATATACACCATCTGTGTTGCCATCTATTGCCCATTGAGCCTTGTTATTGTAGTAACTTGAAGACTGTGTTGCACTGCCTTCAAGTGCGACGTTTGTCCCCACAGCTGTCATAAAACATATCGGTGTGAGGGATCTCGCAAGCTAACGCTGCAGTTGTAAAATAGTAGATATATTGTGTGTGTGTATATATATATATATATATATATATATATATATATATATATATATATATATATATATATATATATATATATATACATATATATATATATATATATATATATATATATATATATATATATATATATATATATATATATATATATATCGTACAACGTCACCACTGAATAACAGCCCCGTGTCCTTCATAGAATGCTATTGTTCAACTACACTCCCGTGTCCTTCATAGAACGTCACTATTCAACTACGGCCCCATGTCCAAATACAATGTCGCCATTAAACTACTGTCCCGTGTACATCGTACAACGTCACCACATGCTATCGTTCAACTACAGCCCCATGTCCTTCATAGAACTTCACCATTCAATTACAGCCCCGTGCCCATCATAGAACGTCACTATTCAACTACTGCCCCGTGTCCATCGCACAACTCATAGAACGCCAACATTCAACTTACAACCCCGTATCCTTCATAGAACGTGAACATTCAACTACAGTCCAGTGTTCATCATAAAACGTCACCATTCATCTATAGTCCAGTATCCTTCATACAACGTGACCATTCAACTACTGTCCCTTGTCCATCATAGAACGTCACCATTCAACTACAGATAAAACGGTACCATTCAACTACAGTCCAATGTCCTTCATAGAATGTCACCATTCAACTACATCCCCGTGTCCTCTATAGAACTTCACCATTCAACTACATTCCCGTGTCCATCATAGAACGATTCCATTCAACTACATCCCCGTGTCCTCTATAGAACTTCACCATTCAACTACATTCCCGTTTCCTTCATAGAACGATACCTTTCAACTACATCCCCGTGTCCTCTATAGAACTTCACCGTTCAACTACATTCCCGTGTCCATCATAGAACGATTCCATTCAACTACATCCCTGTGTCCTCTATAGAACTTCACCATTCAACTACATTCCCGTTTCCTTCATAGAACGATACCATTCAACGACATCCCCGTGTCCTCTATAGAACTTCACCGTTCAACTACATTCCCGTGTCCATCATAGAACGATTCCATTCAACTACATCCCCGTGTCCTCTATAGAACTTCACCATTCAACTACATTCCCGTGTCCACCATAGAACGATATCATTCAAGTACAGCCCCGTGTCCTCTATAGAACTTCACCATTCAACTACATTCCCTTGTCCATCATAGAACGTGACCATTCAACTACTGCCCCGTGGCCATCATAGAACGTCACCATTCATCTACAGTCACATGTAGAATGATAGAATGTCAACAGTCAACAACAGCCCCGTGTCCATCATAGAACGTCGCCATTCAACTACAGTCCAATGTCCTTCATACAAATTCACAATCCAACTACAGCACCGTATCCTCCATAGAGCTTCACCATTCAACTGTTGCCCCGTGTCCACCATAGAACTTCACCATTCAACTACTGCCCGGTGTCCTCCATAGAACTTCACCATTCAACTACTGCCCCGTGTCCTCCATAGAACTTCACCATTCAACTACTGCCCCGTGTCCACCATAGAACGTCACCAGTCAAATACAGCTTCATGTAACATTAGTCCAGGAAGAATGTGTTCAATTAACTGAAACTGGTTGTATGCGGTGGGGAAGGAAGCTGTTAATGCAGCCAAGGGTGTTATTTGAGATGCTCAGTGGCCTAACTTAACAGATAGGTGAAAAAAGGTTTTGGAAAAAATCAAATAATATTACGTGTGTCTGTCTATTTTTTTTAATGAGCGTTTCTGACCAGTAATTAGTCTAGTTTATAAGTTGTGTCAGAGTGGAAAGGCAGTCCCTGAATATGTGTTGCTTACTGATTAGGTTGTTATGCGTTTTGATATGTTTAGTGACATGAGATAAGATTATATGGTCTATGGCACGTCAGGAATATGATTCGGTAATTGGGGGCGTCACAGTTTGACTGGAATAAACATCTCCAAGCTGGAACTAGCTCATTTGTTAGAATTTTTAGAAGACTTGGTGTCATTTCGTCAGGGCCTCTTTCTTTAGATCGAATTAGTTTCAATAATTGCTTAGTCATGCCATCAGTTGTGATGCATGAGTATGGAATAGAAGCATACGGAGACGGACCTTTGTTATGCATCTGTGTGCTTGTATGCTGCTGACTGGATAAGATGGTCCAGTATGCTGTTTGAAACTGCTCTGGTAATGATGGTAACTAGTTGTGAAAGCGAGTTGTGAAGTAAGAAGTCAGTGAATGTGTCCTGCATTGCCTTAGTTCTGCCATTAGTATCTGCCCAGTCCCTCCAGTTTACGTCTGGCAAATTGAAGTCGCCTGCCATTATCGTAGTTGGTTGTTGGCGGGGATTTTTTATGTCTAATAAAATTAGAAGATCTAACGACTAGGTTTTTACCAGGTAGGCTATAATAACTGACTAGACATAGCGGTTTAGAGTTGTCCAACTAATTTCCCCATTTTCACCTAGTTCAGGCTCCTCCGAGGTAATTAAGCAGTCTTCGGTAGCAGTGAACGCGCCCCTTCATTTCATCGCGATCTTTGCGATAAACAGTGTAGTTATATGGGATTAGTTCGTAGGTAGGCACATTGCTATGTAACTTGGATTCACCACCCAGTATGAGTTCTGGTTCGTGTTGATCAATTGTTGCCCGAGAGGCTGCTTTCTGAGTTCGGGTTTTTGATGTATTAGAGTTTATGATCATCGCCTTTAGTTCTGGTTCGTGTTGATCAATTGTTGCCCGGAAGGCTGCTTTTTGCATGGTGGTTTTGATGTATTACAGTTGATGAGTTAGTTTCTTGTGTTTTAGGTTATGGTAGATGTTGTGTGGTTACTATTCGTACGTTTAATTGGAATCGAGTTTCAGGGTGCATACTTTCTGCATCATCATCATCATTGGTATGGGTTTGTTACGTCGACAAGTAAATATTTGGAAAACCGCACCTGCATTAGATCCAAGAACAATTGGATCAGTTTCTTATGGCATTATAATCAACCTCAAAGCTGTCTATACATTTTGTTTGGTACAAGAGTTCACATTTGTTGCACATTTGTTGCTCATCCATCCTCCCGTGCTTCATATTTGCACACTCCACAAAGACACAGGTATTGTGTACAACTGTGGGGTCTAGCTGGTCCCGGGTTTGTTTCAATTTGTCCGCCGAGAAAATGATCAACAACAGATGATAACAGTTGGGTTTGAATTTCAAAAGTTAGAACACTTCCGTTTGAGAAAGTACCCGCGGTTATGCATTCTCAAGCTAGATGATGTCAGTCAAATTTGATGTTTTAAGATAGCATTATAAACCATTTGTTTAGAATGGCATTCAATTCGATTAGGACACTTTTGCAGTTTAGCCCCGCACCCCAAATAACCATGCAAGCGGTCATCTACTGTTACACCATCATACATCTACCACACATATACTCGTGTATCGTGACATGTCACGTGATAAAAAAATTACACTTGCTGCGTAAACGATCAAAATTAACAAAAACTAGACATCGTTATCCAAGGCTTCGCGATGTGTGAAATTCAAAGGAACTCCATTTGGCGGCGCCACTATAACTGACGGTGTAACTGAATCAACTTTGTTTGTTTGTTTGTTTGTTTCATAAAAGAACACATCTTAGTTATATACATCAGTAGTTAGTGAGTTATTCTCGATCCGCAAGAGTGGCCCCATGTTCGGTGGTAACTAAAAATGTACATTGGGGAAACCCGTGTGAAAGTATACGGAAAGACGTGTATTATTGCTCACTCGACGTCAGCGTCTGGCGACTGCAGCACTACATCAGCATCATCAGCGCTACCTGCCGGCGAATACGACGACCTAACTCCACGTGCCGGCGACGACGACGGCGAAGGTCTGGTCATCGGACAGAGGTCATCGTTTTTTGTACTAATGGGTGGTTTAATATTAATAGGAGTCTTTTTCCAGGAATCTAAAGAAACGTTACAATGGTTGCGAATGTGAAAATCAACTAATTACACCGTCAGTTGTAATGGCGCCACCGAACGGAGTTCCTGAGAACTTCATACATCGCGAAACCTTGGCTAAGTATGTTTTTTTTTTTTTATCGTTTATTACACAGCAAGTGTAATTTTCTTATCACGTGACATGTCACGTAGTCTGAGTATATATGTGGTAGATATATATGGAGAAGCTTGGAGGCTTTAGATGGACGTTTATTGGTTATTTGGGGTGCGGGGCTAAACTGGAAAAGTACTTCGATTATATTACGTTGTACATGGTGATCATACAAAATGATTAAAGTTGTTTGTATCTTCATTCATTAACACTTGTACATGTTTTGGATATTCAAAGGTGCTTATTCTTGCGTTCGAGTGTCAGCATTCGCAAGAGTGAAGTAATGTTCTTACCTCTCCGTGTTTGACATGCTGTAATGTTACAAAACTCCCATCGTTTAGCTGGATCTGTGGTGTAGCACCAAGGGTATGTCTCTCTACAAGTGGGCATGTTTCTGCAGAAGTTCTTTGCATGGGCTCTGGAGTCTGGAAAGCCACTCGCGCAACCATACGTCTTACGATGTGGCTGCAAACATTATTTATCATCATTTATCATCATGCTAACCCACATCAATGCATGCGATGAACTGTGAGAGAGAAAGACCCACAGTCGTGTAGTGAGCATGCGGTTGAAAGTCCTGGAATATTTTTTCCATTGGCAACCATTATCACGTTTTCGTGGATGTGTGGAAAACGTGAACTGCCATTTTGTTTAAAGCTCCCTCGGAGACCATCCTCGGTGGTATTATTTTCACTGGTCTCGTTTCAGAATAATTTCCCGAAAATAAAACCTGTCTTTACATTGCAGCATATGTATACTAGCTTCGATCGTGGCGTGGCGGGGAATTTCCGTGGCGAACGACGGTGCTTAGTTATCCAGAGGAACGGCCTGGCAAAACAGGTCTGGTAAAGGCGTTCCGGGTGTTTCGCATCATAGTCTTGCTGCGTAGGTGATGTTCAAATGTCCGATTTATGTTGACACTTCCACTATTCACTTGCGTTTGTGGAAGATGGTCCCCCGATTCAAAATAATAGAACTAGATTTAAAAGTTCAATATTTTGGTACAAAAACTATTTTGTCAGTAGGTGGAGCTGTGTGCGCACGATGTCCCGTGTGTGGTAGTTGTAATCTAAGTTTTGCTAACGGTGAATTGTTGCTACAATAATGTTTGATGTTCAAACTTCCGTTAAATTGCGCTCCAATTCAAAATCATATAAACAACATTAGGAAAGACGTTCGAACACATTTCAGCTAATGTACCGCATTGTTGAGTGGCGCCGTCTGGGGATTGCAAGTTTTCCTATTGATACAGTAAACATGTTTGCATAATACAAATACGAATACTTAATCAACAATGTTTAGCTACATAACCTACAGACTTCCACAAGTATCTTAGATATTACAATCTCGAAGCGAATATCAGTGACAGCACGCTGGATATATGACCCAACAAAATCGGATCGTACGTTAATTCTCAGTTGCATGACCAAAACGCTGCCAGAGCTGCCTAACGATTGAACTCACTCCACACTTTACAAAAGACTGTCGTTGTTTGCACGTTAATACATTACTTGTTAGTCAGCTACGTGGAATGTAGGGAACACTTAATCACAAATTCACTATTTGCAAGGTATCCAATAAAATATACGCGGAATGACAATTTACGTCACCAATGTACGTAATATGACAGCGCAATCGCGGATTTTTAATAAGATGCTATCCGCTTGATGGGCTGATCGTCGATTTGCCCCCCCCCCCAGACCCCGGTGCCCTGGTGCGAGTGCACCCCCGGGTCACTACTATGGATATTGAAGGTAAATGGCTGGTGTAATCTGGGCATGTACTTTCCTTACAAAAACGAGCAGGCAATTTCAATAGGCAATGGATACAGTGAAGGTTGCATTTGTTCGTTATTGACAGGGTACTCCAATGCTTCGCGGCGGATTCGCTTAAATCCAAAAACGGCTGCTGGTATTATGTGGTATTAGTACAAAAGTGCTTAAAACACTTTTATAATTGATGTGGCCACATCAGCAGCACTATGCGGCGAGTTGGATGCACTCGTTGTGACGGAAGGTGCATTTAGGAAGTACATTCATATCACGTAAATGAGAAGGTGATTTAGGAAGTACATTCATATCACGTAAATGAGAAGGTGATTTAGGAAGTACATTCATATCACGTAAATAAGAAGGTGATTTAACAAACCCTTTGCAAAGTCCACTTTTGACACGTTCTCCCAGAATTCGTCTTAGTTTCAAAGCCGGCATAGTCCACTCCATTTCGGCCTAATGTGCATGGCAGCGGACCTGCAAATTAAATACATTTTGGTACTGTACATAATGTTTTCTATTACTGAACTCGTGTTAAGTCGAGGCTCAACGCAGCAGCAGCAGCAGCAGCAGCAGCAGCAGCAGCAGCAGCAGCAGCAGCAGCAGCAGCAGCAGCAGCAGCAGCAGCAGCAGCAGCAGCAGCAGCAGCAGCAGCAGCAGCAGCAGCAGCAGCAGCAGCAGCAGCAGCAGCAGCAGCAGCAGCAGCAGCAGCAGCAGCAGCAGCAGCAGCAGCAGCAGCAGCAGCAGCAGCAGCAGCAGCAGCAGCAGCAGCAGCAGCAGCAGCAGCAGCAGCAGCAGCAGCAGCAGCAGCAGCAGCAGCAGCAGCAGCAGCAGCAGCAGCAGCAGCAGCAGCAGCAGCAGCAGCAGCAGCAGCAGCAGCAGCAGCAGCAGCAGCAGCAGCAGCACCATTGTGTCTCATCAATAGGCACACCTTTTTTAATGAACTTACGATCAGGAAGTTTGCACATTGGAATATTGCAGTGTTCCTGTTTTATATTCGGGTCTGTCGTGTAGCAGTAAGGACGTGGTGCTTGACAACCCGATGCACTGTGTTGTCTGCAATAGTTGTTCGCCTGCTCTGGAGTATCCGGCATCGTAGATTTACACAGAATCTTGTGAGGCTGCGAACATGAATATAGTGTATAGTGAACCAACATCAAAATTTCATGAGCTTAATGATATAATTGTTAAATTATGTTTATACTTTTAAATGTTAAAGCAGTTGACAGCTCGTGTTGCGAAGTGGCAGCTCGTGTGGCGAAGTGGCAGCTCGTGTCCCAATACGTGACAGCTCCTGTGGCAAGGCGGTATATTAAGTTGTCATATGATCATTAGAAATAACATTTTTAATAACTTTGCCGGTTGCTGTAGCTATGAGGGATCCCAGTAGATGTTGTCTACTTAGATTTTCAGAAAGTTTTCGACAAAGAGTCACATCAAAATCTGCTATTTAAACTAAAAACGGATAATATCGGGGGTGGCATAATCCACTGGACAACGTGTAGTAGTAGATGGGGAGATTTCAATATGGAAATCTGGAGTTTTGAGTGGGATACCATAAGGATACGTTGTATGACCTTTATTGTTCTTAAATATAATATACAAAGGTCGGATACATTTACTTGTTGTCACTCGTTCTGGACATAAACGTATCCACTTATTCATATTCAGTCATGAAATTGTAAACAGTTACATTAATTTACTCATAAAACTGGGGATGTACCTAAATTCCCGAAGGCACTTTCCGAAACCAGTTTGTGGATTATTGCCGGTAGATATCAGGCTGAGTAACATCATTTTGGCCAAACAAACCAACTTCGCCTACGCCGGTTCATAGGCATTTTGATTTAGATCACTCAATATGTTGAGTGACGGCGATTCTGACATAAGTTTATCGGTTCAAGTCATTCCGTACATGTACGAGTCAACAACGTGGTCACAGTAAAAAACGAAGTTAGTAGCGACAGCGAGTTGTGTCAAACCAGGTCTGATTTATTGGCCGAAACCTTCGGATTCACGCCGCAGTAAACAAATGCCAAGATCAAAAGCTTCAAAAATAACATAAACGTAAATGTACAATAGTGTTGTCTGAGGTAAGTGTTTGGTCAAATTAATCTGAATGCATGGACATTCACACAAATTCAAACAGTCGCTTTGCATAAGTTAAGCTTAGCCTTGCTCTTGGCTTAGGGGGTTATGCTTATATAACAACGGCGATATAACTCTTGGCTTAGGGGGTTATGCTTATATAACAACGGCGATATAACTCTTGGCTTAGGGGGTTATGCTTATATAACAACGGCGATATAACTCTTGGCTTAGGGGGTTATGCTTATATAACAACGGCGATATAACTCTTGGCTTAGGGGGTTATGCTTATATAACAACGGCGATATAACTCTTGGTTTAGGGGGTTATGCTTATATAACAACGGCGATATAACTGAACAACGAAGTGCAGCCGACCCTGGTGGGTCGGGCTACTTACACTATTGTGATATATGTTATGCTTGACGGATTTCATAAGTTGTTAGTGGCACTGCTAGTCATTGACCACTTGTCTAGAATGCGGGCTCAGACCTCATCCTAGAGCCATATATTTTACAACTGTGTGAACTGTGAATTATATCTAAATAGTGTTTTTCTACTGATTATTATGTAATGAAACATCTTTCTCAATCATCACTGTGAAATACATTAAACGGGCCTATATATGTGTTTTAATGCACAACATATGTGTGTGTGGATGCGTGCGAGCCTGCGTGCGTGCGTGTATTTTTATTTTATGTATATGTTATGGACTTTTTGTCTTTCATAAAGATTTATTTTATATTATGGAAATGAAAAAGTAAGCATATTTTAAGATGGCGCTCGCCACCAGGTAGCACCTGGTGGCGAAATATTACTCAGTACTAACACAGGCAAAATTTCACATTGTGCACAGATATGCAAATACAATTATCACGTTACTCATCACGTTGGTCATTTAGCATTAAACTCAAGAATTGCTAGTCTTGAAGCAAAAGTATACCTTAGCATTGTGCATCAGTAAAAAAATAGATAATTATCTTACTGTATTACACAATTCCACATTATGAGGGGAAATAACCAACATTGCATTTACAGTGTCCTTTAAAAGTCTTCTATAGATCCAACCGTTGTGGTGGATGTAGTCCTCTGCCACTGCTAGTTGCCATAGCGGGTTGAGGACATGCAGCATCTACTGGCCTACTTCGCATTACTGCTGAACCACAAACGTTTGCCTGTATTTGGCTCTTTGTATGCATACCCACATGCGAACTGGGACTATATTTAGTATTTGCTCCAATACTCTCACTCGGTGCTAGCTGTAAGTTCATATCTCCCAACTCATCAGGATAATTAGATTGAGATGGTGCCTCACTACTGGGAAACATGTGTTTTCGGTTTCTTCTGTGCTCTTTCCCAAGTAGAGTTAGTTCAGTATAACTCCTGGGAATGTATTGTGTCTCTTTGCAAGGCTATACTCCCAAACCCCTTTTGGTGATCGGGACCTAATTGCCAGGCCGTGACCTGCTCGGGGTAGATCTTAGCCTCTAGCTTTCCTGTCGTGATGACATTTTGTTTATCCTGCCTTGCTTTCAACAGCTTTCTTGTGGTACCACATAAGGTTTCAACAAAGTTGCTGCTATTGGGAAGTCTGCTCTTCAGTAGTCTGCTGTTTACCATTTGTGTTGGGGCATAATTGCTAGTGCCATCTAGCGGCGTATTCTGATACTCTAGGAGTGCAAGTTGTGAATCTCTCCCAGAAGCTTTCGCAACCTTTTCACGGTTTTCACGCAATGTTCCACTTGCCCGTTGCTTTGAAAGAATCTGGAAATATGTTGGAATTCCCATTTTTCAGCGAAATTCCGACACTGTTGACAATCGTAGTGTCTGGTATTGTCTGAGACAACAGTGCTAGGAATGCCCTGTCTGGCAAACACCCGTTTCACTTTCAGAATCACTGAGGGTGCAGTCTCATCAGGTAGTTCTTCTACTTCGTGGAATTTCGAGTAGTAATCAACCATGATTAGGTACACATCCCTATCGAGGTAATACATCCACCCGTGACAATCTTGGCCCACGGACGGTCAGATATGTCATGTGACATCAACGGTTCCATAGGCTGTGCCGGACGCCGAAATTCCTGACATACGGTGCATCTCGACAAGATGACTTCAATCTGGCCATTACTTTCAGGCCAAAAAAGACCTCTCGCGCTCGGTGCTTTGTCTTGACTATGCCTTGGTGAGATTCATGGATCCGACCAACCATATCATTCTGGATGCTCTTTGGAATTATTATTTGATTGCCCCGAAACATGATTCCGTCACAAAAGACGATCTCGTCCCTGAAATCAAAGTATGGACGCAACAGGTATGGTACATCACACCTTTCCGTCGGCCAACCCTGAGTGGCTACATTCTTCAGGATTTGCAATACCGGATCGTGTGATGTAGCAGACGGGAACTCGGCTAGCTTGCCCAGCGAAGTTGGCAACTGGCTCATAGTCATGTTGATTTCAACCACTTTCTCTGGAGTCTGTCTTAGTCCGGCAGCCAAAGGGCATTTTTTTACATAATCCCTTTTTGCCTGATATAGTTTTTTTTTTGTTGATTATTCATCTATAGCATGTATATAATGACATCCAGGGGGTGTGGAGTTCTCACCCATCTTGTTTTCTTTACATTTTTTCATATCAATTATGGTGGAACATAATTCCTCATGTCTGGAAACATATAAAATAACATTTCAATCATGTACGTATCTTGTCTGGTTGCGAAGATATGATAAAACGTTGATTTTGGCGGCCATTTTGGATTTTGTTCTAAATGCTCAAGAGTGATAATTGTATACATGCTAGAGATGAATAAACAACAAAGAAAAAACTATATCAGGCAAAAAGGGGGTACCCCCCTCGGCTGCTGGACTATCTAGGTGCACTCTCGGTGACTGCTCGGCTCAACGCATCAGGAATGAACATACCCTTCTCTGGTTTCCAGACTACACTCAGGTCATACATGAGTAACCTCAATCTCATACATTGTAGTTTTGGACTCAACTTGTTCAGCGGATTCCGGAATATACTGACCGGCTTATGATCCGTTTCCACTGTCAGTTGCTGTCCATATACATAGTCACCCGAATGCGATTGCGCTCATCTCGTGTTCTATGGGAGCATAATTCTGCACTGCCTGACTGATTCTCCTCGATGCATTGCATTATCACGGCCCCATACCGGTTGATTCAAATCCTAGAATTTCAAACCCGGTGTTTCTGATACCAGACGCTTCAACTCAACAAAGGCTCTCTGGTGGCGTGGTTCCCATATCCATACAACATTCGTTTCCATCAACTGGCGACGCGGAGCCGTCAACATAGACAAGTTTGGCAGGAATGTACCAAGGTATGTTATCATACCGAGAAATGTGCACAACTCTCCCTTGCTCTGAGTCTTTATATAGGAACTTTCGTCCGATAGTAGAAATTGCCAGTATCCACTGGTGGCACCGACCACACTAAATATCTTAGCATGGGGCATACAAGTGACCACCTCCTCAAGCGTTTTCATTGGGTAGTGCTCACAGAGGATTGTCTCATTGAGATCTGTCTGATCGAGACATACTCGCAATCGACCACGACTCTTACGTTCAGTGGCTTCGGGATATATCCGGCACTATCACACCAAATTTCACAATTCATTCGAGTTCACATCTGACGTCAGTAGTTAGTAGAGGTTATTGGGACCCCTTTTTCGCCGCACAGTCACGTGACCGAAAATCAAAGGAAAACCACCCTAATATCGCCCACCGCTTCTGAGTGCGCGCAGCCAATGAGAAAGCAGCACTAGACCTTGGAGCGCCCCCTGGCGGTGGTATCGGAGCGTGCGTGACGTAAGCGCCCCTAGCGACTGGAGGAGGAACGAGCTTTGTACGAATCTCATATCTATACAACATTGACGATTTGCATATAACCATAGCGAAATCGTTGCAGTCGAATATGTGGTTTCGATAAGTTCTACGCGTGTTTGTTTATTGGTATAAAAGACGAACACATATTTTATTGTTCCCGTGTACTAGAATCACGTCCATTTACAAGTGAATGAGTGTTCTAACGCGTGTTTAGGAGGATGTTACGGTTACATAAGTTTTATTTGTTTTCTGAATCAATCCGTATGAAAAAATTAGCATCGTGACGCATCTTGTCCATACCACGGTAAATCATGCTGCGAGATCAAAGGATATTATTCATAACAACGTTGCAATCGCGTCAATCAGCGACAATGTTACAAGTACGCGCTCCGTTCTTCTTTGAATGCGGCTTTTCACAACAACAAGACCACTTTGACATTGGTCAGTCGCTGTTGGTGAACTTTGGCTTGTGCGCTCCCACTCACATTGGTCAGTCGCTGTTGGTGGACTTTGGCTTGTGCGTTTCCGCTCGTCTTGTCTTTTTCACACTGGTCAGTCGCTGCTAGTGGACTTTGGCTTGTGCGTTTCCACTCGTCTTGTCTTTTTCACACTGGTCAGCCGCTATTGGTGGACTTTGACTTGTACGCTCCCACTCGTCTTGTCTTTTTGACATTGGTCAGTCAATGTTGTTGTTGTTGTTGTTGTTGTTGGACTTTGGCTCACTTGTGCGCTCCCACTCATCTCTCGTCTTGTCTTTTTCACACTGGTCAGTCGCTGTTGGTGGACTTTGGGTTGTGCGATCCCACTCGTCTTATCTTTTTGACATTGGTCAGTCACTGTCTGTGCAAAAGTGTATCGTCAGCAAACTTTCGGGGTAAACTATAGGAGATATGGGTAAATTGTAGGAATTATAGGTAAATTGTAGGAATTATAGGTAAACTGTAGGAGGTATGGGTAAACTGTAGGAGTTATGGGTAACATGTAGGAATTATGGGTAAACTGTAGGAATTATGGGTAACCTGTAGGAATTATGGGTAAACTGTAGTTGAAAATTTACAAGTTGGAAATGTGTAAGTAGAAATTTTTAACACGAAAGTTAGTGTTATGAAACTTTGCAATTTTGAAGTCTGTAAGTTGAATCTTGCAAGTTGGAAGTTTGTGATGGGAAACTTGGTGATATGAAAAGTTAATGTTTGGAAGTTTATGTTTTGAAAGTTTATGATATGATAGATTGATACCATTTGATATGCATGGAGACATTGACTACCATGTGACATGCCTATCCACCCGGATAATGTCACCAATAGAGTGTAACATCTTGTTGGGACGCACAGGTGAACACTAGGACGTGATTACTTTCTCCTTATATAGACGCGGTACTGGGAAGGCGGTTTTAATTATACCGCGTCACTAATATAACGAATTTGCGCGCGAGCAGCGGTGCGCGGCTGTGCGAATAGCGCCGTCCCGTGTGACAGTGTCTTGTTTTCTTCAAGTTGTGTGTGACAGTGTCTTGTTTTCTTTAAGTTGCGTGTGACAGTGTCTTGTTTTCTTTAAGTTGTGTGTGACAATGTCTTGTTTTCTTCAAGTTGTGTGTGACAGTGTCTTGTTTTCTTCAAGTTGTGTGTGACAGTGTCTTGTTTTCTTCAAGTTGTGTGTGACAGTGTCTTGTTTTCTTCAAGTTGTGTGTGACAGTGTCTTGTTTTCTTTAAGTTGTGTGTGACAGTGTCTTGTTTTCTTCAAGTTGTGTGTGTGACAATGTCTTGTTTTCTTCAAGTTGTGTGTGTGTGACAATGTCTTGTTTTCTTCAAGTTGCGTATGACAGTGTCTTGTTTTCTTCAAGTTGTGTGTGACAATGTCTTGTTTTCTTCAAGTTGTGTGTGACAGTGTCTTGTTTTCTTCAAGTTGTGTGTGACAACGTCTTGTTTTCTTTAAGTTGTGTGTGACAGTGTCTTGTTTTCTTTAAGTTGTGTGTGACAATGTCTTGTTTTCTTCAAGTTGTGTGTGACAGTGTCTTGTTTTCTTCAAGTTGTGTGTGACAGTGTCTTGTTTTCTTCAAGTTGTGTGTGACAGTGTCTTGTTTTCTTTAAGTTGTGTGTGACAGTGTCTTGTTTTCTTCAAGTTGTGTGTGACAGTGTCTTGTTTTTTCAAGTTGTGTGTGACAATGTCTTGTTTTCTTCAAGTTGTGTATGACAATGTCTTGTTTTTTTCAAGTTGTGTGTGACAGTGTCTTGTTTTCTTCAAGTTGTGTGTGACAGTGTCTTGTTTTCTTCAAGTTGTGTGTGACAGTGTCTTGTTTTCTTTAAGTTGTGTGTGACAGTGTCTTGTTTTCTTCAAGTTGTGTGTGACAGTGTCTTGTTTTCTTCAAGTTGTGTGTGTGACAATGTCTTGTTTTCTTCAAGTTGCGTATGACAGTGTCTTGTTTTCTTCAAGTTGCGTGTGACAATGTCTTGTTTTCTTCAAGTTGTGTGTGACAGTGTCTTGTTTTCTTCAAGTTGTGTGTGACAGTGTCTTGTTTTCTTCAAGTTGTGTGTGACAATGTCTTGTTTTCTTCAAGTTGCGTGTGACAGTGTCTTGTTTTCTTCAAGTTGTGTGTGACAATGTCTTGTTTTCTTCAAGTTGTGTGTGACAGTGTCTTGTTTTCTTCAAGTTGTGTGTGACAGTGTCTTGTTTTCTTCAAGTTGTGTGTGACAGTGTCTTGTTTTCTTTAAGTTGTGTGTGACAGTGTCTTGTTTTCTTCAAGTTGTGTGTGACAGTGTCTTGTTTTCTTCAAGTTGTGTGTGACAGTGTCTTGTTTTCTTCAAGTTGTGTGTGACAGTGTCTTGTTTTCTTCAAGTTGTGTGTGACAGTGTCTTGTTTTCTTCAAGTTGTGTGTGACAGTGTCTTGTTTTCTTCAAGTTGTGTGTGACAGTGTCTTGTTTTCTTCAAGTTGCGTGTGACAGTGTCTTGTTTTCTTTAAGTTGTGTGTGACAGTGTCTTGTTTTCTTCAAGTTGTGTGACAGTGTCTTGTTTTCTTCAAGTTGTGTGTGACAATGTCTTGTTTTCTTCAAGTTGCGTATGACAGTGTCTTGTTTTCTTCAAGTTGTGTGTGACAATGTCTTGTTTTCTTCAAGTTGTGTGTGACAGTGTCTTGTTTTCTTTAAGTTGTGTGTGACAGTGTCTTGTTTTCTTCAAGTTGTGTGTGACAGTGTCTTGTTTTCTTCAAGTTGTGTGTGACAATGTCTTGTTTTCTTCAAGTTGCGTATGACAGTGTCTTGTTTTCTTCAAGTTGTGTGTGACAATGTCTTGTTTTCTTCAAGTTGTGTGTGACAGTGTCTTGTTTTTTTCAAGTTGTGTGTGACAGTGTCTTGTTTTCTTTAAGTTGTGTGTGACAGTGTCTTGTTTTCTTCAAGTTGTGTGTGACAATGTCTTGTTTTCTTCAAGTTGCGTATGACAGTGTCTTGTTTTCTTCAAGTTGTGTGTGACAATGTCTTGTTTTCTTCAAGTTGTGTGTGACAATGTCTTGTTTTCTTCAAGTTGTGTGTGACAGTGTCTTGTTTTCTTCAAGTTGTGTGTGACAGTGTCTTGTTTTCTTCAAGTTGTGTGTGACAATGTCTTGTTTTCTTTAAGTTGCGTATGACAGTGTCTTGTTTTCTTCAAGTTGTGTGTGACAATGTCTTGTTTTCTTCAAGTTGTGTGTGACAATGTCTTGTTTTCTTCAAGTTGCGTATGACAGTGTCTTGTTTTCTTTAAGTTGTGTGTGACAATGTCTTGTTTTCTTCAAGTTGTGTGTGACAGTGTCTTGTTTTCTTCAAGTTGTGTGTGACAATGTCTTGTTTTCTTCAAGTTGCGTGTGACAGTGTCTTGTTTTCTTTAAGTTGTGTGTGACAATGTCTTGTTTTCTTCAAGTTGTGTGTGACAGTGTCTTGTTTTCTTCAAGTTGTGTGTGACAGTGTCTTGTTTTCTTCAAGTTGTGTGTGACAGTGTCTTGTTTTCTTTAAGTTGTGTGTGACAGTGTCTTGTTTTCTTCAAGTTGTGTGTGACAGTGTCTTGTTTTCTTCAAGTTGTGTGTGACAATGTCTTGTTTTCTTCAAGTTGCGTGTGACAGTGTCTTGTTTTCTTCAAGTTGTGTGTGACAATGTCTTGTTTTCTTCAAGTTGTGTGTGACAGTGTCTTGTTTTCTTCAAGTTGTGTGTGACAGTGTCTTGTTTTCTTCAAGTTGTGTGTGACAGTGTCTTGTTTTCTTTAAGTTGTGTGTGACAGTGTCTTGTTTTCTTCAAGTTGTGTGTGACAGTGTCTTGTTTTCTTCAAGTTGTGTGTGACAATGTCTTGTTTTCTTCAAGTTGCGTATGACAGTGTCTTGTTTTCTTCAAGTTGTGTGTGACAATGTCTTGTTTTCTTCAAGTTGTGTGTGACAGTGTCTTGTTTTCTTCAAGTTGTGTGTGACAGTGTCTTGTTTTCTTTAAGTTGTGTGTGACAGTGTCTTGTTTTCTTTAAGTTGTGTGTGACAATGTCTTGTTTTCTTCAAGTTGCGTATGACAGTGTCTTGTTTTCTTCAAGTTGTGTTCAATGTCTCCACGCATATCACACAGTGGTAAATGTCTCCACACATATCACATGGTGGTGGTGAATGTCTCCATGCATGTTACATGGCAGTCGATGTCTCCATGCATGTCACATGGTGGTCAATGTCTCCATGCATACCATATGATGGTCAATGTCTGCATACATATCACACAGTGGTAAATGTCTCCATGCATGTCACATGACGGTCAATGTCTCCACGCATATCACACGATGTCAAATGTCTCCATACATATCACACAGGCGTAAATGTCTCCACACATATCACATGGTGGTAAATGTCTCCATACATATCACACAGCGGTAAATGTCTCCATGCATGACACATGGCGGTCAATTTCTCCATACATGTCACATGACGGTCAATGTCTCCATGCATGTCACATGGTAGTCAATGTCTCCATGCATATCAAATGGTATCAATCTATCATATCATAAACTTTCAAAACATAAACTTCCAAACATTAACTTTTCATATCACCAAGTTTCCCATCACAAACTTCCAACTTGCAAGATTCAACTTACAGACTTCAAAATTGCAAAGTTTCATAACACTAACTTTCGTGTTAAAAATTTCTACTTACACATTTCCAACTTGTAAATTTTCAACTACAGTTTACCCATAATTCCTACAGGTTACCCATAATTCCTACAGTTTACCCATAATTCCTACATGTTACCCATAACTCCTACAGTTTACCCATACCTCCTACAGTTTACCTATAATTCCTACAATTTACCTATAATTCCTACAATTTACCCATATCTCCTATAGTTTACCCCGAAAGTTTGCTGACGATACACTTTTGCACAGACAGTGACTGACCAATGTCAAAAAGATAAGACGAGTGGGATCGCACAACCCAAAGTCCACCAACAGCGACTGACCAGTGTGAAAAAGACAAGACGAGAGATGAGTGGGAGCGCACAAGTGAGCCAAAGTCCAACAACAACAACAACAACAACAACATTGACTGACCAATGTCAAAAAGACAAGACGAGTGGGAGCGTACAAGTCAAAGTCCACCAATAGCGGCTGACCAGTGTGAAAAAGACAAGACGAGTGGAAACGCACAAGCCAAAGTCCACTAGCAGCGACTGACCAGTGTGAAAAAGACAAGACGAGCGGAAACGCACAAGCCAAAGTCCACCAACAGCGACTGACCAATGTGAGTGGGAGCGCACAAGCCAAAGTTCACCAACAGCGACTGACCAATGTCAAAGTGGTCTTGTTGTTGTGAAAAGCCGCATTCAAAGAAGAACGGAGCGCGTACTTGTAACATTGTCGCTGATTGACGCGATTGCAACGTTGTTATGAATAATATCCTTTGATCTCGCAGCATGATTTACCGTGGTATGGACAAGATGCGTCACGATGCTAATTTTTTCATACGGATTGATTCAGAAAACAAATAAAACTTATGTAACCGTAACATCCTCCTAAACACGCGTTAGAACACTCATTCACTTGTAAATGGACGTGATTCTAGTACACGGGAACAATAAAATATGTGTTCGTCTTTTATACCAATAAACAAACACGCGTAGAACTTATCGAAACCACATATTCGACTGCAACGATTTCGCTATGGTTATATGCAAATCGTCAATGTTGTATAGATATGAGATTCGTACAAAGCTCGTTCCTCCTCCAGTCGCTAGGGGCGCTTACGTCACGCACGCTCCGATACCACCGCCAGGGGGCGCTCCAAGGTCTAGTGCTGCTTTCTCATTGGCTGCGCGCACTCAGAAGCGGTGGGCGATATTAGGGTGGTTTTCCTTTGATTTTCGGTCACGTGACTGTGCGGCGAAAAAGGGGTCCCAATAACCTCTACTAACTACTGACGTCTTCACGAATGTTATGTTGTATAAACTTTACGGGGTTCTGTCTAGGTTTGACAGATGGGTCTGTGCGATATATGGTCTATATCGGAGTTTCCCTAGACCATTGGACAGCGACTCATGTTTGTTTAGGATTTTTCTACGCTCCTTGTTTAACGACTGAGCACGATCCGACTGACGGAACGGATTTGTGTCTGAATTCACAGACTATTGACCAGTGTCCGGCTTGGGATCTCCCCCCCCCTACTAGACAACGTGTTAACATTCATACAACCTGTTCAAGACACTAGACCTGGCTGTACACATGCATCTTTACCAAAAACTGGGTCTCCCTGCTTCACTACAACAAATGTGACTTCAAGTCTACACTCTCGTATACTCACAGGTAGTGTTATTTGGCCTACTGTGGGCATTTTATGCCCTGAATAAGCTTTCAGTTGCACGTTTGTGCAATCACGTTTCTCGTGTAGATTAAAGTAAAGAATCAGATTTAACAATATTTACATCCCAAACAACAAGTTCCAGATGGCAAATGGACAAGGAAGCCATTGGGTTATCCAGAGTAGAACAGTTTTATCATCTATGTGTAGCCCGCCCTTATCAGATATCTGTCAATTCTATTTTTAAACATATTCACACTACTAGCATTAACACAATCATTTGGCAGTTTGTTCCATTAATTTATCACCCTCTGTGAGAAAGAGTACTTTCTCATGTCCAACCTACACTTGAGGTCTCTCAATTCTGGAATAATTTTAGTTGCACTTCGTTATATTCTTTCTAGCTTGTCTATGTCCTTCTTACGATATGGCCTCCATGCTTATATACAATATCCCAAATGTGGTCTAACCATTGCTCTGTAGAGGTGTACTATTAGCTGTTTCTCCTCATACGTGTTAGTTCTCCTAATTAGCCCTAGAATTTGATTTCCTTTCGAAGCAGTAATCCCACATTGCTCGGAATTTCATGTCAGCACTAAATGTTACACCTAAGTCCTTTTCTTGTGTGGTTCTACCTAGTACAGCATCTCCCATTTTATATTTTTCGTCCATGTTTCCTATGTGTATGCATTTACACTTCCCAAAATTGAATAACATTTGCCATTTTTCTGACCATTTAACTAATTTATCTAGATCATCCTGTAAACGTTGTTTATATGTATCATTAGTAACCTTTCTGAATACGTTTGTGTCATCTGCAAATTTCAGTACTTTGTTAAATATGTCATCTTCCAAATCATTTATATATATTAAAAACAGTGTAGGGCCTAATACTGATCCCTGTGGTACCCCACTCAAAACAGATTTCCTGTTTGAAATCTCACCATCTACTATTACTCTCTGTCTTCTGTGTGTAAGCCACTTTTCTATCCAGTTGATTACATCGTTACTTTTAGTTTAAGTAACAATCTTTGATGACACTGTATCGAAAGCTTTCTAAAAATCTAAATAGACAACATCCACTGGTGACCTGTCATCTATCCACTTTGTAATTTCTTCCAAAAACATAAGAGATTGGTTAGACATGACCTTGCTTTAAGGAACCCATGTTGAAATGTATTTATTAATTTATGTTTTACAAGGAATTCCACCATGTGATGTCTAATTAATGTTTCGAGTAATTTGCAGACAACTGATGTTAAACTCACTGGTCTGTAATTTTCTGGTTTGTTCCTTGATCCTTTCTTAAACAGCGGTGTAATGTTTGCTTCTTTCCATTCTGAAGGAACTGTTCCTTCTTCTATTGGCAAGTTAAACACTTTTGTAAGTGGTGTACTAATTTGCTCAACGTTTTCCTTAAGCAGTTTTGGTGGTATCCCATCAACTCCAGGTGATTTATTATCTTTAATCTTCTTGATTTTCTTTTCTATCATTTCAGGAGTTACAAATAACAGCCCCAAATGTTCTGATTTAGTGCCCTCAAATTTAGTAAATGGAACTGGCAAAGAGCTGATATCTTCTGTGGTAAAAACTGAGCTGAAATACTTATTTAGGACCTCTGCCATTTGAAACCCGTCTGAAATTATGTTTCCACCGTAGAGTCAAACCTAAGCACTAAACGTTATGCTAAACATTAAACGTTATGCTAAACATTAAACGTTATGCTAAACATTAAACGTTATGCTAAACATTAAACGTTATGCTAAACATTAAACGTTATGCTAAACATTAAACGTTATGCTAAACATTAAACGTTATGCTAAACATTAAACGTTATGCTAAACATTAAACGTTATGCTAAACATTAAACGTTATGCTAAACATTAAACGTTATGCGAATCCTGAGGAATAAAGCCAGCCTATGCCCTGACTAAGCGATTCGAAAGTCGGCAACCTAATTATGTTTGCCATGTTCATTCACGGCGTGGTAACTAGAACTTTTGGAAATGTACCGAGGAACACGACAAGTTGTAGTTTTTCGATGAAAACAATTGTTAATATAAAATTAATATTTTGTTTCAAAAATATATTATAGTTATGTTGTCAAAGTTAAACAATAATGACATTACCTAAATCCGTGGTATATTATAATGTTTGACTTTGATATTTCATTAGAATGTCCATTGTTTACCTAATATATAAATGTGTGTATGACTACACACATACTGGATAGAGGAGTGCAACAATAAACATTGTGTGAGACAAAGTTCAGTTTCATAGTTTTAATCATTCTATGTGTACTGAGTAAGTAAAAATTACTCTGTTTAAATCATGTTGTACCTATAGTGGCCTATACACTTGAACAATACACTTGTCTGTTATGGTGGGACCATACGTCAGAGTCACTTAGAAGACTCTGTGGTACATATTATATTCATATTGTTGTGCATTGAACCAAGAAACTGCAGTGTTTGTCAAAACTAAGAAATAGTTGTTTCTGATGGTGTTAACAACTCACTTTTTGCCCCCTTATGGTTGGTTTTGATGTGGGGTGTCACATGCTTGTGTCACGGCGATTACTCACTGTTATAGTTCTTAGTCTTGTCTATCTTTTATATGGATGTAATAGTCCAAAGTAAAGTGATTGAATTGAATGCATGATACGGTAAAATGGATTTAATCGAATATCATAGATAAGTTTGTATTACTCCTTAATAATTAATATTTTGATAGATAATAAAACAAATATAGTACTAATACATTCTCAAAGATTAAAGTGTAAATTGAAAGAGTAAACTATGTTATCATTGATTTATAGTGGTAATTCTTAATAATACTTATGATGGGAATGCCTAAGCGAATATAGTATTTGCACTTTTAATGTGCACACTATTTACTACATGGAATCATTATGTCCATAACATAATTTTTATATTATTTTATTTATCATATTTTCAGTTATATCTGAAATAGGTTACTCCACAAGACAATATATGCAGCATATGTTACTACAGTTGTATTAGTATTATATTACATACCCCCTTGGTATATGTTACTACAGTTGTATTAGTATTATATTACATACCCCTTGGTATATGTTACTACAGTTGTATTAGTATTATATTACATACCCCCTTGGTATATGTTACTACAGTTGTATTAGTATTATATTACATACCCCTTGGTATATGCATTACACTTGTCGCTGTCTTCACTAACACCTTGCTGGTTTAGGCTCATAAGGCAAACATAGTTATGTTACCAAGTTATGTGTGGCATGCCTCTTAATCAATGTAGGGGAGAGTTGCCGGGATTGGCCCAGTTCCTCAATCTGACCAGTGCTATATATTCCATATTACTGTATACCGTGGCATCCTCTATCGATTATGTCATTAATCAGTGTCACTGCAGTTGCCACAATTGGACCAGTGACTCACATAAGGGTATGCTATCATTAGATGTGTGTAATTATTCCAACACAGTTTATTGATTACCATAAAGTAATATTAGACAAGGGAGCAATTATAATAATGCAAATAAAGGAAGTTGCTAAGTGGTCCAATCGAGGGAACTTGTAACATAACACATTTGGTCACAGGCAAATTTACATTGTTTCGGACTAACAAAAACTTTATTTAAGGGTTTACATAAATTTAGTGCCAATGGTCATATATAAACGGAAGAGGATGAAAATAGAGTTGACAAATGTTGGAGCTCCGGGGGTAAAGGCTGGATGTCCAATGGGGGGTTTGTTACTTAGCTTTGACATTTCGTCGATTTTGTTAAACCAACTGTTGTGGTCATACTCGATAGCCACGTGACCCACACAAAGAATTTGGTTGCAACTGATATGGCTCGGGAAGCTGGAGTGGTCATATGGTCTCACTTCCGCCACACATGACTCACCGATTCCAGACTTTGGACGGGACCTTTTTCGGACCGTTTGGAAATGATGCGTTGAGGATGTGGATGAGAGGTTGTGGATGAGAGAACATGTAGGCAGACCAGTGACAATATAGCAAGTCGCCGAAATTCTTAATGTGGCGTACAGAAAAGCGGCATCCGTCCAGAATGCTGTTAGTGGCTTCAGGAAGGCAGGCCTGTGGTCATTGACCATATACGTATTCCAAGACTCCGACTTCGCAGCTGCTATGGTAACTAATGTAATCACGGAAGTTGCAGAAGAGCATAACCCTATGCCACCTCTGACACCAGCTGTTGCAGCTCCAGCACTGACAGATGTTGCCATGGAAGCTGTACCAGAGTTATGCCCACCGAAGAAAGAAACTGGTTAAACAAAGCAAAGTCGGACCGCAGATAGCTACGCCTACTTGGCCTAAACCCACCCAAGAGCCCAGTACTTCTAAGACCACTGCAACTAAATCGAGAGCACACAACAGTTCTGATCCCCCCAAACCGAGATGATTTCAGCTCATCAAGGACAAGGATGTCGATCATTTCCGCTAGCCTATTCCGGAGCCATTGACAGAACACTATGAACATCAGGCCCAGTTAACATTTCATATGACTATTGATTAATTTTATGTTTCTAACGAACACTGAATCTGAATATCCCACTGCAGTTGTTGTATGTGGGTGCATCACTGAAGCCGATCACGGCTATTAATGTGACGTTTGGGGTGTACGCAGCGGATTCGGATGAATATAATATAAAATAAAATACTTTATAAAACATAGTTAAAAGAATAAAAACACGGAGAAGGTTGCTAGACGTTTAATGCAACCATCTGCCTCCCAACTGCAGACGAAAAGCGTTGGGTGTGGGCAGGTTGATGATGTCATCTGTGAGGGTGTTCCATTCGATGACGGTCTTTACAAAGAATGAGCCTCTATATTGGTCAGTCTTGGTATTTTGAAGCAGCGGCTGTTGTTGTTTGCTTGACTTTTTAGAATGTTGTGAGTTTCGTACCCCTCGTAGGTGGTGGCCGGGTCGGACCCTACGTCTGTTTATGTTGGCTGCTGTGATGAAGGCGTTAGCAGGTATGGCTGGGACCAAGCTTTTCCGTATCTTGTTTGAGGTAGGGGTCCCACACTACCGCCCCATATTCCAGGGTGGATCTAACGAGAACGATGTAGGCAAGGCGTCGACACTCCTGAGGGCAGTTCCGGAGATTCCGGCGTAGGAAGCCGAGCGTTGATCCAACTTTCTTGCCTAGGCCTGTGATGTGTGTTGACCACTTCAGGTCGGCAGATATCTCAATGCCGATGTAGGAGTTTTGCTCTACATGTTTGAGAATGGTGCCCCCAAGTCTATAGTAGAAGTGTGATCTGGGTTTGGTGGAGAGGACGTAGCACTTCTGCGCATTGAAGCGCATTCCCCACCGGGCTGCCCATTCCTAGAGGTTCTTGAAGTCGGACTGCAGGGTGAGGTGATCTAGA
>OY759263.1:11661052-11663552 GCA_963662155.1 Lamellibrachia columna
TCATTATAAATTCAAAATTAACAGAGTGGAGTGGTATTTAATGCGTGGCGCTATCAACAGTCCGGTCCCACGACCGTATAGTGTACACACACACACACACACACACACACACACACACACACACACACACACACACACACACACACACACACACACACACACACACACACACACACACACACACACACATATACATATTTAACTAATTTTCAAAATGTTTCCAACAGTGTTCATAAAACCACCCACCTACTTTCATCCCTACACTACATCATCGTCCGCCTGCGCCACCATCCACTTGTGTCGGCATGCCTACACCTCCATCAACTTATATCCACATGCCCCTTGAACCACTAGTGTCACCTACACCTCCATCCACTTATGTCCACATGCCCTTTGAGCCACCACCTTCACCTACACCTCCATCCACTTATGTCCGCATGCCCCTTGTCTTGAGCCACCACCTTCACCTACACTTCCATCCACTTTGTCCACATGCCCCTTGAGCCACCACCTTCACCTACACTTCCATCCACTTATGTCCACATGCCCCTTAAACCACCAGTGCACCACCGTCACCTACACCTCCATCCATATGTGTCCGCTTGCCGCTTGAGTCATTACCGTCGCCTACACCTCCATTCACCTGTGCCACCTCCATCCACTTATGTCCGCATGCCCCTTGAGCCACCACCGTCACCTACACCTCCATCCACTTATGTCCGCATGCCCCTTGTCTTGAGCCACCACCTTCACCTACACTTCCATCCACTTTGTCCACATGCCCCTTGAGCCACCACCTTCACCTACACTTCCATCCACTTATGTCCACATGCCCCTTAAACCACCAGTGCACCACCGTCACCTACACCTCCATCCATATGTGTCCGATTGCCTCTTGAGCCACTACCGTTCACCTGTTCCTCCTTCGGCCACATGCCCCTTCATCCATTACTGTCCACCTGCGCATTCATTCACCTACGTCCCACCTATCAGTGTCCTCCTGCGCATCCATTCGCCTACACCGAAAATAGCTCTGACCCATCTAATTCAATTTAAATTAGGTGTACCCAGATAGCACCTACATTTTTCTTTATTTCATAGAATAATACAAATTATACTTACATATGGCTATGCTAAGAACATTGTACGAGCGTAATTGTATCATCGCAGAATCCTCGATCAACTTAGCGTCACGTAACTAACAGGTTTGAATAAGACGTTGGCGAACGTGAACATAAAAACAAGGCGAAGTAAATTACGTCAACGAACGTCATTTGTTTAGAGTCCGCGAAACACATGGCACTACACCTACGTCACGGAGCATTCCGATCAAAGTGTACTCCTCTTTGGCATTTAGTCTAGTTAATCACCGGCTAGACCCACGATAAATTGCCACAGAAAGCATCAGAATTATTTTTAACTCAGAAATGACCATCAATAACCATGTTAATATGGTCTAAAATATCCGGAATGGAAAAGTACCACTCAAGAATGAAACTGTTATGGAGCACGGGGCCCAATAAAATGACTGCTCCCTGTTACGCAAAATCCGGGAGCTTAAATCATGGACATATATTTACTGGACTGCCAGCTTCTCGCGTGCCACGTTTTGCGCCTCTGGTGGAGTTAGCGTTAGCCGCTTGGGCTCGACAGTTTGAGTTGTTTACTTCCGGTCTCACTTCGCAACATGCAGCTGGACATCGATGCGATTCTTGCGGAAATTTAAATGTTTATTTTGTTGTACAGTTTATATTTTAAGTCAACCCACGGCGATCTTTTACTTTCTGACCTAACCACGAAAATGACCACCTAGAGTACCCAAACTTCTCCTCATATATCTACTAGAGAAAAAACACATGTCACGTGGTCAAAAAAGTATATTTACTTTCTCAAAACGATCAAAATTTACAAGGCTACCGTAAAATCGATGCATATGACAAGGCGCCGTTCAGTTTCACCAAAACTCCGTTCGGCGGCGCTTGCTATGATTGAAATCAAACATCATACAATTATATATTTATGTGTTTTAATTGTGCATGCGTGCTTCATTGCGTGTAATTAAGTATATGTTTCAGTATTACTTGTATTTTTTCTGTGTGCTATATATGACATGTCATATTCTTAGATAATTAGTGTTATTCATAATTATTATCATCGGGTTGTGTTATATATGCATTTTAAACACCTCTGAATGGACTTTGTCCAGATTTACAGAGCTATTTTAATACAAACTAAAAGTGTCTTTTTAAATACTGTAATTAGGTTGGCACCAATAGTAACGCATAATTAAGGTATATGTATGTACGTACGTAAGTACATATCTATATACACATATATACATATATGCACGTGCATCATGTTTACCTAATTTATTTAACTCATTAATTTCATAAACTACGTATTTTAAATTATGCGTTACTACTGGTGCCAACGTAATTACTGTATTAAAAAAGATAATTTTAGTTGGTGTTAAAATTCATCTGTAAATCTGGACAAAGTC